>OW386285.2:246669410-247269410 GCA_936432065.2 Rutpela maculata
CTTTATGTTTCTATATGTTTTACATTTGAAAAACAACAGTAGGTCATAGTAATATCATTTCAAAGTGGGCATGTTTGCAGTATTTTTAGTAATTTTTTACCTTTTTCCGAACTTTTAATGTATATTTCAGTTAGATGTGCTCGATGAAACAAGATAAACTATACCTCATTTCATTGTTGAGCATTTAAGCTTTTAAATAATGGTTAATTTATATTGTTTCATCAAGCGCTTCAATGTATAATAAACAAAGTCGTTTCCGCGGGAGTCGCAGTAGTGTCGACGTTGCGTGCGAATTTAAACGTGTCAGCGCTCAAAACCACATATTGTGGTATGTATTGAATAAGAATATGTTTATACACAACCATCGTATAATCATTGCATTCTACATTTAACAATTGTCAAATAATGATAGTCATTATTCCAACCAAACGTATAATGAACATAATCTGATTCTAACACATATTTAACCAACCAGGAACTAGTTGTTTTCATTCTAACGCACCTTTGACCAATCAGGAACTAGCAATTTTCATAAGGAAACGGCGAATCCATTTTTCCATGTTTTCGTGCATATTTTCGTGTTTGACGTTTAACACGTCAACGTTTTATTGTAAATGAATTTTATTTTTTCAGTTTTAAACGATTAAAACAGTTAAAATATGCGATAGTCGTGGATAAATTATAGTATTCAGTTCGTATATAATGGCTATTACACACTCGGCTAATTTACGACACGCCTTCGTCTCGTGCTATAAACATCACCCCCGCGAGTAATAGCCATCATTATACGCTCACTGAATAATCTGCAATTCCAAAGAACAGTTTTTTATTACTCGTCAAGACATATACTACTCGGAAAATATAATGACATACAACATGGCCGATGGGCGGAAAAAGGCCCTTATCTACCCTTGTCCTTTAAACATGAAGCTGCAATAACAAGAAAATTATGTCAAATAATTTTCAAATAAGCCACCATTTTGATCTAAACACTTTTCAACTCTTCTCTTGACACTTTCTGTTGTGTTTTCAATAAACTGGGGGTTCATCTCTTGGCAGATTTCACGAACACGTGCTTCCAAAGCCGCTCTTGTTTCGCGTTCGAATTCATAAACATTATCTTTAATGTGACCCCATAAGATAATCCAATGGATTGAGATCCGGGGATCTCGCTGGCCATCTAATCGGACCGGAGGTTCCGATACACCTGTCTTCAAAAATGACTGTTAGAAGACCGTCCACCACCCTTTCATTGTGAGGTGGGGCTCCGTCTGGATAAAATAAATTTCTTTAAGTGCTGCCAAAGGTAAATTATCTAGATACTTTTCTTCCCAGAAAGGCAATATGTTTTGGGAATAAAACGCTGCACTGAGATGCACTCAGACATTGAACTTCCAAACTATCTGAAAGTTGCTGGATTTAGTTAAGTGTAAGTTAACCGTGGACCAGTAGTGTGCGTTATGTCGATTGAAAATGCCGTTATTGGTAAAGCTGGCCTCGTCACTCCAAATTACTTTGCGCCAAAACCCCGGATCTTCTTGATTTTTTATCATGAACCATTCGCAGAACGCAGTTCGTCTGGGAAAATCTCCAGGAAGTAAACTTTTGAAGTATCAAGTATTTATAAAGATGCTGCCTGTATCGTTTCAATATTTTCTGGATGGAGGAATATTATATGTCAAATTGCACTTCTAGTTGACGAATTGAAATACCTGAATTTTCCGTAACGGCCAATAGAATGTTTAATTCATTATCCTCTAGCCTCGTCACATAGTAAGTTCTGTTTCGTTTCACTTTAAATTGCCCTGAAGTTCTTAAATTTGTATTACTTCCACATCCAGTGAAAGTATAGTAACGACAAAAAATTTTTTAAAAATTTTTATTGTTCAAATAGGCTTAGAATGTCATGAAACGTCGAGATTTCAAGTTTGAGCGAAAAATAAATTTCTGTCTGTCTGTCGGTCTGTAACTTTTTTGTGTGCACGTTTACTCTGGAACCGTTTGAGATATTGACTTGAAATTTGGTACACATATGTACTTTAACGAGATCTAGAACTAGATTATATTTTCATCTTGTTCCGTCGGGGGGTAAATTGGGGTAAATTTGGAGTAAATAGGTAAATCAAGCAGGTAAGAGTTCATAAAATTGATATTTAGTATAGACAAGAGAAGCTAAGGTCTCAAAAAAAATTTGGCATTAGCCACCCCCATTACCACCCCCACCTCATTATTAAATGGGATGAAAAAAAAAATGTGATTTAGTGTATGTACAAGAACCAGAAACCTCAAAATACTTTTTTACTTTATCCACCCCCTACTCCCACCCCCTGTCACCACCCCCCACCCCACTACCGATGTGGGGTATCGTTTTATGGGTTTTTGGGGTAAAGGATTTCAAATATTATATTATTAAAGTTCCATAAACAATTATTTCCAGATACAAAATTTTTTCGTTGTGTGACTTGGATAGAAAATCCGGATGTGGAAGTAATGATTCCTTGGGCAGCGGTTTTTTTTTAAGTCGACGATCAAGTCTTCTTGTCTCGAGATATTCTGCATTGAAACTACGACAAGTTGGTAAATATCTTTGACCATTTTGGTTAAAAATCATGAGGATGTTATAGAAAGCTTCGTTTACATAAAACTTTGAAATCCTAAGTTCAAAGACGACAACGCAAACTTCTATTGACTTGACATGCGTCTACTACGCGTTTTGACGGCAATTTTAATCTGCCACAAAATCATTCCATAGTAACTCGACTTTTAGTGCCTATCAACACCTAAAATCGCATTATCTCAAGAACTTTCCTCTCTAACCTAATACTTTTTTTTACATAATCTAACTCAGAAAAAAATCTAGTTTTGAAATCCAAAAGAAAAACTGTAGTGTTTCATTTGAAAATCGAAAGTTGATGTCACTTCCGGTTAGACGGGAAACAGCAGACAAATTTAAAAAAGTGCATTAGATGCAAAAAATGTCACTAAGTATGCCTGCAAAATTTCAAAACTCTATCTTTAATATTAAGCGAGGCAAAGGTGCTGTACCAACTAAAAAAATCATCCGGTATATATACATTTTTTATAATTTATTTAACGTTTAGACTAAGACCTATCAGGGACACCAGGAGATGTGATACTCCCAATTGTTAGATATTTTTATATTTTTTTCCTTTCTAACATCTAATAGAGAATCATCCTCTTCAAAAGATGGTATATCCGGTATAAAATTCTCACCTAATATTACATAGCTTCTGTGTATACACTAATATACAAGCCACTAGAAGGTGGGACAGGCAGCAGTATTTCCCTGGAGCAGGTCACTTTTCAAAGTGCTAATCGAAACTAACGTTTTTTTAACGGCTTATTCATATTAATGTCCTGGTGAAGTTTAGCGGCAGCTATTCCACTACCCAACCAGGACACGCTTAAATAAACAATGTCACAACACCCATCTCCTGCGACATTGCCGTTTGCCCCAGCTGAGACTCAAATTCAGGAGAGGAAAGTGACTAGCCGTATCGCAGTCTAGCCAAGGCTACCATCTCGTCAAAATTTAAAAAACGCCCCTACTCATCTATGTTATATAATATTACACGCTATCTTATTGCGACTTAGCCATAATAAACCTTCACAGGTATATCATATTTCACGATAACAGCTTCTCTTATTAATTGCTTATCTTCAAGATATCATATTACACCTTTGTTTCTCATAACTTGTGCAGACTGCAGAACTGCAATTCTTTTGTTATATATTTTGCTTACTCAGGTTCTGTATGTTATAAATATGACTAAACACGCTTTGTTGAATCAGTTATTAAACTCACTTAGAATGAAACACTTCTAATTATTGTATTATTCCTTCTCCAAGAGCCAACGTTGGCTCCATTAAATAAATAAACCTTTTTTAAAAAGTCATTCATGTGAACCGTGATCTAACATTGGCGCAGTCGGTAGGATCCGTAAACATCATCAGAACAAGAAGCCTAACTGGTAGTGAAGCGTAAGAGAACAAGGAGAACATCTGCAGAAGGTGCCTAACTAGTACGTGTACATCTACGAGAACAAGGAGACCTTCCTCACTGGTGGTGGCGGATCCCAATCCCTTGACGGACGAAGAACCTACCCATGGAAACGAAATTAACGTAAGTCATTTAAGAATCATCTCGTACCATTTTTATTATTTTATTATTTTTCGCAACTTATTTTATTAAAAGTGTATTATACTGCTAATACACTCGGCGCACAAAGCCAGTTCTATTGTCAAAGTGAAATCCATTCCTTTACAAACGCAACGAAACAAGTTCATTTAATTTTAAGTTTATTTATTTTCGTATTATACTGCTAATACGAAACATTGTGTATTATACAGCTAATATACAATCCAGTTACGCACGCAACGTAACAAGCTAATTTTAATTCAATTTAAGATCGTATCATACTGCTGATACGCAACCAATTTTGTCCAAATAATATTTAAATACAAAAAACAAAATGCCAGATAGAGCTCAACCAGAGCCAGTTCAACCAGTGCCACCGGCACCAACCGAACAACAACTACAACAGCAACAACTACAACAACAACAACCTCAACCAGAGCAAATTGAGCCTTACAAGCTCTCTGAGATATTTTCTCTAATACCTGAATTCGATGGCAATGCCATTAACTTACAAACATTCCTCAACTCCTGTCATTGCGCCCAAAGCATGGCAATTGGAGATCAAAAAATTCTTTTGACCGTCCACATAAAAAATAAATTGAAAGGCAAAGCTGCCGAATTAATAAATTCTCGCAACCCTGGCACCTGGCCAGAAATCAAAGCACTATTGGAAACCCACTTTGGGGATTCCAGAGATCTAACGGCCCTGATTCAGGACCTGCAGCGCATTCACCAATTGCCAGGTGAATCCGCTCTAACATTTATTTCGCGTTTACAAACGCACAATGCTAAAATGCACGCCGCAGTGCAAAAGCAAAATTTAACCACAACGCAAAGAGCTGCACAATCAGATCTCATCGAAACGATGACCTTAAACAATTTATTAACAGGCTTAGAACCGAATTTAGGCCGCATCATACGTGCTAGCAATCCTCCTAGCATACTGAAAGCCGTAAGTAGAATTCGTAGAGAGCTACAACTCTCTTATTTCGAGCAACAGAAATTTCCGAAAAATAGTCCGGTCAAAAATCCCGCTTTACAACAAAAACGACCAATTTCAAATTTCCAACAAAAATTCTGTTCATTTTGCAAACGCAATGGACATGTCATAAGCGAATGCCGCACAAGGCAACAATCGCAAACAATGCCGTCAACTTCGCAAAATTTCCAACGACCAAATTACCCAGGAAATTCAAGTTTCCAAAACTTTTCACAAAACAATCAATTTATCCAGAGGACATTCCCTCAAAACGGCCAACCAAATCAACCACAGAAAAACAGGCCCTCAGCCATAAGGCCGAACCCTAACTTCACACAACAACGACCATCCGCTATTCAGCCTAACCCGAATTTCAACCGTTTCAATCAACAAAAGGCTCATCACCTAAATTATGAACCTTACGAAAACCAATGTGATTATAACCAATACGACGACTACTCTTTCGACAATTATCAAAATTGCCAAAGTCAAAACGAATCGTATGAAAATTATAATTTTGAAACCAATCAAGATATCCAGGAGAATTATACCGCTAATTCTCAGAACGAGCAATACGAGGATTATACTGCTAATCCTCAGGATTTTCGCTTAGATCCGGAGTACCCCACGGATACTCCGACACAACAAACAGACCAATTCGAATCAATTACGGAACTAGAAACTCAAGTACAAACTATGAACCTCAACGACAGTTTCGACCCAATGCTGAATTTCCCAGAACAGACGTTCATGTAAATACGCTTTCCCATACCCTATTAACTGTAAATTCAAAGAACCTCTACTATATGAAGGATGCAACTGGTAAATTTAAAATTCTAATTGACACAGGCGCAGGTATATCAATTTTTAAACCTAAAACAGCTGAAAATTACAGACGTAGATCTCCTGAAAATGTAATCATACAGGGTATCACTGATCAAAAAATTTATATCAACGAATCTGTTCTCATCCCCTTTTCAAATGAGTCACACAAAGTTTATATCTATAATCTAGATATAGATTTCGATGGATTATTAGGCGCAGACTTCCTAGAACATTACGAATGCAAAGTAGACTTTAAAAATAAACAACTAGTCACAAATTTCAAAACCGTACCACTATTTAAAGTTACGGAAGAAACTACAGTAAATTTACCTTTACAACCAACTATTAATTCTGATACAAAAAATTCAAATTTAAGCAACATCAAAAATTTTATTTCTATTGAACCTCGCATGGAAAAAATTTGTAAACTAAAATGTAACCTGCGAAATACCGAGGCTATACTGTTAGCCCAGGAAAACGAGAAAGTACGCTTACCAAATGCAATTGTAAAAATCGATCACAATGGAGAATTTTTAACTTCAATAATAAACGCAAACGCTATTCCAAAAACCATAAACTTTTCAAATCTTA
This sequence comes from Rutpela maculata, assembly GCA_936432065.2. Lineage (NCBI taxonomy): Eukaryota > Metazoa > Arthropoda > Insecta > Coleoptera > Cerambycidae > Rutpela > Rutpela maculata. Next base: position 246,675,965 of record OW386285.2, read on the forward strand.
ACCTAGAGCCAGTACAAAAATTCAAGTCAATTTTTAACTTAAACGCGCAAAACTCTGACCAGCAACTAATGACGGACAGATCCTTCGAAATCAGGAACGAATTGCGCTTGGATCATCTAAACGAAGAAGAGGCCGAAATAGTAACGCAGCTTTGTTTAGACTTTCAAGATATATTCTATTTAGAAGGAGACAATTTGACCTTTACTAATGAAATCAAACACCCTATTGACACCGAAAATTCCCGACCGATATTCACTAAATCGTATCGATATCCTCAGGTCCATAAAGAAGAAGTTAAGTCCCAAGTATCGAAAATGTTAAGTCAAGGTATTATTCAACCCTCGATCTCACCTTGGTCCTCTCCTGTCTGGGTAGTTCCAAAAAAACTGGACGCTTCTGGTAAACAGAAATGGCGCGTTGTAGTCGACTACCGCAAACTCAACGAGGTTACAATTGGTGACAAATATCCTCTGCCCAACATTTCCGATCTTTTAGACCAACTTGGCAAATGCCAATATTTTACAACCTTAGATTTGGCTTCTGGTTTCCACCAAATCGAAATTAATCCCGCAGATATTCAAAAGACTGCTTTCACAGTTGAGAACGGTCATTATGAATTCGTGCGAATGCCATTTGGACTCAAAAACGCTCCATCAACTTTTCAAAGAGTTATGGATAACATCCTGTTAGGTATTCAAAACGAACGATGTCTCGTCTACATGGACGATATCATTATTTACTCTCCTACAATTCACGAACACATTTCCCGTCTAACTGAAGTCTTTAAACGCCTTCAAAAAGCCAACCTCAAAATTCAACCAGACAAATGCGAGTTTCTCCGCAAGGAAGTCGCTTATTTAGGACATCTCATTACAAAAGACGGCGTAAAACCAAACCCTTCGAAAGTTGACGCTATCTTAAATTTCCCTCAACCGAAAAATCCAAAAGAAATTAAATCATTTCTAGGCTTAGCCGGATATTATAGGCGCTTTATCCCTAATTTCTCCAAGATAACCAAGCCCCTAACAAAACTACTACAAAAAGACATACCATTTCTCTTCGACAATGATTGTGTAAATTCTTTTCAAAATTTGAAACAAGCATTAACAACGACTCCGATATTAATTTACCCTAATTTTGATGAACCTTTCGTTCTAACCACTGATGCGAGCGCATTTGCCGTCGGCTCAGTGCTGAGCCAGGGGCCCATTGGCAAAGATTTACCCATTGCCTATGCTTCTAGAACCTTGTGCAGCGCAGAAACTAAGTATTCAACGATTGAACGCGAGCTTTTATCGATAGTATGGAGTGTAAAGCACTTTAGACCATATCTGTACGGTAGAAAGTTTAAGCTTGTAACCGACCACAGACCACTGACCTGGCTATTCTCTATAAAAGACCCAGGAAGCAGACTTGCCCGTTGGCGACTCAAATTAGAAGAGTACGACTACGAAATAATTTATAAACCAGGCAAAATCAATAAGAACGCGGACGCACTTTCCAGAATCAAAATTAACCATTTTTCCGAATGTTCCAAATTCTATTCAAAGGTCCTAGCCGCGAATGACGAAGAGTCAGACGACGACGAAAACCCAGACGATAACAACGAAATCACTAACGAACAAATTTCCCGAGAATTTGAAACTTTCACCAACCTATATAAAACAACATCTTTAATAGACTATTCAAAAATCAAAGCCTCAAACAAACAACTCTTATACCGAGAACATAAAGATATTATAACCTTCTTCCAACAAAATAACTTACAAGACCTACATCACAAAATTATTGAGGACATATTCGAAGAAAACCCCGAATTTCATAACGATAAAATCAATATTGTATCGAGCAAAACAGTCAGACATAGGAGATATTTTATCATTCCTCTACCTTTTGATATCGAATCTGTAATTGAACATCTATTTTTGGTATTATTTAAAAATCAAGATGTTTTAGACCTTTCTAAGACATACTTTGTCGAAAATAACCTAGACCTCCCCATACTCGAAATTCTATCATTCATTTTTGCAGAAAAAGATTTAAAAGTAGTAATTTGTCAAGATATCGTCAGAACTGCCGACGAAGATGAAATTCCAATTATATTGGAGCAAAATCATTTTGGTAAAAATAATCTACACCGTGGAATAAATGAAACGATTCGAAGAATTAGAGAAAAATACACTTGGCAAGGTCTAACTAAAGACGTTGAAAATTTTATAAAAAATTGCGAAACTTGCCAAAAGACTAAAGTATGCCGGAAAAACCTTAACAACCCTCTAGTAGTCACAGAAACCCCAAGAACACCATTCGAAAGAATTAATATCGATTTATTTGAATTCCCAACTCGAAATTACGCTTTAACTATTCGCGACGAGTTAACTAAATTTACACAAGCCTATGCAGTCCCGGACAAATCCGCAAAATCTGTCGTAAATACCTTGTTGTTATACTTTCAACATTACGGCACCCCGCTAAGAATCCATTGCGATTACGGTGGCGAATTTGACAACCGTTTGCTCAAAGATCTCTGCACCCTCTACGACATAAAACTGACGTATTCAAGCGTAGGACATCCCCAATCGAACGGATCCATAGAAAGATTTCATGCTACTCTAGCTGAAATGATAAGAATTCATAAAACTGAAAATCCGAACGAACATCCTTTCACAATTTTACCATATGCAGTAATATGCTATAACAATTCAGTAAATAAAACACACGGTTTCACCCCATACGAACTTGTATTTGGACATACATCCAACAGACCACCTGAAACTTTGTATAACCAAAAAGAGTTAATAACAAAATACGTTAGGGATTTAAACAACAGAATATCTCACTACTATAAAATAGCCCGTAGTCGAACGCAAGCTCAAAAGGAGAAAGCGAAAGTTCGCTTTGATAGAAATGTTCCCCAAAAACGACCCGAATACAAAATAGGTGACTTAGTTTACGTAAAAGAATCACAAATCAAAAACAAATTGCAAAACAAATTTAACGGTCCTTTTAAAATAAAAGAAATTTTTCAAAATTCTGCTACCTTATTAAACCTCGAAACGAAACAAGAAACCAAAGTAAATTTTGATAGAATGAAACCATATACTGAAAATTAAATTTATTTTCAGGTTTCTCCTGCTGTTCGGATCAGCACTCTGTCAATACAAAATTATCCCAATCAATAACACCGTTGGTGTATACTACCACCAAGACACGGACATCGTGGTGACAAATGACAAATGGACTCTACTAGTGCATAAAAACATTTCATCCCTCAAACTAGCTTTTGACAAAAATCAAAATATCTTAGACAGAATCCTGTACACTCTCCATAATGGTGATCATAAGTCAATTATTTTTACGAGTGAAATTAAAACAGACTTTAACCTTTTAACACAAATATCCAACTCTATAAAAATTAAATTTGACGAAATCTTTTCAGATACAAAAAGATATAAACGAGGAATACTTAACGGTATCGGTACAATATTCAAATCCATAACTGGTAACCTAGATGCTGAAGATGGCCAGTACTATACTAATTGTATAAATAAACTAAATAATGACGAACATCAATTGGAAAACTTAATCAAAAATCAAATTTCAGTTACAACTTCTGTTATTAAAAACTTCAACTCGACTATACAAAAATTACAAATTGACGAGGAAACCTTTAACAAAGATCTCGAAGAAATAGAACACACAATTCAAACAATGACTCAAGCTATCGAGGCTGCTCACATAAAACTAAAATTTTTATACATTTCCGAACAATTAATGGCAAGCTATTTGTATATCGAAGATAATTTAAACGACATTCTAAATTCAATAACATTTGCCAGACTAGGAATCATTCACACGTCAATCATAACCCCTAATCATTTGGTAACAGCATTACAAGAAATTTCACAGAGCTTACGAAGGAACAATTTGCCTCTCCCCATTAAATTATCGGCAGTTGCTAAGTATTTGGATATTATTGAATTACAAGCGTTTCAAATGGATTCTAACTTAGTATTTGTTTTAACAATACCACTTGTTGAACCCCAAAATTATAACACCTATCGCCTATATCCTATCCCGATACTTGATAACAGAACTGGTCTACATCACATTTTATCTATTTCACAAAAATATATCGCGAGAGATGATGATTCTTTGATGTACATACCTATACAAAATTTGAAAGAATGCAAACCACTTTATTTTGGAACCAAACTATGTTCGAACCTGTTTGCCTATCCTATCGACCAAAATGCCATATGTGAAGCCAGAATACTAAAACCATTGCCAAAACTTCCAGAGAACTGTCAAACTTCCTTCATTATTAGTCAGGGATACAACGTCCAAGAACTTGAAGACAACACATGGCTAGTAATTAATTCCGAACCACTTCACATTACCATCAACTGTCCAAAGAGAGAATCCACAACAGAGTTAATCAACAAAAATTCCATCATCAAACTACAACCAGGATGTTACGCCTATGCAGGCATTACTAGAATACAAGCCAGTGCCAAAGACTTTTCCGAAATTAAGGACAATTCACATCCTATCCAAATTCCTTTTGAATGCTGTAATCACATGCCCGACAAAATCGAAATTCCAAAATTAAAACCTCTCAAATTAAACAATCTCGACGTAGAAGACCTAGATATTGCTAAAAACAAATTGGACCAATATTCCAAAGACTTGGATGACCTCATAAATGAACCTTTTGTGACCAAACACATATCTTGGTTCACATATTTCATAATCACTCTCATCATCCTATTAGTTCTACTTTACATAACTTGTAAATGCAGAAGAAGAAGATGTGGAGCATTGCGAATCCAACCCTCAACGGATAACCCTCCTTCACCTCCTTCAGAGCGAAGCAGAGTATTTACCAAATTTCCTAGACTGATCCCTCCAAGAAAGCGACCCGGTATTAGACCTCAAGAAGAAGAGGACATCGAGTTAACATAGACTTTCATGTGGAGTTTTACCCTTGTCTATTAATTTAGACTATTGTATTTTATCCTTATTACGTTATGTAATGTTTTATTATCGCTTACCAATTTTAACTTTTACATTATTTTATTATTTTGCTTTGTATTCATTCAACATTGTTTCAATTTATTTTTGCATTATATTCATTTAACGTTTTAACAATTTTCAAAAGTTGCTGCATAACATCAACTTTTTTATTAAGGGGGAAGTTGTTATATAATATTACACGCTATCTTATTGCGACTTAGCCATAATAAACCTTCACAGGTATATCATATTTCACGATAACAGCTTCTCTTATTAATTGCTTATCTTCAAGATATCATATTACACCTTTGTTTCTCATAACTTGTGCAGACTGCAGAACTGCAATTCTTTTGTTATATATTTTGCTTACTCAGGTTCTGTATGTTATAAATATGACTAAACACGCTTTGTTGAATCAGTTATTAAACTCACTTAGAATGAAACACTTCTAATTATTGTATTATTCCTTCTCCAAGAGCCAACGTTGGCTCCATTAAATAAATAAACCTTTTTTAAAAAGTCATTCATGTGAACCGTGATCTAACATCTATACCCTAGCCAAAATTCGAACCCTGGACCGTGGTCGCAACTCTAAGCATTGCGCCAAGGTACAAGTACAAGTATTGTCAAGACGGACCTGCACTCGCCCCAGAGCTGATATAATTAATTATTACTAATTTGCAAAATTTTATTTTGCATGTTTTCAGTGTTTTTTTTATTAGCTTACAAATTATAATAAAATGAATCTGGTTATACTCCTAAAAAGTCGTTCTTTTTGCTTAATTTGAACTTTATGTGAGTGGAACGCTACTTCCAAACTTTAATGTAGTCTAAAGTCATTAGGAAGGCTGAAATGTTACTACATGGCTAATACGTCTGTATTAAATTATATATACATTTCTCAGTATTAATATTAATAAAGCTTAATATATTATAACAAACTTTGTTAATTGAGGTTTAATGTTGTTTCCAACCCACGTCAACAGCAAATATGAGAAAAACAAGCTAAAAACATACTCTTTGCCGGTTTACCAAACTTTTTATATAATTGTTACACATTCTATAGGATACTCTTCGCAGTTTTTTGAATATAATATTAGTTTTAGACATTTTTAATTTTATAGTACGAACTTAGTTGGTGAAAGACTCAGTGTAAAATAAAGAAAAAATAAAAAAACTATACCATATCCCATGTGAGGTTTCGAACCTGGGACCCTTGGATTCCGAGTCAAAAGTGTAAGAACTACCTAACACGTAAAAAATATAAAAAATGTAAATTTTTACAAAAACATAAAAATCAAAAAAAAATTCTTAAATTTAAATCATTAATAACATTTTTATTTACAGATCGATTTTGTTCAAAAATGGTGTTCTTCCCCGAGCTAACATTGACTTACTGTCCAAATTTCAGTACAATCTGATTTTTCTTTCTCGAGTTATCGTGCTTACAATCGTGACGGACGGACTGACAGACGAACGGACAGACGGACATTTTGAAAGTTTTTCAGAATTCGTTCACTAACACAATGATACGAAATTTTTTTGTCTGCAAGCGATATTTACGGTTTTAGAAATGTGCCGATCAAATACAATATACTCTTCGTTTTCGTATTTGCGAAGAGTATAACAATGTAATACAAAAAGTATGCGGGGGATATGAAAGCTAATGGTAATTGGATATTACGTAAATCAGTACTTCCATTTATTTTATCTGTGGATATGTTGTCTGCCAAACTAATTGCAAATCTTCATTTCTTATGAAAATTTGTTAAACGATATTCTTAAAAAGAGTGACTTTATATCCTTTGAGGCCCTCATAGTAATAGCGAAAATTGCTTCAAGGACTTCTAAGAGGCAAAGTAACAGATTAACTTCAAAGCTATTTCGATTGATTGATTTACCAGCGTGCGGTAGGCATTGCTGCCACTCTCAGGTTACACAGTTGATCCTGATACGTCCACGCTGGGTTGGACTAAGGTCATGCTTGTTGCCAGCAGCGAGAGCCACATGGCGCATGGTAAAAGAATGGGAGGTGTAGGTATTTGTGATATGCTTTACCACATTGTGTCGTGAGGGAGCGTATAAGGTCCACTTTTTGTGTTTTTGGACTTCTGTCTCTTCTGAGTCTTTTTGTGAAATATGTGTTGTGTCGTGATATGGAGTGTTTATGTTTCTCTTTTTGTATTTCTGCTTCTACAAATCTTCTTCTTCCTCTTCTAATTATCCCCTCTCTGATTCTGATAGAACATATATAGCTGCGATTTTTTTGTGGAATTCATTTTTCCCCTCGCTTTTTTTCTCAGTTACCTCAGTTACCTCTGCCCCCCACCCCCACCCCCTCTCTTTCATTCCTAGATTCAGTATTCGGTCTATTTTTCTTGTGTGCAGGTACTATTTACTTGGAAAAAACCATACGAACATTTCCAGCCTTGCTCCGGTGATGAGTTCTGAGGATTGCTCCTTTGTCCTTTTGGCTCCATAGTGCATTAATTCATTGTTCATTTTGCCTGTTCCATGTGCAGTATTTCTTCTTACTCTACCGTGATTTCTAGCAGTTATTCCTTGTATGTTGGCTTATTGAAGAACCTTGTATTAATTTGATTCTTTCATTTTTTTGCTTTCTCTTCTTCCTCCATACTTCTTCTCGTGTATGTGTTATCATTTCCCCTCCCCCCCCCCCCCCTTTAACGCCCCTGACTCGTTCCCCCGTTTCTGTGCCTACCGGAATGTGATCTTTCGTTCCTACGTTCTGTATTCGATCTATCATCCTTGTCTATAGACATGGTTGTCCATTTATTACCCAAGTCACCGCTTGTTTACCTAAGAAACCCTGTTTATCTTAAGGAATAACATTGCCAAACTTCAACAATCTATTATTGCCTTGCCATAAATTTATGGTGACAACGGTCGACATTTTCAAGGGTTTGGATGTATAATCACTTCTCAGATTTTCGTTGTGTCAGCCTCTCAGCAGTTTATTATAGCATTTATAATGCAAATAATATGCAACACCACAAAAACACACTCTTTTTAATACAAATACAAATTATGTCGCCAATCACACGTCCTAAGATATATATTAATCTTCACACCTATCACTCACTTGACACCTTAAGATTATATCTTTTACACTTTGTATTTAGCTAGTGTTTAGACCTAAAAAAACACTACAATGGTTTTATGCGGCAGAAACTTGTTAGTCATTAAGACATAAATAAACTTGGGTGGCAAGGTTGCAATGAATAGATACTTTAAAAATTAGAAGATACTTAGCTTATATTCCTGTTATTTATTGCCTGATCCTTTAAGCTTGTTTCTTTATGCATAGCACTGCACTGGTTTTGCCACTAAATAACTCTTTATTAGTTATTTCCAAATATTAATTCTATTTCAACTTTGTTCTTTTGTTATGACACTTCGATTTATGTGGAATTTTTTGAGCTAAAAATTCACCTAAGTTTTATCAAATTTAGCGTACTTTTACCCGGTGTTTTCGTTTTTAGGGAGCATTTTTCGGACGTGTCCATTGCATATAAATGTTTGATATAGGTTTTTGTAAGCTCTTTATTTTCTAGCACAAGCAGATGTAGGGTGTCACAAAATTGCAAAATTTAAAAATTAATTTTAATTAGATTTTCATTTTTGATTGATTTAACTTTAAGACATTCTTCACCAAATATTCAAATTGGTTTCAAAAACCTCTTTAATAACCTTTGTTGATAAAATATGCTTGCAATATAATATTCGGTTGTTAGGCTCTTCAAGTAATTGCGTCAGTTTTATGTTGAATATTAACAAATACTCTCAGACTAACTTTGCTCGGGTTAAAACTATACATACTTCTCTTTCCTAGCCCTTTTGTATATACAATATTTGGTGTTGTACGTTCTGCCTACAGAACCGCTGATTCTAGAGCGTGCTACATGCAGCTGGCCATGAGAGAAACAATCCTCTCTCAAGTTCACGCTAGTCTCTATCAAAAAGTGGCTCTGAGCTTTATTTAAAATCATAATCCAACACACTTTCAGTGTCAACTGTAGTCGATTGAACTTAACAGAATAGTGAGACACATTTTCAAGTTGATTGTCAGCATGATATCATGTGTACGTTTTACCACCTTACGTCTGAAGGACACAACAAAAGTATACAAGGTGATTTTCCCTAAAATGCGGAAAATAAAATGGTGTACTAGTCTTCTATGTGGGAAAGCCCCTGCAAAATTTTAGATCGATCCGAGGTAATTTATTATATTTTTGTGCATTAACACTTGCAAAAATACGCTACTGTTATTTATGTATGGGCTGTGCATAGGGCAGTGAACGCTATACTATGTACCGTAGTGGTTTCTCGAAGAAAATACCACCCGGAAGGATGTGCTGATTTTTGCTAGAATTATATTTTTGGCAGATGAATTTGAGTTAAACAATGTTTCAGAAGATGTGTTTGATGAAAATAGCACGACAATCGTGCTCTGGATGCTCTGTAAATTCTGAGCACCTTTAGGTTACGGATGTCATGAAAATTGCCAAACTGGGACATTTGACGTTAAAAAAACGTAGTATGTTGATTATTTACTTTAACGACTATTTCCCTTAAAATGAATCTCAGAGTCGAAAGCATGTGGTATTTTCGTGTTCGGTGGAAATTTAGTTTATAGGCTCGTAACAGGTCTACAAAACAAAAATCTGCTCCAAGGACTAAACCTATCACACCTTAAGTATTTTTGTGAGCTGAATCCAAATTTTCAATTTAAAAAATTTTCTACTGCGTATATTTCGAGTAAACGTCAAAAATTTTCAAAAAACCGTATTTTGACGATAAAAACCGGAATTTACTCGAAATCTACGCTGTAGAAATTTTTTTTAATTGAAAATTCGGACACAGCACACAAAAATACTTAAGACATGATAGGTTTAGTCCTTGGAGCAGAATTTTTTTTTTGTAGACCTGTGTATTCGAAGAGTATTAAAAGTCTCAATTGCAACATACTTCATATTTAATATAAGACCTTAATCCGCCATGATGAAAAATATGTTATTATTTTAAGAGTAACAATTAAATCGATTATATTACAAACAATAATATAAAGAGAGCTAATATAAATTACATTTATGGACTAACTGAACATACTAGGCTTGTGAGCTATCTGTGTAGCTTGATTACACAGGCAGACAAAATAAAGAAAGTGGTCTGTTTCTGGGACTCCATTGGGTAACCATTATATACCGGATGTCAACGGAATCATTAGATAAGTATGGCCTCCTCACTCACTAACCTGTAAGGAAGTCCGGAGTTTTTATAGAGACGGAAGAAAACAAAAAAAGAATAACATTATTAAATATTTTATCAAAATGAAATAATCCGAATTATAATTAATCAATTTTATAATATACCATTATAATTATAAATAAAAACAATATATGTTTTTATCTTCAAGAATTTCATTATTAATTATTATAGTTATACAACTATAAAATGCTGACCCAGACAAAGAGCACATACGGCCTCCAGAAGAATTGTGGCTCAACATTTGGACAACTAATTTCATTTCCCCAATGGTACCCTTTTTTATCCTGTCCATATCCCTTTTTTGAACAATTTCAAACTGATGACATCAAAGTTTATTTCATAATACTATTAATTTACAAGGAAACACATAAAATTCGCAATATTCACAAGCTTAAGACTCTTTCCTGCAACCCAAATCTACCAGTATTTATGATAGTCAAAACCCAAATGATGCTGACATTTTAAGGAAATTTTAAAGGAAGAAGAATCTCTCAAATAATTTTAAATTTTTGGACAATCCACTACAACCAAGTTTGTTTTCCACCAACAATTCCTTTACTCATAAAGAGAAGAAAAATCACTGATGTTTTTGGATTGGTATACCTCCTTTGAATTGAATCCGTTCCCATGATCTAGATTGAAGTTTTCGCTGCCATTTTCTTAGTGAGTTTGTTAACTTATATTTCCCTTTTTATTTAAGAAAACAGTCAATCAGTAAACCAATTATGCCAACACAACCTTCAGACGATCTTTCAATTGAACCTTTAAATCTTCCTCGAACCCACTATGTCACATCCGTCAAGTTACCCCCGTTTTGGAAATCAAAACCAGAAATTTGGTTTACCCAAATCGAGTCGTAGTTTTCAGTCACAAAAATTATCAGTGACAAAAAGAAGTATGACCAGGTTATAGCTAATTTGCCATTAGAAGTTATAGATAATATATACGAAACAGATTTATATATCAATTTAAAGAAAATTTTAATTCCACGTCTGACATCGAGTGAAGAGAAACGTCACAATGATTTGCTTTCAGGTTCTTAGATAGGTGATCTGAAGCCTTCAGATTTCGATGCTGAATATGGTTGGAGGTTTCAGCATGGTTAGTCAAGATTTGTTGATTAAATTATGGAAAAGACGTTTGCCTCAGACTGTTTACATTGCTATTACAGCTTCAGGCAAAACAGATACCAAAGAGATTCTCGATATTGCAGATCGGATATGGGAGTCTTGTCAAAATTCGATGGCTGCATCATACTCTAATAATCTTGTTGACTCTTAATCAACCCTATCAGATTTATTTTCACCTACAAACATTTTTCAATTACTTTCCATTATTCAATTAATCAAGTCTTACAAAGGCAAGAAGTTTTTAATTCTCGATTAAACTCTTTAGAATCTAAGTTACCTAATCAATCTTTTGAGCCTCAACCTTCTACTTCTTTCTGCAATAATTGTAGGAGTAGAAACAATTCACAAACTCGTTTTTCTAATCGCAATCGTTCACCCAGCCGTAATAATGTCCTCAGGAAGTTTTATTGTTGCTTGTTACTACCATCAACTTTATGGTGCCAATGTTCATCGTTGTGAAGGCGAATGGTGCAAATTCAGTAATAGTTGTAAAAATCTGATAATCCTCAAAGATGACTAAAGTTTGATAATTTTATGACGTCTGACTTTGACATTCCCAGAAACAAACGTCACCTTTTTATTTATGACAGATCTAACAACTTACGCTTCCTCATCGACACCGGCTCAACTATTTATACATACGGAAATAAGTTATTAAAAGTCAATCTAAACTTACGCAGATTATTTCCTTTCGTTTTCAATATTGCAGACATTGACATTCCGATCATTGGAGCGGACTCCTTGTCTCATTTTGGTTTAGTTGTCGATCTTAAAGGAGCTCGAATAATTGGTAACAAGACTAATTTGTCAATTAATTGTTTTATTAAAAATAGTCCTTTAGATAATTATAAATTAGACTCACTTAAATTATTTCCTTTAATGGATAAATATAAAAAATTACTTTTACAGTTTCCTAATTTAATTAGTTCACCAGATTATATATTATTAAACATTCTGTAGTACATCATATAGTTACTGAAGATCATTTACCTTTTTCACGACCTCGTAGATTAGACAATTTTAAATTTAAAATTGCACAGAGAGAATTTAATAACATGGTAGAATTGGGGATCTGTAAACCATCATCTTCTCCAGTTTCTTCACCACTTCACATGGTCGCAAAAAAGAGCAAAATAACTGGAGACCTTGTGGAGATTATTGATAATTAAATACAATTACTATTCCAGATAGATATCCGTTACCTCATATTCACGATTTTAATTCTCAATTGTATAACTGCACTATTTTCTCAAAGATTGATTTAGTGCGAGCGTATCATCAGATACCTGTCGCTGAAAATGACGTTTATAAGACAGCCATAACTACCCCTCTCGGATTGTTCGAATTTTTTCGTATGCCTTTCCGCTTGCGCAATGCAGGTCAAACCTTCCAAAGTTTTATGAACGATTTACCTTTCGTTTTCGTCTATTTGGATGATATTTTAATCGCAATTCAATGAGATGTACAACATTTGGAACATATAGAAATTGTTTTAAAAGATTAGACACATACGGAATAAACATTAAACCATCTAAATGTATCTTTGGAGTTGACAATTTAGTCTTTTTAGGTCATCACATCTCTTCATCAGGTATTTTACCATCAACTGAGAGAGTCGAAGTCATTAATAACTTTCCTTTACCGACAACTCTCAAACAACTACAACGTTTCATAGGTATGGTAAACTTTTATCATCGTTTTATACCTTATTTTGCTGAAATTTTACTTCCCCTATATCCTCTTTGTAACAGTTTGTCTCAAGATAAAGTTGCAAGGATAAATAGTTGGCCTGATGAATATTTAGATCGATTTTTGGAAGCCAAAAATGCTATAAGTAATGCAGTAGTTTTAGCTCATCCTTGCAATAATGACGATACTATTTTATCACTTTCAGTTGATTGTTCTAACCTTGCTATGAGTGCAGTTTTAGAGCAAAAAGATAATAAGAGAATTCTCGCTCCATTAGCATTCTTTTCCCGTAAACTAACCATAGCACAAACCAAATATTCGGTTTTTGACAAAGAGCTTTTAGCATTATATACTGCAATTAAACATTTTAAATTTATACTTGAAGGTCGGAAATTTAATTGTTTTACAGATCACAAATCTTTAATCAACACTTTGTTCACAAAAGCGGAAAGATCTCCTCGTCAAATACGTCATTTGGAATACATAGCTCAATTTTCTTGTAAAATACAACATGTTAAAGGGAAACATAACGTAATAGCTGACACTTTGTCACGTATTTACGACACTTCTTCTTTAAAACAAGATATTTTGCCACTTCAACTTCTCCCTTCCTTAATGTTAACTTTGACCTAAAGCTGCTTAGTAACACTCAGGAGAAAGATTCAAATTTAACTATTTATTGTCAGATAAATCATCACTCGCTAAAAGCAATTCAATTTACAAATTCCAGTTTCCAATGAATTTATTTGGTGTGATGTTTCTCGTACAAAAGTTCGACCTTTTGTACCACTTGTTTACAGACAAACGATATTCGATATTTTTTACAACTTATCTCATCCTGGCATTAAAGCCACTAGACTGTTGATTTCTAATAATTATTTTTGGCCGAAATGAACACCGATTGCAATGTATGGTCAAAATCGTGCATTAACTGTCACGCTGTCAAAGTCAGCCAACATACGAGAAGTCCTCTTGGTAGCTTCACCATCCCGAAAAGTAGATTCGACCACATCCATATAGATTTGGTAGGACCATTACCTCCATCCAAAGGTAACTCTTACATTCTTACGGTGATTGAACGATTCACTAGATGGCCAGAAGCGTACCCTCTTCACGACATCACAGCAGAAACAGTTGCGCGTACTTTATTTCAAAATTTTGTTTGTCGACTCGGTGTTCCCTTGTCAGTGATGACGGATTAGGGGGTACAATTCGAGTCAAGATTATTTAATGAATTTGCAAAGTTCTTAAGCTTTCATAGAATACGTACAACTACATATCACCCCCAATCAAATTGCCTAATAGAAAGATTTCATTGCTCACTTAAAACTTCCTTCTTGACTAGAGCCAATATATCGCATTGGACAGATAAACTACCCATCATTTTATTGGCATTTAGGACAACTCCCAAGGAAGATCTGCAATGTTCACCTGCTGAACTTATATATGGTCATGGTCAAGCCGTTCGTTTACCTGGCGAATTTTTCGTTGAATCGTATAATTCCCCAGATATCCCTTATTTCATTGACAAGCTACGCATTTACTTCAATAATTTAAAATTTGTTCCTCCAATTTCCCATGTCAATTACAAAACTTTTGTTAGTTCAGACCTTTCCTCTTGTGATTTTATTTTTGTTCGCAAGGAACGGTTTAAACGTTCTTTTTCTCCTTTATCTGAAGGACCTTTTAAAGTTTTATCACCTTTAATAAAGGAAACAAAGTCATACCTGTCAATATTGATAAAGTTAAACCAGCTTTTCTATTAGTTGACAGATGTGACACTTTACCTACCCCGATTAAAAAAGTGCGTTTTGCGATCGACTCGTTGGTTGATTGACTGTTCTCTTTTTTAACGAGGGTGTGTATGTGGCCTCAGCCTCACTCACTAACCTGTAAGAAAGTCTGGAGTTTCTATAGAGACGGAAGAAAACAAAAAAAATATATATTATTAAATATTTTATCAAAATGAAATATTTCGAATTATAATGAATCAATTTTATAATATACCATTATAATTATAAATAACAACAATATATTATGTTTATATCTTCAAGAATTTCATTATTAATTATAGTTATACAGCTATAACAAGCCATAGTTTTCAGAGTTTTCAAGATTTCAAGTCTTAAATTTGGCATCAGTAATATGTACCAAAAATGGCAATTTTTTCATAATTTGACACTTCCGGTTTCCCCGGAAATGACCTCGACTTTGAAATTTTAAATGGAACACCTTGTAGATTTTTACATATTTAGATTCCGGAGACGATTTTAAGTACGAATGCGTTTTGACGCTACTTGATTTTTTTAGGGCTATCTTTATCTTTCACATAACCCCATACAAAGAAATCTAAAATGCTTAGATCTGGTGAGCGGGCAGGCCAACTTACAGGTCTATATGTTGCTATTACTCGCCCATTATACCGGTTCACTAAATGGGTCATAACTCGAGCGGCATTATGTGGCGGTGCCCCATCTTATTTGAAATACATTTGTTCAGAAACTGCAAGTGGTAAGTCCTTCAACATTTTTTCAATATCACTTTGCATGAAATCTAAATATCTCTCCCTTGTGAAAGGTCCTTGAAAGAAAATTGATCCAATAATTTTTGTTCAAGCCCACACATTTACTCCAAATCTTTCCTGAAAATTACCTTGCCTAATTAGATGTTATTTTCCCGCACCCAGTATCTATTGTTTTGTTTATTGAATATCCAATTGTTGGTGAATCTCGGCTCATCAGAAAATAATATCAAAGAAACAAGATTCGAGTTAGCGGTATTGTTCTGAAGTAACCATTTACAATAACCTAATCATCGGTTTCCATCATCATCGTACAAATGCTGGTGCACTTGATATTTAAACGAGCGGTAACTATATTATTTGAGAATCTTTCTTGCTGATTCATGACTAATTTGCACCTCGTGGCCAATTTCTCTAGTAGAAGCAGTCGGATACCCTTCAATAAAAGTCAACAAGTTAATTTCTGTCGCTTCATCAACGATAAAAGCTACAGTAATGTTGTCAATTGCTCTCCTGATTTGTTTCTTCACATTTGGGAATTATTGAAAACATGGATGATGTCTGTTCGGCTACTTTTGTGCATACAAATCTGCGACGTTTCTGGAATTTTTGTGGCATTCTCCAAAAATTAATAACATGTCTACTTTTTCATCCCTTATATACATGTTAAACAATAATAACAATAATTAACAAACAACAATAAATTTAAACATAAAGAACAAATTATTAAGCTAACAATACACACGTACTATTATCTGTCAAACTTCTTTTTGTTTCCTCAGCACATTTTTTTTTATTTGCAGCGTTATTTTGTTGACAAAATGAATGTGAGAAATTTGCTGTTTTTGGTATATATTGCCCCTGCCAAATTAAAGACTTGAAAACTCTGGAAACTATTGCTTGTCTATAATTCCGTTGACACCCGACATTTCGACGTGCTGAACACTAATCAGGTGTCCGTTTAGCTCCATAATCCACCATTTTGGTAAATCGTGAAAATAACCTGAAGAAGCTCATAAAAATACTGGTTCTAAACGGACACCTGATTTCTATTCAGCATCTCGAAATACGTAAGACTTAATGGAGTCCCAGAAAAAGACCACTTTTTTTATTTTATTAATTACACTTAAAACAATGACAATTTTTGTGATTTTTGGTACTTTAGTAATTTTTCGGGAAGGCGCAAATTTTTTAGAAGTGCAATAAGTTACATTTGCAGAAAATTTCATTTCATGTTTACAACTAAAATTCTTTATTGAATGACCAAAATCATTTTAGTTGGACCTATTACCTATTACTAACTATAATATCAACCAGTGATGGGTAAAGGAAACTTTCCTTATGAAGGTTTCCGGAACAAAGTTTTGATAAAAATAAAAGTTTTCAATAAAATATTTGAATATTCCGAAAGTTTCCAAAGGAAACTTTCCCGGAATTTTGGAAACTTTCAAATATTCAAATATTTTATTGGAAACTTTCAAATGGAGAGTTTCCTCTACCCATCTTTGATAGTAACTATGGCTGTAGGCCATCTAATATATATTTCATCCAAATAATTATTCAGACACTCATCAACATGCAAATACTCCTTCTGTCTTGTGATATAAATAGATTTTTATTTATGTCAATAATAGGAAATATTTACTTTAAAATTACTGCAAATTGACTTATTAATGGAGCTATGGAACATTTCTCAGCTATAATCTCTTGAACAAAATGCCTTTGCTTGCCTAGTTTCGCGTTCAAATTTACTTTTGTCTCTTTCCCACATTGGTATATCTGTGGATAATCTGTGGTAAATTTTCCCATCATCAAATTAGTAAACTAAATATTCTGACCTAATAGTAGGTCGAACTGAACCAATTCTGACCATAAATGTTTGTTAGGATAAGACATCTACAACTCTGTAAATATATTTTTTTCATATCTCTTACCCTTTTTGCGGCGTTGTCGTTTTAATTTACTTTCATCAATTGAAGACACAAGTGGATAAAGGTTCTATGTAACAACAAAGTGATTTTGAGGTAATTGATCTCAAAGTTTTTAACAACCTACCAACTTCAACAGTATATAGATCCTTTTTAAATTTATAAATCAGTTATTTTAGCATTAGAATCAAATGTAATATACCTGGGGGGAATTTCGTGTACTTAAGGTGGGCGGTTCGGTGAAAGTACTTCGAGAATTTCTCCTACATCCCTGAACCGATTCAAAAAATTTTTTGATGTGCCTTTAGAGACAACTTTATAGAATGGTACTAAGCTATTGAAAACTAAAAAACGGAAAAAAAAATTTTCTCGTGCGAAAATCAAAAATTTTTTTTCTGTTGATTTCAATAGTCCATTCTATCAAGTTTTTTCTACAAGCCTATCAAAGAATTTTTTCAATCGGTTCAGGAATATAGAAGAAATTCTCGAACTACAAAATCATTTTCTTAAGCACGGCACCGCCACCCTTAAAAGCTTCTTTCATATAAAAAAATCGTTTTTTTCAACAAAGTGATTTTGAGATAATGATCTCAAAGTTTTTAGCAACCTACGTACTTCAACAGTACATAGATCCTTTAAAATTTATAAACAGGATATTTTAACATTAGAATCAAATGCAATGTACCTGGGGGAATTTCGTGTACTTAAAAGCTTCATTCATATAAAAAATTCATTTTTTTCGAAAATGTCACATAGACCATTCATCCACTTGTGTCTTTAATTGTAATTAGCACGAAATATCTTATTTATACATTTTGTGCTAATGTTTAAGAAGTGCAAGAAATAATTGAAATTTGAAATATCTTCAAAAACATCTCATTTAAATGTAAAAATGACACGCCGCGTCGTTTTGACTTTCAAGACTTTATGGACGTCGATTCAGAAGATGCATCAGAGAAACTTTTCAACCTCCTTTTTCACATCTTGTATGTCGAATTTCATAATAACCCGTCCTCCCGTACTATATGTAAGTCCTTAAAAGATGCCTTCATACAAAATATCAAGTTTCCAGTTCAACTGCAAGTATTTTTATATCCCATAAAATGCGTTAGACGGAAATTTATTTTTTCATCAAAATTATTAATAATGTCCATAAATTGTGTGTGTAATGATCCTGTTAAAATGTTTAAAATATGATTAATAGTTACTTCAGAGAGTGAAGTTTTAATAAATTTCTAATTATCCTTTAATGTAAATTCAACCAAGATTTTCCGTAAAAAAGGTCTCAAAATGTAATGAAATTCATTCGTTTTATTCCAGCTAGACAGTGAAGTGTTTAGGTACTCATTGGTTGGATCTTTCACTATTTAAATGCAAATTAAAATTGTCAGAAAAGCTTTCGTGATATTGCATGAAATCCATGGGCGCTTCGGATAATTATTTTTTAGGTTACTCGTTGTTAAAAGAGCATCACGTTTTCATTACTATAGAAAATTACGATTTATATTAAATTCGTGCTTGGTGCGACTACATTATATGCGGCTTTTAGTATTGTGATTTTCTTATTAGATATTCCTCCTTTTTATCAAAACAGAGTTGGTTTGCGGAAATAAACTAAGAATAAACGTAACATAAATATTGAAAATGTGCATAATATATTTAACTAATTTTGTTAGCTTTTATGCCAACCGCGAGTAAGTAAGAGGATCTTCCTAAATATAGGGACCGTTCAGGCCACCTTCATAACTCCTTCCTAATCTACACCACCTTCGCCCTGCGGGGAATTGAAACTCCTAGTTTTTAGGCTCAAGATTTTTTTCTTGCTGCAGCTAACTGGTATGATGGAGCATTTATAGTATTCGAATGAAGAATAGAAGAACACATAATTTAGAAAATTTTGTAAATTCTTTCCTCACCTCAGTTCACTCACCTAGCAGCACTCTTAGTAGTAAAGTTGTTGTTCGATAAAATATTCAATGACAATTATGTCATAAGATTTAAAGAGAAATTTACGATACCATATCATCGTTCGGTCATGTTTAAACGATCTTTTATTTACAGTGCTATTCAGTTATACAACTTGATACCCAAGGAATTTTACATTTTTAATTTCAAAAAGTTTAAATTTTAATTTAAAGCATATATGTTTAGCATATAGAAATAATTTAGATATATAAGGATTTATTATTGTTCTTTTTTCATTGTCCAACCGCTTGGTGTTTGCTCAAAAAGTATATTGCATAAACAACTTTTTCGTTCTTTCTCTTCCTCTTTCTTATTTACTTTTCTTCGTCTCTAACTTCTTTTCTTTTTCTTTTGGATATAAATGTTTTTTTCGATATGTAATCATAAGCATATTCAATTATTCCATCATTTACCATTTACGCAGTAGGACCATGGTTGTGGTTAATTAAGTATGAGTAGCAACTTTTGCTAGACTTCGCTACAATACCCTCGAACACAGATACGCATGTTTTTGAGGCTGCAAAGTGCCACTTTGACACCCCAGTAACAGCGGTATTTACGGAACAGTTGCTTGAATGCTAGTTCCTATTTTAAGTGAAGCCAGTGAAGCAGGGCTTGAGTAACTACAGTAGATAAACGGAAATGTTCAGTAGTAAAACACACAAATGCAGCAGTAAAACACACAATTCGGAATACAACAGTCTTTAAACAAAATTTTACAGGTTGCTAATGCTATATCTAAAATTAACCCATTACCTCCCAGGAATATTTTTTCTTCATTCTTATGAGTTTTTTGATTTGAAGCATATTTAGTTTAGTTTAGTTGGCCACTCCTATGCAGTTATACTAGAAAAATTATTACAAAAAATTTTTTTTTGCAAGTTTTTGAAAAAAAGTGGTGTACTCAAATGGGTACAACGGGAGAATGTATTAGAAAATAATGTAAAATTTTAAGTCATAAAAAGTTTTCATTTGTTTTAAAAATGCATTACAGATGAATATTATTTATTTCTTTGAATGAAATGCTATGAAACAATCTAGCTCAACACATAAAGTTAAGTCACACTTTCGACAACTCTAGCTTGCTCGTAAGTGGCATTGGCGATACTTTGGTTGTTTTTCGATTTTTTTCGGAAAATGTCCCTCCCTGTCTTCCGCGATACTTCTCGGAAGAGAAGCAAGTCAACTTATCAAAAGCTTTTAGGTAATAGCGAGCAACATCTCTCATAAAACCAGGTAAATCAATTTTATCGTTACGAGCCAGTAGGTGTACTCTCCATGCATTTACGATTCCAACGTTTAACGAATGAGTAAAGAGAGGCCATCACTATTAGTTTCTGCGAATAGATATTCTATAGTTATTACTGCTTGGTCGAGCAGGTCGACCCCACCCATAACTTGAAAACAAATGTGGCTGAGGTACTCAATTTTTTGTTTTTCTGCCAAAGACCACTGTTTCACTTTTCCCAGGGGCTCTATAGTGTCATGATTTGTTACCATAGTGATCGTCATCGCTACCGTAGTCGCTTTCTGCGGGTTCCCTATTTCTAACAGCTACTTCAGAGAAGAGAATTTCGTCATCTGAGGAATAATGAAGTTGTACTTCTCCAGGAATATCGCTGGGAAAGCGGAAAATACCCATATCGGTATCGTCGAATTCTTCCTCATCTGTTTATATATTTACCTCAGGTGGGATAATAACTATTGGCTCGTGCTTTGCAGAAGAAACTTCTTCCATTGCTTCTCCTAATGTTTTGGAACGTTTGCCGTAAAAACTTTTTGAAGCGATTGGCTGGAATTCAGAATCCATGTCGAAGCAACTTCTGAAAAGATATTCCGAATTTACTTATACATATCTTCCCATTGTACTCAAATGGGTACATTGCCGTTTTTCTCATTTTTTTTTTTAGAAATAATGTTAAATGGTGTGTCCTGATATTATAAACAACTAAAATACATACCTCAAAACCTAATTTACCACCTCAAATGGAATATTTTAACTTTCACGTTATAAAAACTAATTCTTGAAAGCACAGGATTTAGCACAACTCATTTACTCAATCTCTTTAGTCATCATTTACTACAAATGCCCCATTCATAAAAAAAACCTTGAAACTACGCATTTCCTACACATTGCAGAGTCCTGCCAAGACATTAGTTTGTAGAAATATTTTAATTGATGTCGCCGGGAGACAAAAATTCACAGTGTACTCAAATAAGTACAATGGGAGGTAATGGGTTAATAACACCCTTGTTACTACAACGAAACCTAGAACATCAGGCTACGATTAGGTTACAGTTAGGTTACAACAGGCGAAACCAAAATGGCATTATGGCGTTATCTGTGGTCTGGTGATACGAATATATGGTGAACGGTGCGGAGGAAAAGTGGATTAGCTGAGCAAGTGGCGGAATCGGTTATGTTACAGACAGTGCCTGGATATCAGGAATCAGAAAGCAAAATATTAGATGTTCACATGGCAAAATACTAACTAGGTATCAAATTTGGCTAGTACGCAGTTCCCTTAAAGCTGAAAGAAGGTATGGTTAGTTGCAACATATATTCTGATTCTTCTAGTTGAAACAACTACGCCAGAGGCCCCGTGAATGCTAAGATAGACCACAACTTTTATGTTTTAGTGAATATAGTTGAAACAGTCACGGCCAGATACACTGAGCACAAAAAGAGCGGTTACCTATCGTCGGAAAGAGTAAGTCCTGGCCGTCAGTAGTAAGTCCTGGCCTGAAACAAGACATGCGTTCTGGTTTCTTTAGTTGAAACAACCACGCCAGAGGTCCCGCGAAGGCTAGGATAAACACCAAGTTTATATTTCAGTGAATCTAATTGCAACAACCAGATGCACTGAGAACACAAGAAGCAGCCATCTTTCGTCGGAAAGAAGACAATTGCTGAAAGCTATAAAAATTATTCCTACAGGTCCCTACTATCAGCCAAGTCGTTAAATATTACTCTTATTGCTCACTTTTCCTCGTCACGTCTGCCTCCTGTGGTCACGGTCGGCTGACTGACCGCGGTGTTGTGACTTGGACAGATGTTAGAATTAATTACCAGTTGTAGTGGGAGAACTCAGGAACCTCTGCGCACTAGTCGATGGTGGTGAAATTTCCTATAGCGGTTTTTAACGTGGACTTCCTTCGGTTTTACTTACTGTCCGTATATGGTCGGTCACGGGTGGTCCCGACTGTCTTCTGGCTGGTGGTTTGGATTACTCCTCGGTTCGGGTACATGGTTACAGAGTAGGAAACCTCACACCTTCCTGTGATATCGGATACTCGGCTCAGTTGGATATGTTATTTAGCTGAACCAGTAATCTATGAGCTGAACCGTTTGAACGTAACTCACGAATAATTCACTTTGGTTGATAGCCAGACAAGACAAAGTTTAATTATAATTATTAGGAAATTTTCTGTCACACTTACTTGGTCTCTCCTGGGCGCTTCTTCTTCGGTCAGGCGGACGGCCGGGACTGACTCTATGCTTGGGTTTCTACTGCCGGCAATCCCGAATCCAGTGGTGGTCGAGTGGGAGAAATGAACAAAAGCGGTGCGTGGTAGTAGCCAGTGATGTTTTACTGACTTAGAATATTTTCAGCACGAAGCGTTTCGATTGTGAAAATGCTTAATCTGGTGGCTGACATCATGGTTGCGGAGTCACTTGTTTACATCTATCAACTCGGGTGGCGAAGCCTGAACTGATTCAATTTTGCTTTGAAAGCATACTAGTACAGTGACAATTGCGCGCGTCTTTTACTACTCGGTGACTTGTATTCTTAGACGGTCTACCCGTCGCATAATAGCCTATGGATTGACAAGAAGTATGACAAACAATACAAAAAATAGATTATATAGGTGCAACTATGCTTATAAAAATGTGCTTCGTTATAACTTGAATCATTCACTTAATGAGGACGGTAGTTCAGTCGTCAGCACGCTTGGCTGGCAAACTGGGATAAACAGCGAAGGGCGTTTGCACCTCGTTTACTGTGAAATAATTTTAATTACATAACTTTCCCCAAAAAGTGGTTCGGACTGCACTATAAACTGTATACCTGTTTCTCTCTGCCTAACACAAAATTTTGGATTTTCAAGCAGTTACTTCGATGTCTTGAGAGACGGTTAAGACACATTCATAGGTTATCATTTACTATAAAGCTGTGCCTGTATACTGTAACACGTAAAAAGCTGAGCACGTACAAGTACAGACCTGTAATTGCATCCGTAATAATACATACCTACCCGTAAAATCTGTTCCCGCTTTAGGGGGCGTAGTAGATTAAGATGAATGATGGGGATGGACTTAATGTACCCGCTACGTAGAAGCCAGTTCAAATTAGTTTAATATTATGAAATCAGGTACTTCTCGGATGCTGATACGATTTGAAGAAATAACTGATAGTAGTAGCAGACATCTTCCTTGTCCGTCGAATCTCATATTCGGAGGTGCCGTTATTATCAACAAAAATTCAAAAGTGTTCACCATCCTGCATTGACCTACCTTCAACGCACGATAGGTTACGTTTTTTCGGGTAATTTTCGACTTGCTGTAACACTTGAACATTACTCAGAACCTATCATTTGAAGACTATCGAGAAGGTGTATATGTTCATCTTCACTTACTACAACTAAAATAGTAATATCTAATAATCCATATCCCAGTGATACAAAGTCTAATTTTTGCGCGTTTCATAATTCTGTCATGCTAAATTTTGCACAACTAGTAAGTTGTCGATCGGAATTCTACAGTCTCATATTAGCAGTCGCCAGTATTATCAGCAAGAACAGCAAAGTATGCACTCTTGCTTATTGCTCTATACTAATGCTTGTTTCGTTGTAATTGCTTGCTTTATTACGGTTTCCGTAATAAAGCAAAAGCCTTTTGTATATACCTTAGTATCATAGATGACTGATACATCTGACAGCTGACCGCGGGGACGTACGATGAAGATGAAAGTTTTAATGTTACCCCCACGGTCAGCTGCCAGCATTCTACATTAGCAAGAGAATATTACAACAAAAAACATTTAACTAGAATATCACCTAGGCAAAATGGCTAATTCTCTTTAACTAGATGGAAAACTCAGTCATTTTCCTGGGCGATTACCATCAAAATATTTTTATTCTACATACCGTTGCTGCTAGAAACGAATCTTACCAATGGATTCGAATTTTTTTGACGTGGTTACAAAAAAAAGTTGTCAATCAAAAAATTATTGAAATCCGCCGAAAAATTCCTCGGAACATCTAGTTTGCTCAGTTCTAACATATTGAAACTGTTAATTTTAGCCATGGGGGCACCTCGGCAATAGTCGCACAGAACGCGTCCCTTGCTCCTTACTTCCTGCATATCTGATTTGTTACATTAAAAATTGTTTACATTATGCAGTGTTGAGGTACGGTCAGACACAGCTACTTTTGCTGCGGTGCAGCGTAGAAAACTGAGCAGTTCAAGTGAATTTGCATGAAAATACCCACGCAACCTTAAAAGTAGCCACGTGTGAATAGGATTGTAAAGAGTAGCGGTGGGTGCAAAAATATCTATTTGGTTGAAACTTTTGCAGCGGTAGCGAGTGCAGTTTTTTAATGTTGGTGTCCATTTGTGTAGTGAAAATTTCGAAGTACAGTACAGTTGAGTTGATTATTTTCGGTGACAAAATTCCACTGGAAGTTTTATTGTTGATTCTTATACCGTGCGTGTAATTTCCCATTAGGCATGTACATTCACGTAGCGCGAGAGATTTGACAATACCGGCAGCCGTAAATTCGTCCGTTGGTGGAGCATTCCAGCTCTGTTATTTCATTGCAGCCAGCTGGCACGCGCGATGTTGTAATTCTTCTCCCCATGCCTAGCCCGCGGCTACACACACGGTATATTATAATAGCCTGATTACGAAAAACATATTTGCGCCCAAAAGTTCCTGGTGCGTCAAAAGTTATAAGCACTTTTTGACGCGATTTCACGAATTTTCTAATTATCTTGCACTAGTAATCGAATGGAAATTTTAAAAATACTAGGTTATTTGAAATAAAATTCTTAAAAAATGTAAACCTGTCCGATAAGTACAAGAATAAAACAGAAAATACAAAAAATGACCGAAAATGTCAAAATTAAGTATCTTTTCGATAAGAAGGAGTAATTTCACTAAAGTAGGCAAAAATAAAACTAATATATGGTCAAATTAATGCACCAAACCCGGAAGCTGTAAGTCAAATAGAAGGGACAAAGATGGCGTACGAAATATATTTTTTTAATTCTTCGTCAAGTATCAAGAAAGCATTGTGCGTCGCTTTTTTCTTAAATTTTAGGTTCTTTTAGGTACTTTAAGGGGATAAAGTCAATTTTTTTTTTATTTTCAAAAAAACTGCATTTTCAAAATTCCATTTTCATTGACTCTCCTTTTTTTCACCCAATTTTCATCGAAACAAAATGAAATATACTATAGAAAGTCTTGTATAACTTCAAAAATATAATACAAAATGAAACTTCATAATTTGAAAAGGAAGAACCTTTTTTTACGAGCAAAGACGCAAGATGAAAAAAATAATTTTTTTCAAAAATTAAAATTAATGAGCGGGGGGCGAGGGTCTAGAAAAACATTTTATTGACGAGCGTGGGAAGCAAGATGGGAAAAATTGATGAGTGAAGGGCGCGAAATGGGCTCGCGGTGCCCCTGATGCCGCGCATAAGCACACATGCATGGCACGGCCCTGAATGCTGAAAGCCCACTGGGCATTTGCCCGATGTCCCGTCATCCCAATCCGCCAATGAACGCGTCTCGTAATTTCAAAAAATGTTTCTTCTAAAGTATAAAAAATAAACAAAAACCAGTATTTATGAATCTAAGGAAGCGTTATCCTAATTTCAACTATTTTGCGATTTTTTTCAAATCTCACAGAATATCTAAAAAAGCTCAGAGAATGTGAATTGATTTATACAAATTCAATTCATATATCCCTTCGACTTATTCCAGGGTAAAATAAAAAATTCATAGCATTTCTTCAGAAAAACAATGAAAATATCCAGAAAAGGCTTGTTTATTCAATATCTAAAGTAAAATGGAAAATTTACATAATTCCATAAATATTTGATCAGCGTCGTAACCAAATCTAAAGTTTCAACAAAAAAGGTTTATCACTGTGTAACATATGTCAAAAATTCATGTCTTTTAAATTACCATAATGACAGACGGCAACAGTTGCAATTAAATGTTGCCGATTTCAAATATCTCTCTCATATCGTATTTAGAAATAAATTCAAAAAATTTTACTGACCGTATATATAGCGAACTGTGAACTGGCTATTTAATATTTAGAACAGATTATATGGATAAATATTATTGATAATTGCTAAGAATTACCGGTTTTTTCTGTTTAATATTTTTGACCGGCATTTCAGGAAAATTCAAATCTTCCACTCTGACTTGTCCTCATCGACCATTTAGGCGATGCAAGTTGGAATGGGACATTCCAACGTAACCACTTGGGCGCTGCTGTTATGGCGCGGCCTATCTAGCACAGGGACACTCGGACGTGATCCGATAATTTCATATTTGGAATTGAAATTCCTTTGTACAATTATGAAATGAACGCATGATTTTTAATTCGTTATTATAATGCATTTTAGTATTTTTTGTAAACGAAAATATTGTTTAATATATTTTGTTTGTTTATCTATTTTCAATACAATAGGGTAAATTATGTTGGTGGAATTTGGGATTTTTCAGTACTGGGATCCAATCTGTGATTTTTTTATGAACTTAATTGAAACTTAAACTCTATTTCATGCTATTTTAAGCCTATTGGCTAGCCATTTTGATACTTAATATCACATAATTTTGTAATTTTATTTCATATCACTACGCCAAAGAACAAAATCCATGCGGCCATTCAAAAGTTACAAGAGTGTAGAGTGTATTTATGAGCTCGGCTACCCACTCCACTACATGAATGTGGAAGTAATATTTTCCGTTATTGATAACATGATGCTATTTTCCTGCGCCAGATCGGCCGCGCCAAAAACCAGACTTATATACAGAATCGACAAATGTAGTTTTATATATCCTGCGATAAACGAGAGGAAGAAAGAAAACAGAAATGAGGAAAAGTAAGGCTGTACTGCTCCCGGCACGTTACACACTTCGTGAAATCTTATTTTTATCACCTTATCATGTGTCAACGTAGGACATCGGCACTTATCGCTTCTAACCGCCTAAGTGTTGTAGTAGAAATAGACACGTCTTTCTTTGCAAATAAAACTTACCGTATTTGCATAGATTATATACCTAATGGAATGACAATTCAGAGCATACACCGATATTGCTGCGACTGTCCCAATGGCATAAGAACGGTAGGATGCTGTAACGTATATTACTTGTCTCATGCGCGATATCTTTTCCGCATAGTACGTCCAGCAGAAATTTTATCTAATATAATTACATCAGAAAATAGTCACGTAGTTATTCATGAGGACAGCGACGAAGATTAATTATATTGTAATAATTAATAATAATTTTTATCATAATAAATAATAATGTTTTCTTGGACTTTATTTTTATCTATACTGCACCTTTCTTATTCTTAACGTAAATAATAACTAATTCAGAGTATTTACTTTATTTATTTAAATTACAAATACATAACTACTTGTTTATACATTTATGAGCAAGTTTGTATTAGAGAGATGTAAAGTAGAAGTAGTCCAGGGCAGTTATAACGAGATTTTATTGTTTTTAAGAAGTGCTGCACCCATTTTATTTGAATGCACTTTTTGGTGATAATACTCGACACAGTGAGCTACATTATATATTTTTTCTGTGATTGTACCTCTGTGTGAACTATGAAAAAAAAAAATAAGAATTTTTTTATTTTTAATTTTTTTAAATAGTAAATATAGTTGAAAAATTCTACAAAAAATATATAATATAGAACAATATATTATCTAACAAAGACTTTTCGTTTAGCTTTAGCTTAGCTGCCATAGTTTATGAATAAAATAATTTTCAATAATACCCGCTCTAGCCTATATATGATCAATTATCTCAAGAACGCAAGAAGATCAGAGGCTGAATTTGTGTCAATGGTAGCTTTATTACTCACCAGTGTCATAACACAAGTTAATTTGAAAATACCTAGCTGGGGCTGCTTATCCTGCTAGACCCTTTGGCTGAAAAAGTATCCATTCAAGAGATATTTAGTTTAGTTAATAAAATTCATCACATGTTCACAAAATTCAATTCTGCGATCCTGCACCTTGTAAGCATACATCTTTGAATATTTAAGGATTTTCAGGACAGTAATATAACAGGCATCGTTGTCACTCACTAGTTGTAGAGCTGAAGTAACGAGATTCTCTTGAATAGTTAACAATAGGTTCAACTTGGTATCATCTCCAGCAATGGAGTGTCAGTGTCTTGACGCATCCCTTACATGACTTAATTCACGGCATCATGTCTCCTCAACTTTACTAATTGTACCTTGGCTAATACGTCGTAAATCTGGATTCTTTAGTCTAAATAATTTAGCAACCTCAGTCAGAGTTGGGTACCTTTTACGATATCCGATCATCATACACAGTTAAAAAAGCCATTTCTAGAACTAAACTCACAAATAACATGAATACAAACAAATTTTGCAGTTTCTCTAATTTATTCCAGTAAACTTTTTCACGGTATAGAATCAGGTAATAAATTCTGTCATCTGAATGACTATTAGTGTTGCCAGAATTGTGTTATTTTTCGGGCTAAATCCTAATATTGAAGAAAAACGGGCTAAAATTAAAAAAATCAAACTAGAAGTACAAAACTGGATAAACTAAAGAGCGGGGGGAACGCTGTGACGAATTTTGTTGATAAACGGGTGGAGGGGGGGCAAAATGAGATAGATTTCGCAGCGCGGTGCCAACGTGCCAAAAGTTGCAAAAAGGGGCCAGAAAATGCACGAATGGGCTGCTCACGCTGACAACACTGATGACTATTCTGTATTAATGTAAAAGCGCGTACTCATGAGAAAGTGGGCGGAGTTCTCTTGAAAACTAGAATAGCGTATTCTCTAGATGTAGGAGCGCTTACATCGCGACAAAAATCCGGGAACTTGCTTCTCTTGATAAATCATGAGGGAACTGAGCTGTGCTCTCGTGGGAGAAAAAGTATTACCTCATTTTTTGGCGAACTGGCATTTCGTTTGTGGCTTGGTAATTGTTTAATATTTTGTAGTTATTTTTAAAAGTCGAGTCTAATGCTACATTGAGTGTAAAAATTAAAAGAGAATGGATATTGGCGATTTACTTATTGCCAATGAGGTACTAAGAGTCAGATTGCTGAAGAAGATCCTCGATAAGAAAATCAACTTCTTCACATGACCAATCTTTTCGGAATATTATACAAATTGGCACCACATTAGCCTAGCCTAACCCAACATGAATTATTTCATTTTTCCAATTCACGCGCTAATTTTATAGAAAACAATCCCTAGATGTTAATGAGAGTGGTCTCTCATTTAAATAATTGCTAATGCCTTATTATCGAGTAGTACAATCAGTTAAACCTAAATCAGCGATGAGGCATGATTTTCTTATGTTAACAGAATATAATTTAATATAAAACTCTTACAGAAGTCAGCATAACAATTTTATGAGGCAAAATGTTTCTTTTTAATTGCAATTTTCAAGGGAGCGAACTCTCTGAACGCCCCTGAAGCAGAACTGTGAGCGAATAAGACTTAGAATCCCCCATTTCCACCACAATAAATCAAAGTTATACCCTAAATTGCTTCTCCTAAGAATAAGTTGATGTGAGATGGTTAGGATTAATGCATTTTACGTTACATCTGCCGCTAGAAAATGATGAAACTTTCGATGAATACAAATTGCCTGGGTAGAAGTGTTTTTCATTAGAAATGAGGTGTTGAAGGAGGATCGTAACAAGGCGTTTTGTGAGGTTTTCCTGGTTAATTACCTTGTTATTCTCAGGAAGCTTCATCTAAGTGGAAATTGAAAGTATCTTACATAGGAAGTGAAAGGAATTCGCCAAGGCCTACTTACCTTTCAGAAAATTCGGAAAGATAATTGAACTTTACTCTGAAGTCCGCAAAAATACCGTGTTCTTTGATTGCTTTAAATTTTCTCGTACTTTATTCTACTGAAACTAACAAAATAAAATTATAAAGTAATTGCAGTTTCAACTTTATTAAATTCTAAGAATAAAATATTTTAATATTGTTCACACATATTGTCATAATGTTAATTATGACATTCTCATAATTTTTTTGTTTTTCTTGCTTGATAATTTTATTCTGTATATTCGACGGACAGTATTTATAGAAGAGAATATACAGTGTGTACCGAGACAAACATAACTATACTTGTAAAAAATTTTAATTCCAACTTTTCGAAAAAAAAGTCATTCGTCATAATTTCTTTTGCTTATTATATAAATACGACTCACGTTGAGAAACTTC
Organism: Rutpela maculata; assembly: GCA_936432065.2. Lineage (NCBI taxonomy): Eukaryota > Metazoa > Arthropoda > Insecta > Coleoptera > Cerambycidae > Rutpela > Rutpela maculata. The sequence goes on from OW386285.2 coordinate 246,706,975, forward strand.
AATTTTGTTGTACAGAGTGCGCAGAAAATAAAAATATAGATTTTCAAAATTAAAAATTTTTAAATCAAATTTTTTGAATCATTAAAATTAAGGAGCTTAAAAGGGGTAATCTAAAACCCAAAAATACATTTTTTTCATGGGAGTTACTGCTAAGATATTTTATATTAAAAATTAAATCGATTTTTTTCCATATCTTACTATCGATTATTGTTTTTTAAAGACTATGTATTACTTGTATTGTAACGTTGTTTGTAACTGTTATTAGTAAGTTTAGGTATAAAAGGTGTTTCAAAGTTTTCCGATGTTGAATTAACTTCGTATTATTTTTCATTTTGTGAATAGACATCAAGATTGAAATAATGCTTAGGTGACATTATTATATGTTAACATTTATTTTGTCAACTAATATCTTCAAAAATATGCTGATCTTAAAGCAGCGCATTTACTTGATCAAGTGTTAGTTTTTCTCTCACATTTAATTTTTAAAAATCCGTTTTAAGTCTATTTTTAATATCAAATATATTGGTAACAATAACTCTCATGGAAGAAATTTATTTGGCTTTTCAGTTACTCCTTTTAAGCTCTTTAATTTTAATGCTTCAAAAAGTTTGATTTAAAAAAATTTTATTTTGAAAATCTACATTCTACGTTTTTTGCGCAACCTGTGATACAAAACCGAATGTGAATCGTATTTATATAATAATCAAAAGAAATTATGAAGAATGTTTTTCTTTTCGAGAAACTGAAAAGAAAATTATTTACAAGTGCAGTTAAGTCCATCCGTGTACGCAAATCCCAGTAAGGAAAACAGAAATATTAATAATAATGATAATAAGTGGAAGATCAAACTCACACGACTAGTTAAAGAACGTGATAAGGATAAGAACTTGTATTCCATTTAGAAGGAAGCGCGAAAAATTCAGGAAGAATACCTAGGTACCGAAACAAATACCTCTAAATAGAAGTTAGCAGAATGTGGAATACAAAGACCACAGTCGTTGCAGTAATTGTAGGAGCCCTTAGAATTGTCAAAAAGGGCCATGGCCGGAGTCTACAACAACTGCTTGATCAACCGAGCGCACAAGAACTGCAGAAGTTCGCATTATTGGGAATATGGCCAATTTTAAGGAAAGTCCTGAACTAAGAGTCTCTGTAATTCCTTGTTAAGGTTTGGACTCTGGGCTGTTGGAAAGGGCATTAGGAACGCCGCCGAAGGGGACCAATAACCTGGAACGTACTTCAACAGAGCCGAATCTCAAACGCACGCGAGGGACGGTGAATAGTTTCCAGCTACGGCTGAGACAGTATGCCGTTGCTATATAATAATAATAATGATAAATAATGTCTATTTGTTTATGATAAATGTATTTATTAATTTAAATATATAACAATGTATGAACATATTTTAAAATAGCCTTTAACACTAAACATAACAACAAACATCTTATATATTAAATTAAAAAGCGCAAGATTCAGACTAGAATGTCTGCTATATCTTTTGAACGTGTATCAAGAAGGATGTTATTATAATTCTTTCTTTTTGACTATATTACAATAAATTAACTATTTATCAAAATATTTATTAGCGGTAGTATTTAACCACATCTAATATACAAAAAAATGGAATGTTATTCCCACATAGAATAATATCAATTATATTTTTCTCATTAAGTCGATAAATTTTATTTATGTTAATATATTATAATTATATGCTTATTGTAATAAGTTATTTAAAAGAATCATGTGTGTCAGCACAGTGAGTTCACTAGATACAGTCTTTAGACAGATATACAAGCACACAGTGAAACGTTTGCAAGAACTAGGTGGACTCTTATTGAGTCTCAATTTAAAAATCGCTCCGTATGGTATGACTGCTTTCACATCTAGATTTCCTACCCAAGCGCTCCCCCCCATCATTATTTAAGGGGGTAGAAATGAGATTGGTTGATGGCAAAAAAATATTGAAGCCTTTGGTTCTTGTACACACACTAAATCACAATCTTATTTTCTTACTCCCTTTAATAGTGATGTAGAGGTGACTGTTGCCAAAAAGATTTTGGGACCTTGACCTTTCGTACACACACTAAGTCCCAATTTTATGGATTCATACTTATTTGGTTTACCTATCACAATACAGTCTTGTTCCAGATCTCGTTATAATATCTAGGTGTACCAAATTTCAAGTCAGTATCCTAAATCGATTCAGAGTAATCGTGAGCACAAAAAAAAGTTACAGATGGACAGACGGAAATTAATTTTTTGCTCAAGCTTAAAATCGTTTCATGACATTCAAAACCTATTAGAACAGAAAAAATCAATTCTTTTTTACCGTTACTCTGCTTCCACTTCACTACGTGGAAGTGGAAGTAAGAATAAGAGAGTATATTGTTAGGTAGTATCATTTATTCATAGGCGTCGTTGTAATTCAAAAAGTAAAAAAAACCGTAAACAATACATTAAAGCGATATGTAAATACCCACTAAATCAAGAAAGATGAAAATGAAAAATATCAAAAAAAGTCGTCTGTTTCTGGAACTCCATTGGGTAAACTCTAGGTATTTCGACGTGCTGAACACGAATCAGGTGACCGTTTAGCTCCATCATATCCCAGTTTTTAGTAAATCGCGAAAATAACTTAAACAAACTTATAAAAATCTCATAAAAATATGGTGGGTGATGGAGCTAAACGGACACCTGATTCGTGTTCAGCTTGTCGAAGTACATATGGGCCATCCAGTGGAGTACCAGAAACACAGCTCTTTCTTGTGTGTTTCTGTGTTATTTATATAGTATACAATTTTCATAAACACACTGGACTTTGTAAAAATGGATCCGTATCCACCGACATTGTCAGTAGTGATGCCGCCGAGATGAGACATTTCTCGGTCTCGTCTCGTCTCGAAAAATCGAGACGAGACGAGATCGAGAATTTCTCGAATTTTTTTTTATTGTAAACTTGTTCTACATTTGACCTTGGAATGAATAACATAAACTTGAATTAAATTAAGAATATAAGTATTAACAAGCTAAAAACGTACTCTCCGCCAATTTACTGAACTTTTTATGTAATTGTAACACATTCTATAGGATACTCTTCTCAGCTTTCTTGTAAATAATGTTAGTTTTTGCATATTCTAAATTTTGTGATACCAACTTTGTTGTGAAAAAAGATATATGAAAAAAGATATCTGCCACGATCTTTGGATTGCAAGCAAACTCAAGCCCAACAAGTTTTTTCAATTTTACTGGATTGCAAGCCAAAACTTTAGCCGCTGCACCACCACAGATTACTGCAAAAATTGAATATATTATGTAGTATACATCTTTCGAGAATGATATTTCAACGCATTAGATATATTATTATGAAATATATATTAGTCAAATGTATAAAACAAAAAATATATTATAGAGATATTTCGCAAGATTTCTCTTTAAGTACAAGCGACAAAAATTAAGAAAATAATATTTTTTAAATTAAATGATTAATATTATTTACTAATTGATTTTCTTCAAAAACAATAGGGTTCTTCTTCTAGCTAACACTAATTTACTTTCCAAATTTCAATACAATGGGACTTTTCTTTCTTAAGTTATCGTACTTACAAGAAACGTGACGGACGGACAGACAGACGGACATTTTGAAAGTTCAGAATTCAGAACACAATGATATGAACATTTTTTCTCTACATGCGATATTTACGGTTTTAGAAATGTGCCGATCAAATGCAATATACTCTTCGTTTTTGCGAAGCGAATAATAATACAGACTCGTCAATCACGTGTTTATCGTATTACGCCCTGCCATTTTTTACTGGTGCTACGTCTTGGAAATGAATATAATTTAGGCAAGTGTAATGTTGCCGACTTCTGTATTTCTTAGAAATGGTTGTTCGAAATTTATGTAATTAATCTTATATATTTACTTACTATAGAAACTAGCAACAACTTATATATTTTCAGTATAATATGAAATTGATTAATTTCAATAATTAAATCTTATATCTTCTTAGAGTATACGGTATAGAGACAAAAAAAACTTTAAATATGGAGAAAATTGAAACTCACAATATTTCAAATAGTTCTTTTAGTTAGAGGTACGTTTAAAAATTAAACAAAAGCCAAATATTCATAGAAATTGAAGTGTAATTTTATAAACTAAATAAATAGAGATTTCACTTGCAAAAAAAAAGGAAAAAATTGGAAATTTCACATTTGTCGAGACGAGACGAGAGACGAGATTTTGGGTAGACGAGAATATGTCGAGACGAGATGGCTGAAAGATCTCGTCCCGACAATGTCGACACGAGACGAGAAAAACCAATTTCTCCGCGAGACGAGTCTCGAGGCAACACTAATTGTCAGTGCTGGGGCTGTGGCTTGAACCCAACACACGATATACAGTACGACCAGCATATTTGCCACAAAATACGTCATGGTCGACTGAGTTACCGTACCTGTAACTTATAGTTCAAAAGCAGACAAGAGAGAAACTATACTGCCGAATAACTTTAAAAATGGATAACCTTCTATCTCCGTTTTTTTATGGATTCTTATTTTGAATGACATGTCCTTCGAGAATTATTATCTATTTATTTTAAGGGCTAATAGTCCCTTGAGGTACCCCAAAAGTTCTGCGACCGGACCGCAAGACATGTACCTCCCCGTTTTCGAGGGCGAGGAACACGATAGTGACAATATTTTCCGACCTACCCTTCAAGAACTAACCCTACACCTAAAAAAAAACACCTCTTCTTCCGAGTTTCCGGTGCTCGGCATTTTTTTATCGAAAAATTTTATTAATGAAAGTTGTTCAGAATTATCCAAAAACCTTAAGCCCAATATTTCATCAAAATAAAAAAAATTAAAAATTGAAAAAATTATAAATTTAAAAAATATAAAAAAGCTAATAATCACTTGACAACTACCTGACAGCTTGGTTTCATTTCAAATAAAATTGTCATGTATTTTTTAAACAAAAAAAAAACATTTAAATGATATTTTTGGACTTTGACATTATTTCTTTTTTTAATTTAATATTTTTTAATTTTGATTAAATTTTTGATTTAGGGTTTTTAGATAATGCTGAACAACTTTCGTTAATAAAATTTTCCTATAAAATCCATCGTAATATCGGAAAAAGGGTGGTTTTTCCGGTTGAGGGGTAGTTCTAGAAGGGTAGGTCGGAAAGTATTGTCACCATCGTGTGCCCCGCCCTAAAGAAAGGGGGGAAGATGTGTTGCAGTCCGGTCGCAGAACTTTTGGGCCTTTTGCCTTTTTTTGGTTTACCTCAAGGGACTATAAACCAGTATATTAATTATGAAGTTAATACAATCAATTACAACTGTTAATAAGCGCTATTGAACAGCCTATATTGGAAATTATTGAGTAGATAGGCAGCTATGGAAAACAAGTAATAAAACCACCTAATGACATTAATTTGTTACCTATGTGTGTGTGTGTGTGTGTTTGGGATCGGGTAAGTAGCAAAAAAATTGCATCCAAGAAACAAAATACATTAATTTTTTTCCACTCGTTATATCTCTCTTAATAGTAAAGGTAAAAATTGTTTCAAAAAGAAAAGTGTTAAAAAAAATTAGGTTCTAATTTGATTTAAACTGGATTTTAATTATACTGCTAGTTTTCCTACAATGTGATCCGAGTTTATGAAAATAAAAATATAGCTTAATTCTTACGCCCTCGCCTGTATTTAAACAAAAATATATTTTAGTCAACATCAGTATGGTTTTACGTTTCAAAAGAACCAACTTACAAAATAAAAACGTTTATAAGCGGACAAAACATTTAGAAATAAATAAACTTCAGTTATAGTAAATTCGGTGATGCGTTAATTTTAGTCGTCAGTGTATTAGAAATAATAAAAAGCTACAGTATTTATCATCGGGATAAAGAAACTAAATTCATATGATGTCCTATAAAAAACAAAATGTATACATAATATTCTAAATACAATTTATTTATGAAGGGGCATCCATATCATTTGAAAAAGATGAGGCTCTATACAAAAAGGATCCCTCGACCATTTTTCTGTGGTATTATGATGGGTATCCTATATAAGTTGTACAATGGTGCTCACCTTAAACTCACCACCCTTTGAGATGCTCCTTTTCTGACACGCCCCACTACAAATAAATTATACATTCCGACATTCCGTATTTTAGGTCAGAGTCTAGACTGACGTCATATTTTTATTAGTTTTATTAGAATGTGACCAGTTGTTAGCTTAGGGTTCTGTATTTCAGAGATTTTGAATGATATCAATTTTATTTATAACTTTCTCTCCACTATTCATTTATCTGATTTACGGATTCTGGGCGCTAATATATTTTCATAAATTATTAACCTAACATTGTTTACAATAAAAACTGGCAATGTAAATACATTAAGTAAACAAGACAATTCGAAAAGTTAATGCAACCGGTTACCTCAAAAAAGATTCGAATCCAGAAATGAAGGTATTAAGTTGAATATACGTAATAATTCATCAAAAACTAACAAGACAAAAATATTAATATCACTTATAATGAAATTAATTGTGGTTAATTATATCATGCTAGTTTTGGAGTTTTGTGATTTTTCACTAAAATGAAGCGGTTAATAATTCCGTGATTTTGTGTTACCTATTGCCGAAGTGCAAGAAAATGTAATGTTTTCGGCAAACACATCATTTTTAAAATGCACACATAGAATGGTAAACGTTTTTTATTATATTTGAAAAGTATTGAATAATTTTCCAAAGAAATGTCAGTGTGAATTTTTTTTAATATTTATTTTTATAATTTATATTGTTATTCCAACGTATGCAGAGAATTAAATTTAATTGGTAGTCTTTAAAATTAGATACAGAGTCGAATTTTGAGAAACCTTCACTTACAATCGGCCCAGAGTTTAAAATTTTTAATTTTTGAAGCAAATTTACAATTACGCCTATTACTATTATTATTATTATTCGATTTTCCGACATAAACTATGCGCTAAGATCGTATATTTCATATAAATACACGGATATAGGTGATCGATGGAATATCAGTGTATATAGGGTGATGTATTTTGACCATCTGTTAGAAGTATATATGTAAGAAAAATAATATTGATCTGAAAATTTTTGGCAATGGTCCTGACTGGGTAGGATCTATTCAACGAAAACATTTTTCCGGTTATACTGAAAGTTGATCCGAAATTTGTTATTTTAAATAGAATGTTCCCATTTTAATTTTTTTCTAGATTCTACAGAAAATTTAAAGGACATTCTGTTAAAGGTTCCTTATACCTAAAATTAATATTTCCTGAGATATTAATTTTTTTCCCAAATTTTGACAGAAAAGTTGTATTATATAAAAATTATTACCTTAATCATTGATAGCACGTTGATTTTTTTAATGCGGCATTGGAGTTATTCATCATCTAAAAAAATTATCGAATATTAAAAAAAAAGTCTTTTAAATTAATGACAGTTGACCATATAAAAACAGCAAAATGTTATTTTTTCACTTGATCACAATTATTGTTACTGAGATAGTTATAGGAACTTTTATAATCCACAATATTCATAATAACTAATTACTACGTAGGAGCAACAGGGGCAGAGAAAATTGCAAAAACTTGCATTAAAGCAGAAAATTCGCTTTTCTGGCTGCTGTAAATCGTAAAATATTAACAATAAAGAAAGATTGTTTAAATAAAAGTAGCTCTTTTATTCCCTACAATATTGGTAATGCCCAATTTATAGCAGAAGTAACAGGAAAGGAGATAATCTAGAAAAATCTATTTAGAGCGCCATTTTTAAACATGGCGGCAGTAAGGGGAATCAAATTTTGAGAAGAAAAGGTTCTATGCAATTTTTCATATAAATTGAAGTTATAACGACTTGAAAATTGGGATTTTAACTAGAAACAGGTTTTTGTCAAATAACTCGAAAGGTATTACATTGAGCGAAAACATGCAAGAGACAAATAAGAAAGTTACTAAATTGAGGATGAATTTCCTTTTTTTCTAATTTCTGTAGAATTAATAGTTTTGGGGATCTGGAAGTATAAAAGTGGCGTCCGAAAATATATAAGAAGTATTTAGTTTAAATGTTATATATCTTAGAAATTATGGCACTTACCTTAAAAATGCCAATTATCAAACTGAAAGTCTATTAATCAGGCTTTCAAATCATTGTTTCCTTAGAGGGCCGTAGCTCCCTTAGGAAGCATTTCCGGACACATGTTTATAGGAACTTTTCTTACTATTTTTGCATGGAGAATTAGCACCTAAAGGGGAAGGCGGGAGTTTCGGGACACCCTGTATACTAAATACCAATTTTATGAACTCTTACCTGCTTGATTTTCCTATTTACCCCAAGTTTACCCCAATTTACCCCCAACCCTTCAACGGAACAAGATGAAAATATAATCTAGTTCTAGATCTCGTTAAAGTACATATGTGTACCAAATTTCAAGTCAATATCTCAAATGGTTCCAGAGTAAACGTGCACACAAAAAAAAGTTACAGACAGACCGACAGACAGAATTTTTTTTCGCTCAAACTTAAAATCTCGACATTTCATGACATTCTAAGCCTATCTGAACAATAAAAATTTTTTAAAATTTTTTTGTCGTTACTTTACTTCCACTGGATGTGGAAGTAATTAATATTTCCTCAGAATAACCTCCCAGTAAGAAATTAAAGATTTTCTCAGGCGAGATATTGTATTGATTTTAATACATTTTGTGACTTTAATATATGTACTTCACATACCCCAATTACGCTGGCAGACGAAACTTCCGAATGGCGCGCACGCTAACCGGAAAAAGAAAATAAAAACTTTTTTCTCTTTCCGGTTAGCGCGCGCGCCATTCGGAAGTTTCGTCTGTCAGCGTAATTGGGGTATGTGAAGTACATATACTAACTACCTATGCGGTCAGATATCGATAATCATTCGATTTAAAAATAAATCTCCCTCCCTATCCCCCCACCATACCAAAAAGTTGCAGAGAGAAAAAAATGTTGTATTTATATGGTCTCTTCGATTACCGACTGGCAGACGGTAACCACTCGTCGTCGAATTTGCACGCTATTTCCTAGACTATTCAGCCTGCGTAGTTTGTTTATAAACATGCTGTTTAAATTTCCCGCCAAAATTACTAACAACAAAATGGCGAAGGTCACAAAAAAACATCAAAGGCGGTGCTGAGAGTGCCGCTTCTGGTAGTTCCTTAATCTGTGTCAATACTCCCCCATAAAATGTCATGTTTTAAAGTTCTCCATATTACAGCTGTATAATTTTAACAAAAAAAAATCGGCAGCTACTGGAAGCGGCTGGAACCTCCCCACCTGGTGAATCTTTGAAGTCGAAAAGAGCACTAAACAATATGAACGATCTCATTTAATTATATTTATTAAGTTGAAATATTTTTTTCGTATTAAATCAGAAAAAAAGTCTTGCGTTCGGTGGGATTTTGACCTAAGAACTTGAGTATTAAATTTATAGTCTGCACAACATTAATATTTTATTCAATGTTTTTAATACAAATATATGCTTCATCGGATCGTAGCCCGGGGCCAGCCAGACAACCACGGTGAACACCGCCGTGGCGAGTGTGAGGCTGGACGGGGTAGGTCCGGTTTGGCTTGGAGAAAAATAGAAAACTAGCTCCTGTCTTCTGTAGGCAGGCTTAAAGACTAGGTTAAAATTATAATGTGTCCACATGGACCTAAAATTAATATAAAAATAAACACAATTGTATAAAAACGTTCGTAGGCAAGAGCACTTAATAATTTTGATTATTGATACGGGAAACAACTAAACGAAAAAACCTCTTCGTTGGTAATGGGATGGATGGCAGGGATGGCCATCTTTGGAAAAAACCATATAACTCTTGGTGGACAGTTTCCCTGCCAGATGTAGCCAGGGTAGTGTTCATGGTGGCTCGTTTAAGTTTGAGTTGGTATATTTTGTTTTATCTTTTGGCCTCGACCAATTTTTCACTAAATCGGTCGGGGAAGTGATAGCTGTCAAATTTTTAGTTCCAATATTTCTCTGGGGAATTTGGTTTTTGAAAAATGTTTAGGTTGGTACCAATGTCTTAAATTGTTTTTAGGTTATGTAGTACTATTTTTAGGTTATGTTACCGGAAGAATTTCCGGCGGGATGCCGGAAGTAGCGGAAATAGTTTTTAAAATTTAATGTCACTGTCACTTTTAAAGTTTTATTGGAAAAAACTCACCGAAAGCGTTCCGGTGGGGTTGCTTACACTTGTAGGGCTTATAAGCGGTTCAGGATGGCCTCTCACACCATCCGTGGGCTTTATAAACGTCGAAAAAACTTGTAATCTCTCGATGCACTTGACACGTCAAAAATACTCAGCATACAGTCTGCACGCTTTAACACACTAGCAGAGAACTTATACCACAAATGGACCCGTAGTATTTTTTGGGAATTTTCCTTTGAGTCCATTTAATAAAATTTGACATTTTTCTGAAAATTTGACATTTTTCTGAAAATTTGACATTTTTCTGAAAAGTTATATTTTTCCGAAAATTTGACATTTTTCTGAAGTGACATTTTTTCGAAAATTTGACATTTCTCTGAAGTGACATTACTCCGAAAGTTTGACAATTTTCAAACATTTGACATTTTTCTGAAAGGTGACATTTCTTCGAAAATTGACGTTTTTTCGAAAATTTGACATTTTTCTGAAAAGTGGCATTTTTCTGAAAATTTGACATTTCTGAAAGTGACATTTCTCTGAAAATTTAACATTTTTTCGAAAATTTGACGTTTTTCTGAAAGGTGACATTTTTCTGAAAGGTGACATTTCTTCGAAAATTTGACGTTTTTTCGAAAATTTGACATTTTCCTGAATTTTTGACATTTTTCTGAAAAGTGACATTTCTCCGAAAACTTGACGTTTTCCTGAAAATTTGACATTTTCTTAAAAATCTTACATTTTTCTGAAAAGTGACATTTCTCCGAAAATTTTATATTTCTTGGAAATTAAAAAAAAAAAAAATCGTGACTCGTCTTGTAGAAATATTTTTTTGATATCATCATCAGTTCGCCTGTTATAAGAATTTTATGCTTTTACGACGTCATCAGAACGTAGGTGTATTTTTAATTCACTCGTATTCCATCCATCTACAATATTTCCACCTACGTTTCAAACTTTAATTGGATGTTTCCAGTTAAGTCGATATCTGCACCAGTTTCTAAGAATTTTTCTTATTTGTGACGTCATGTGACGTAGGTGTATTATTAATTCACTCGTAATCCGTCCGTCTACAATATTTATACCTACGTTTCAAATTTCAGTTCGATATCTTCAACCGTTCCCGAGTTATCAGCCGAAATCACTGAACACCTCTGTCATTATTAGAATATCACCCTGTACATTGCACTGCTTTGAGAACAAAACAAGTGAAATTTTTGTTTTTTAATTTTTTTCACGGAAACCAAATCGAAAAAGTGCAAGTGTGATATATCATTGAAATCGGAATTTTTACTGCTTTTCAATGGTTCAATTACAAATTGCAAGTAATCATAAAATAAACAACTTGTTGTGCCAAAACGGCACTAAACGTAATCCGATCTCAACCAAAACATTTTCAGATCTTCTGGAGCACTAAAGAAACCCTCATGCAAAGTTTCATCCAAATCCGTTTAGTAGCTTCGCCGCTATCGTGCTAACATACACACACACACACACACACACACACACACACACACACACACACACACACACACACACACACACACACACACACACACACACACACACACATATACATACACACAGACATTTTTCAAAAACAATTTTTTTGGGTTCCTGGGACCTCAAAACGTAAAGATTTGATGTTATCTCAATTTTCGATTTTGGACTAATTGTAGTAACCTCCCACAATTTTATTGTGGGGAGGTTAATATGCCCGATTTACCGTGTAGACAGTATAGATGACCTAAGGAAATTCATAATTGAGAGAAATTTTTAAAATCTAAATCATAGCTAGTGGATTTCCTTTTCTGTATATTTTTCATGTCCGTGTATAACATAATATGTCTTGACAATTTATCACATAAGAGATAGAGCCCGTAGGGCTGGTTTTATTTGAGAAATGTCTAAAAATGGAGTTACAGAATTTATTACAAAGTTTCCACACTGTATAAGTACAGCTCATTATTTTCAATATCCTGAAACAATTATAACGAAGTTTTAAGTTAAAAGGATTTTGTATTGCACCAACATAAATCTAATTGTGAATTTAATGCCGGTATAATTGTTTGCCATTTAATTTATTTCACATTTTCATCCATTTAAATTGGGCTTGTTGCAATCAATAACCATCAAACATTCCACAAGCATTTGGTAACGTAATTGGATTAAATGTATTTTAAATGCAGTTTATGATAACTGTAATCCTTCACTAAACTCACAGGATTGCAGAGACGATGGAAACAAATGAAGTAGCTTGGTACATTTTTAGACATAGAGGGTAAGCTTTATATTTATTCACTTAGAGGCAGGTAACTAGTTACAGAATGGGAATGTTACACTAGTAATACATTAACAGTTTTGGTATATATCAAATGAACAGTACATCACAGAAGATACAAAGTATCTGAGTATAAATTGTAACCCTTTCAAAAAGAAATATTTATAGTAAAAGACTTAAAAATATATACTAAAATACACATAAATAATAACTAGAATAGACATTATACTATTAGCTAATTTACTGAGATTATTATATAATTGTTGCATATATATTCCATAGGATAAGATAGTTTTTTTGATTGCCTTATTAAGTTTGTTGAATGAAATGAAAAAAATTCTTGAGGACTTTGGTTCTTGTACACACAATAAATCACAATTTTATTTCTTTGCACCCCCTTAATAATAGGGTGATATCATAACTTCTTTTATATTAATACCAGTTTTATGGACTCTTACTTGCTTGATTTACATATATACCACCATTTACCCCCTCAACCATTCAACGGAATAAAACCGAAATACAATCTAGTTCCAGATGTCGTTAAAATACATACGAGTACCAACTTTCAAGTCAATATCTTAAACGGTTCCAGGGTAGTCGTGCGCATAAAAAAAGTAGGTAACCCACTGCGCAATGCGCATCCATACTACTCGAGGTAACCCAACGCGCATCCATCTTACTTGAAGAAATCTACTGCACCTCCATTTTACTGCGAATCCATACTACTTGAGGTAACCTACTGCGCATCAATAGCACTCAAGGAAATCCACTGCGCTTCAATTAGTACTGAAGGAAACCCACTGCGCATCCATACTACTCGATGTAACCCACTTATTATGGAATCACGAAAATAATAGAAGATCGATTACATGATATTTTAATTCGAAATCGTAGAAGCTAGACACACACGTGACGACGCGTCGACGTGGCTATCTCCTCATCTATCCTTGAAATATTGGTATGATATCATTGGTAGCAATCCGCTAAAACAATTTTGAAAGGCAGACACGCTGACGTTCGTTTTTTCATAGGACTCGAATTACAATGCAACCTGTAGTGTGTTTATAAACCTTGAAATTCTACATTCTGATTTTCTATTCAAGTCTCTCACAACGTTACTATAAATAAGGCATTAAAAAAAAAACACTTGATATCGACTACCCCAAAAACCTATGAAACGATATGCAACATCGGTAGTGGAGGTGGGGGTGGATGAATTAAAAAAAAATTTGAAGCCTTTGTTAAATGTTAAAATTAATTTTGTTCCAATGTAATTCATATAAAAAATACGAAAACGTCAATATGTCCAATAATACATCATACAGGGTGCTGTAAACTGATTAAAATCACATTTTTCAAAATGACTCATTTGTTTTAAATATTATGATATGGGCCACCCGGATATTCAAAAAGCTCTATTTAGTAGGGGTTAAACGGTACCAAAAGTTGCGTAATGTGTAATCGTTACCGACAGGAATGACAATTTTTCATAAGAAATTTATGATTTATATCTATAATTTTAATTAAATTTTTATCAACCCTGTATATTTGTATTAATATTTTATGATATGCAACAAGAATGAGCCAGAGGCCCATTCTGTCTCCTGCGGTGGGTGGCACATCATAAAATATTAACACAAATATACAGGGTTGATCAAAATTTAATTAAAGTTATAGATATAAATCATAAATTTCTTAAGAAAAATTGTCATTCCTGCCGGTAACGATTACACATTACGGAACTTTTGGTACCGTTTAACCCCTACTAAATAGAGCTTTCTTAATATCTGGGTGGCCCATATCATAATGTTTAAAACAAATGAGTCATTTTGAAAAATGTGATTTTAATGAGTTTACAGCACCCTGTATGTTGTATTATTGGGCATATTGACGTTTTCGTATTTTTTATATGAATTACATTGGAACAAAATTAATTTTAACATAATCGCAGCTATCTAGATTGATAACTAAAATTCGAATTATTTTTCGTGCAACACTGTATAAATTGTTCAAAATAGTATAAATTTATCCAAAATGTGATCTTTATTTCAAAAATGTAAAAACATACAGGATGGTCCATTTAGAAAAGACTATTGGGGACATTTCCGGTGAAACCGGAAGTGATAAATATAGCGGATAGGTCACAAAAAGTTGGAAATCTTACCTAATTTCACCATTCAAAATTTCATCCCGATATCTTTAAAAACAAGGAAGTTACAGAGGTGGCCTACTATTCGTTTACACCCGGTATACTAAATACCAATTATATGGACTCTTACTTACTTGATTTACCTATTTACCCCCATTTACCCTCCAACTCAATAAGATCAAAATATAATCTAGTTCTAGATCTCGATAAAATACATATGTGTACCAAATTTCAAGTCAAAATCTTAAACGGTTCCAGAGTAAACGTGCGCACAAAAAAAGTTCCAGATGGACAGACCGACAAACAGACAGAAATTTAATCTTTAACTTAAAATCTCGACATTTCATGACACTCTAAACCTATTTGAACAATAAAAATTATCAATTTTTTTTTGCGTTACTATACTTCCACTGGATGTGGAAGTAAAAATGAAATGCTACATACCAAGTACCTACAGAGTCTCTTACCTGGGACTCTTTGATTTCAAGCTAAAGCATAACCACTAGATCATCATTACTTTTCTTCATATTTATGTTATATATTATTTTTTACTTGCACTTTTTTAATACCGTCCCGTAATAGACTGGCCCCTTCGCCTCAAATAGATGGCTACGCCACTGGTTATGAAATGTACATTAGTAAAATATACAGATTAATAGTGATAGGAAATAATATTTTGCAAGATTCCTATTAAATTAAAAAATCCAAAAATATAGAAATGAGGAAAAATTAAATTGTTTAAAATGTACTTAAATGATTAATAACTTTTTTTTACTGATTGGATTTGTTAAAAACAGTAGGATTTTTCTTTAACTAATTCTAACTTAATGTTCAAATTTGAATTTGATCGAACTTCTAGTTTTTCAGTTATCGTGCTTACAAGGAACGAGACGGACGGAGGACAGATGAATGAACAGACACATTTGAAATTAAGTCAAATCATATCTTTCATTATCTTCAAGTGATGTCTCGTACATAAACTAAATTCTAATTTTACGGATTCTTCTAGCTTGCTTTACCTAGTTACTCCTTCAACGGAATAAGTTCAAAAGATAATCTAGTTGCAGAAATTTTAAGTCAATATCACAAACCATTCCAGAGTAATCGTTCGCACAAAAAAAGTAACACGCAGATCGACGGACAGAAATTATTTTTTTTCAAACTTAAAATCTCGACATTTCATGAGTTTTAAGCATATTTAAGAAAAAAATATTTACTATTATATAATATTTATCCACTACGTAAATGTGGAACTAAAAACGAGAACAAAAAACACGAATTTTCTTATATTGTTAAAATAGTAAACGACAATGTACACTGTCATAATAAATTAAAATTAATAATTTATGTCCGCATTTAAGAACTCATCAAAATTATAAAATGCATTTTCTGTAAGAATTCCTTTATCTTTTGTTTGGTAGTTTATTAAAAAATTATGGCCCGTAATAATTTTTGGCATCTGGACTGTGGTTTAGTCATACACTTAATTTATTTTAATGTGATCATTCTTTCTGGTATTGTGGGAATGTATATCACTTACAAGACTATATTAAGTTCATTTTAACAAACGAAAAACATTCATAAATATATACTGAGGGCAAAGTTAAAATTTTTAAATCCTTAAATTTCTTCCTAACATCTTCTCTATAACCCATAAAACACATATATTGAATGGCATGACGCTGTATAGAAAATACTCGACCAGTAAGCGCCGAATGACCCCAAGTGATGATTGCTTAACTGATTACCTACCGAATGAAAAAGACTGAGGTAGGCTGTTTTTACTATTTGCATTGGTACGACATGTACAAGATTTCTTATTAAGTATAAAGTCTTATTAAGTTTTTAAACCACAAAATCTATTTGGTGGCCCAGGTAAGGAGAGGATCCAAGTACACTCCAAGAAATTTTGTATAGTCCGGGTTTTTTACGCTGTCTAAATTACGGTATGAAAATTCCATGTTTTTTCATTATTTAGTGTTAGTTTATTTACTGTGAACCAGTTTTGAAAATCTACTGCTTTATTGGCTATATCATGCAGTAAACACTTTAAGTTATTATCTTTAGTGAATATTGTGGTGTCATCGACATATATTATAGTACTACAATTTACATTTGCGTAAATTAAGTCGTTAATATAAATAATGAACAACACCCGGTCTCAGTACATATCCCTGTGGTACACCTTGATTGATTGGTAAGGGATCGGAAATTACTTTATTAAAAAATATACTCTGTCTTCTATTTGATAAGTAGGATGTTATCATCTTTAAGCTAACCTCATTAAAACCATAGAAATGTAATTTGTCTAACAGGATATCGTGAGAAATACAATTTTACTTAAGTCCCCAAAAATTTATCCTACCTAGTTTTTATTCTTTATTTTCGAATCCTCTACAGTATTATCTATTAATTTTAAAATAGCTAGAGAAGTTGAGGAACTCTTTCGAATATTTCTCAAATTACTGGTAGCAACGATATTGATCGGTAGTTTACTTGCCGAACCTTTTTTATATGTTGATTACCCTACTACTTTTAGATTGTGGATATTAACCAGGAGTATTTAGTTGGTTTTCTTATGAAAAGATACAAATTCAATAAAGCACGAATATTTAACATAATGGCTTTGAATGTTTTCGACCAGTAAAAGTTCAATAACTTTGAAACCAGAAAAATATTGGATTTCTTAAAGAGATTATCATCAACAAATTGGTCTGCAATTCACCGTTACCTTCCCCTTAGTAATATACAATGTGAAAGAAAAACAACGCAAGAACCAATAGTAATATTTTATAAATGTAATTTGTTTCTTTCGTTCACCTTGCATACTGTGTAGAATATATATATAAAAACCGCTGCCCAAGGAATCACCACTTCCACGTCCAGATTCTCTATCCAAGTCACTCACAACGAAAAAAACTTTGTATGTGAAAATAACTGTTTATGGAACATTAATAATATAATATTTGAAATCCTCTACCCCAAAAATCCATAAAATGATACCCCACATCGGTAGTGGGGTGGGGAGTGGTGATAGGGGGTGTGGTAGTGGGGGTGGATGAAGTAAAAAAATATTTTGAGGTATCTGGTTCCTGTACATAGGTACACTAAATCACAATTTTTTTTCATCCCCTTTAATAAGGGGGTGGGGGTGGTAATGCCAAAAATTTTTTGAGACCTTAGCTTCTCTTGTATATACTAAATACCAATTTTATGGACTATTACTTGCTTGATTGACCTATTTACCCCAAGTTTACCAAGTTACCCCCCAACCCTTCGACGGAACAAGATGAAAATATAATCTAGTTCTAGATCTCGTTAAAGTACATATGTGTACAAAAATTTCAAGTCAATATCTTAAACGGTTCCAGAGTAAACGTGCGCACAAAAAAAAGTTACAGACAGACAGACAGACCGACAGACAGAAATTTTTTTTTCGCTCAAACTTAAAATCTCGACGTTTCATGACATTTTAAGCCTATTTGGACAATAAAAATTTTTAAAAATTTTTTTGTCGTTACTATACGTCCACTGGACGTGGAAGTAAAAACAATATTTCATATCTGTAAATTTTATATATTTTAATTAATGAAATATCGTTGTAAATGTCTCTTTTTTCAAACGCCAATGTCCTTAATTTTCAATTCCTTCTGCAAGATGAACTCTTGTAGAGTGAGATGTATGTACATAGAAAGGGTATACAAATATCGATATGGACAGGGTATATGCTTTTTACTTTTCAGAATCCTGTTTGAGGAGAATTTGAAATGCTAGCCAAAGTTGATTCAGGAGCGCTTATACCAGCCGGTAGCACTGATGTGTATAGTGTGAGTTTTAAAAACGAAGCCAGGGTTGATATTTGAGCGAGATATAAATAATTTCAGGAAGAGTGCTGACATAGTGACAATTTTGATGCATACAACGCTTTTCAGTATGCCCCAGAAAATAATATAATTGGAATATTATACTACCAAAATTATCAAACGTTAAAATTTCAAACGTCAAAAATAAAATATTTGAATGCCTAATACATTGGGTTGTTGCACTAAGTTAAAATTTGAGGAGAATCTATGTTAAACAATAACAATTATTCATAAAAAATAATTAGAAACATGTAGAAGTTGAAAAGAAAGTCTTATAATATTATAATATTAATTACAAAAATACATGCATTTAAAACGGAGATGACATAATAACGGCAGTCTGTAGAGAAGTTAGTTATAAAACGACGAGAAACGGGTAGTAATTTAGAAACTCGCTGATAGCGACGGAGAAAAAAGACAATCACGACAGTTTAATCTGACATTATATTTAACGTCAAATTCAACTGACGTTCATAGGTTACAATTCGGTATAGTTTAACAGCATCTAGTTATAGATAAATATAAGTACAGATAGTGTTTCTACCGTACTGTGTAAATAATACCACCAATTCACCAGAAAAACTGTTGTGTTCCAATAATAAACGCTGAACGTAATAATGAATGATTCAAAGCCACCAGAGAAGGACCAAGTCTTCTTATTGTGGAGACCATTTCAATGTTAAGTAAAGTAACAAATTGAAATGTATTCTAAGCGTTTTATTTGTGGTAAGTTGTATCTTAATGTAGGAATTTGATTTTTAATATGGGTTTATGTTGTAGGAAAAACGGCCGCATTACAAGACTTGTGTGGCGTTCTAGCTGTTACAAATTTAAATTACCCGCCAAACTGGTGGATAAAACAGGGTGTATTACTGTATTCTTAACGGCTCTAGATTAGAATGTTATTCATGCTTTGACTTCCTAAAGGGAGGGAAATGGCTTTAATCTGCTTTTATGTATTTTATCTAGTTTATGTTGGAATAAAGTGCAGTTGTTTTTGTTAGCTATTGATTATTTATGAAGCTCCCTAGACGCCCCATAATACTAGGGTGATCAATAAATTAAGAAAGGAAATTTAAAAACTCACCGTTGAAAAGCTATTGAAACAAACTGTGAAAGTCGTCTAAAGTCGGTGAACACAGTCAGTCGGAAATGGCTACGAATGCGTTGGATTGCAGTTATAAATTCCCTTTAAATTATGTATGTTATAAATACATATCATTGTTTATTACTTGGATAGATACTAGCATAAAGTACTTAGGTACCTATTTATTATTTTTTGTCATAATACAGACCTTCCTTGATATCTTCGTAAGTCTCATTCTGACTCTTCTTAGAAGTGAGTATCAATGGAAAATAAATAATTTCTTTAGTAGATAAACTTATTTTGTTTTTTTCAGTTAGATACGCATGTATATAGTTAATAGGAAATAAAACAATGAAAAGGAAATATTTAATAAAATACAAAGTATAGTTAACAAATTCATATAAATTAAATAATATAAAATACATATTAGACATATTATGTAATATTAGTAAGATAAGATAAAGGAAGTTCTTGCAGAAATTACAATAGTTTGTACTGTCTGTAGCAGCTGTAACGTAAGTACCTTGCAGCTTTTGCACTTCCAACCATTGCAATGTCAAAACGATCGTTTCTTTTTAAAAATTCGCTGACCATAATTATATCTACCGCAAGTAGAATGTCAGAATTAGCTTTTACAGATATACTGCCTTAGTCGTTTTGTAAAAAAATATTAACAATAACTGCAAACATCAATCACTGCTAGCTAAACGTCAAATTTACTTTTGACATATGAGGTTATTTTCTTTCTTGTCAGCAATGTCAACTTATTCGTCTTCATCTGTTCTGCTTATAAGTTCACATCTAACTGCCGTTATGATGTCACTACCGTTTTCGCGGCACATTCAAATAGTCGAAGTTTAACAATTTTTTAAAATATGTTGCGCTAAGAATTTTTCTTCCAAATGAAATATATAACTAACTTAAGTCCTCCACTACCATATTTCACCATTTTTGAAAATTCGTCAACAACCCAATATGATTCTTATTCAAACGGGAAGTTTTAATGTAATTAGAAAGTGAAATGCAAAATTATCGTTTATGAAAATTCAACTAGTCCAAGGTGAAGTCATAAATGAATTATCTTTTTTCTAACTCAGAAAATTAGCTCTTCTAGATCTAGATCAACCAATCAGGGGCCGCCTTTATTTTTTTAGTTATCGACAGGTTATAAAATGGAGAAAAATATTTTTAAAAATTAAAAAATCTCTTCCCGTTTAAAAGTTATAGGAACTTTTTGACCAACCATCAGAGGCGGCTTTTCTTTTTTGTGGTAGGTTGAGTAACGATTAATCTTGAGAAGAAATTTTAAATATCTTTTTCGGTTCCAAAGCTATAGTATTTCACTGTCGGCCAATCAATTTTATTTTTGTGTACCGACTAGACAGATAAAGTGTCTATCCATGTCAGTTAGCAACACTCTAATTTTTACTGCACAAGGAATTAGTACAACTAGGACAATTTTTATTACAAATCCTGGACCCTTTAACGCTGTCGATACAGTTTCAGTATAATTTAGATCTTCATTGAAATTTAGGCTTATATAAAGATGGCACCAAGATTCCTAATTGTATCAGGTCTTCCTAGTTATTGGTTAATTAAATGGTAATTATAAATGATGAGTGCGGGCTCAACAAAATGTAAATGGCCTACATTTAGAAATATTAAGAGGTAATTTATTTAGTAGACACCAATATTTGATCATATTCAGATTATTCTGAAGCTGACCGCAATTTACCTCAGTTTCAATTTTTTAGATTCTAATACTAGTTTCATTCGTTTAGTTGAAAAGAAAAGACATCGTACAGAATAAGTGATATTTAGGTCGATCAGTATTACGCCTTGAAGTATAAAAACAAGAAATGAAGTAAAAGTGGAAATTGTAGTGATCGAAACTTGGGACGAGAGTAGTCAGTCTTACACAAGGTGTATTAAATAGGTGATGCGACAAGGACCCGTTGAGTGGCTTCATAAGTGCATGCTTCCTATTTAATTTAGTAGATGGCGCGAGCTTTAAGGTACTACAAAATCCTGTATATAGATAGATGAATTTGCTTTGCTGCATACAGTGTTGCATACATTCCCGGCCTTTCGTTTATGTTTAGTGAAACAAGAGTCCAGTGACATCTGAGATTAAGTAGCTAAATTAAAAATATTGAAAGAATATATGCAGCACTATATGCAGCAAAGCAAATTCATCTATCTATATACAGGATTTTGTAGTACCTTAAAGGTCGCGCCATCTACTAAATTAAATAGGAAGCATGCACTTATGAAGCCATTATTGTCATAGGAAAGTGCCGTATGTCGGACCACCTATTTAATACACCCTGGTCTTACCTGAGATGGTAATATTTTCTAGTGTGATTTCTTTTAATAGATCAAGTTGTTAAGATTGGCTATTTTTAAATTGTATAATAATTGTTTTCCCACTAGACTGTCGCCTCCGGGTACAAGTTATCGAAAAAAAATACGCCTGTGCATTTTAGCTTTGAAATATTTCAAAAAATGTTAGCATATAATGCAGCCAATTTATTATTTAACTTGTGAATAACCGAAGAAAAAAAAATGAAAATTGAAGAAAAGAGCTTCAGTAAAAGTTTTAGGACATTTTTATAGTCTACAATATTGATAGTAACTAATTACTATGTAGAAACAACGGGAATAGAGATAATATTACAGAAACAGTAGTGAATCACAATTTTTTACCTTTGTGGGGGCTGTAAGTTTTAAAGTATTAACAAACAAAACTTGCAGCTTTTTTTATTCCCTTCAATGTTAATAACACCTAATTTTAGGTAGAACTAAGAGCAAAGGAGATGATAAAATCTATTTTTAACGAAATTTTCCGGATATGAGGACCGTAGAGGCAATAATATTTTTGTGGAAAACATTAATTAATGGTTTTGACCCCCCCCACTTTCATCTATATTATAAAAAAACCCTTATAGGAATTATTCACAGGTACCTCCACTAAATACAATAATATCATTTACAGGAGACCAGTGCAGTGGCAAGTATCCCAAATAATAATTCTTATAAGTAATCGTCTGTAACACCAAACTTTCGGGTTGTTATGTGTATAACTGAACTCTTTTTTTCTTTTATGAGAAAGCAGAACTAAATAGTTAACAATTAGCTTTATAAACATGCGATGATATTGTTAAAATGCCTACTAGAAAGACGACTAGATGTAATCAAAATTCGAATCCTACCTTGTTCCCTGTTGAGATCAAGATAACATTTACATAACACTAATTTTATTCCTATTTTGATCCTACACTGAAAGCTTAAATGTTATAATGGAATTAAATAGACATTGTATTGTGATGTATTGGCGCATTAGGAAACACTGACACGTATTCGTTCCAGAATGGAATAAAGTAATTATTTTAGTGAACTCAGAAGTTCCAAACCAATATAGGAAGCACTTATTGAACCAAAGTTACAGCATCATCTGAATGACAATTATGATTCTGGCGAAATAGGTTTAGTCTCGTGGGGAAGCACAATGCATGAACGAACATACCAGTGAATATCTTTAATAACGATATTACCTCTGGCATACAGGGTTTCTAAACACTATAGAACGCTGGTTGTAGGGGCGTAAATATTAATTTTACCTAAAGAAGGCCATTTAGTACATAATTTGCAATCATCAGGTTTTCAACTAGCTTAATAACTTTTTGAAGTACTTGGATTGAGATTTTCCTGTATCTTGAATTATCTAAAAGTTATAAACTACTTTAAGAATATGCTTGTTGTAGGTATCCAATATTCAGTTTGTGGAACCGATAGGTAAATGGTAATTATGTAACAACGGCGCTGTAGCGAGAGTAATTAGCTAGATATAAGTTATGTTTACGGCAAACTTCGATCTGATATTGGAATTCAAACGACATATTAACATTGAAATTAAACGTCTAGAATTAATTGTGTGTTTATTAATATTTGATAACTATATTTTCGGAGCCTCACTATGCTTGCAATAAATATCGGTAGATGGATCCGTTTACAAGTTGTTGACTTAGTGTTATTGGCTGCTCTATAGGGTGCTGCGCTGACGGTAGCTATTAGTTAGAAACTGGTTGTTGCAAACAATTTGCGCTCTCGGTAAGAAATAATATTCGAAGCGCAATCCTACATTATCAGTTTTATTAAATAGAGGATCACAATCGAATAATGTAAATTGTCCGTCATTTAATACAACATAAGATACGTCAATAAATATAATTTCTGAGCCTATGGTTGTTGAAACGAGGCAGGCAGAAATCGTGATAGACATACTCATAAACGATTTAGTTTAGTGTGAATACGAAACGATGTATTATTTGTTTTTATAAACATTAGTCAATAAGAATCATTATTATATTATAAAATATCACACACTTGCGGCGAAATAAATAAAACGTCATTAATTGTTACGAAATATGCGTTTCTCAATTTATGTAAATACGCTCGATTATAATCTTCATTTAAACGACGTTAAAATCGGAGACTTATCGCTTCAGAAAATACATTGGTAATATACACATTATTGCTATTAGTCAAAATATAAAATTGAAGTATCTATTTAAGATTTTAAAAAATATTTGCGAAGTTAGAATTTGTAGACATATAAGGACTGCCTCTCAAAAATCGAGTTTCTGACTTAACTGGAAACTGAATGAAGTAAAAAATATTTTTCCTACAGCTGCCTTCGAAAACGACAAATAACGCACAGTAACCATGACTAAGAATTGTCTTTTTTCACACGATGTGTGCAAAAATCCAAAAAACACTACTGTCATATTTTTCACACGGTCCTGTCAAAGACAGAACTGACAGCTTTTATTTGTCTTTTTTTTTTAAGTAGGCTAGCCTATTCAGGTTCATAACAACCGACTTATTTAACAACTAAACATGAGTTTTGAAGTCTTCAAACCACATCATTCTCTTTTAAAGAAGTTTATTAAAAATGGCAGATCTGTTTACTTATGAAATTGTTTGTTTCCTTGCAGTAGTAGAAAAAATATTGTGAACAACACGTTTGAAAACATCTTTTCATACTCATTCGACTTGTCTGTCTCACTCGTGTGAAAAGATTCGTTTTCGAAACTTGTTGTTTAAAATACTATTGAGTCTTTTGGCTCTTGTACACACACTAAATAACAATTTCTTTTTTTTACACCCTTTAATAACGGGATGAAGGTGGCTAATGCCAAAAATTTCTTAAGACCTTAGTTTCTCTTGTATATACTAAATACCAATTTTGTGGACTCTTACTTGCTTAATTTATTTGCCTCAATTTACCCCGCAACCCTTCAACAGAATAGGATCAAAATATAATTTAGTTCTAGATCTCATTAAAATACATACGTGTACCAAATTTCAAGTCAATATCTTATAGACCAGGAGCCCGCCTACCACTAATTGTGTGTCATAAGTTTAGTCCCAAAGGGTGTGAATTGTCCTTAATTTGGGGTGATAAAGCACAGAAATGTACATACCAGCCCTTTTTTTGGTATAGGGGCGTACGGCAGGCTCCCAAATGTGTAAAAAATATTACTTGCAAAATTAAAAAAAACAGCCACAAAAAGTCATAGATTTACGCATGGGGGGATTTCTTAATTTACACCCAAAAATCATGAATCCAGACTCCCATTCATTTTGGGTGGCACAAAAAGTTAGGTAAAAAAAAATGATAAGTCTATGAATGGTAATCAGGAACTTGGCAAGTATGAACCTACCGAGTGTGAAAATATATTCGTCTTGTCTGAAAAGTGGTACGACAGCCTTATCATTCACGATAATTAATGGTGTACCAGAATTCCCTACCGCATATACTGTTTACCTGTGTAATTCGATGAATATCATAAATTTACGACTGGAAATCAGATACTTGGTAAGTATGATCCTCCTGAGTTCAAAAATATATTCGCCATCTTTGAAAAATGATGCAAAGGTCTTGTCTTTCATGATAATTGACGGCGTATCAGAGCTTTCTACCGCATGAACTAATTACCCGTGTAATTCGATGAGTGTCATAAATTTACGACTTTCAATCAAAGACTTGGTAAGTATGAATCTCCTGAGAGCGAAAATACATTCGCCATCTTTGAAAAGTGTTATATTTATGATATTCATCGAATTAAAGGGGTAATCAGTATATGCGGTAGGAAACTCTGCTACGCCATCAGTTACCTTCGCACCACTTTTCAAAGATGTCGAATGTATTTTCGCACTCAGAAGAATCATACTTACCACGTATCTGATTGCCAGCCATAAATTTATGATATTCATCAAATTATACTAGTAACTATTACATGCGGTAGGAAGAGCCGATACGCCGTCAATTATCGTGAAAGGCTAAACCTTTGCACCACTTGTCAAAGATGGCGCACGTATTTGTACAATCAGGAGATTCATACTTACGAAGTATCTGATTGCCAGTCGTAAGTTTATGATATTCATCGAATTACACAGGTAATCAGTACGTGAGGTAGGAAACTCCGGTACGCCATCAATTAGAGTGAATGGCTAGGCTGTTGTACCACTTGTCAGAGAAGACGAATATATTTTCACACTCAGTAAGTTTATATTTACCAAGTTCCTGATTGCCATTCATAAACTTATAATTTTTTTACCTGACTTTTTTTCAAAATTGGGCAAAATTGAGCGAGCCTCCTTATACCACCCAAAATAAATGGGAGTCTGGATTCATGATTTTTGAGGGTAAATTAAGAAATTTCTCCAACTCCCATGCGTAAACCTATGACTATTTGTGGCTGTTTATTTTTAATTTTACAAATCATGTTTCTTTCAAATTTTGGGGCATGGATATTTTTGTGCTCTACCATCCCAAATTAACAATTCACACATTTTGGGACTAAATTTATGACACACACAATTGGTGGTCGGCGGGCTCCTGGTCTATTAAACGGTTCAGACAGACCGACAAATAGAATTGTTTTGCTCAAACTTAAAATCTCGACGTTTCATAACATTCTAAGCCTATTTGAATACATTTTTTTTGCGTTACTATACTTCCACTGGATATCGAAGTAATTATTTCTCCAATTTGCGTGCGGAAAATCATCATTTCCAGAGCATATCAGGGAAATATTTCCCCAACGGCGTGGAAAAAAATTCCCGCACCGCCAAGTGTAGAATATATACCGTGCGTGTAAGTTCCCATTAGGCATATACATTCACGTAGCGCGAAAGATATGACAACACAGCTGCCGTAAATTCCTCCATCGGGCGGAGCATCCCAGCTCTGTTATTTCATTTCAGCCAGCTGGCACGCGCGATGTTGTAATTTTACTCCCTATGCCTAGCGCTCCGCTACACGCACGGTATTTTAGATGGCATGTGTTTGAGAATTAATATATATCTCGTGGCATTTTCAGTAATTTAATATGAAATATTAATTAGTGTTAATTAGGTACGCAAACCAAAACTTTCTACAGTGCTTCTGGTCTACGCATTAAATTACAATGTAGTGCAGTGACATCGTTCAGTAACACCTGAAGAGAGAAACATAAAACAATAAATGATAAGTGTCTTTAACCATTCTATTAATTAATGATAGCAAATGCATAATTTTTAATTAACAAGCCCACGTAGCGTAGTATGTTATCACTATTTGTGTTGTAATGTTGAGGGTAAGAAATACCAAATTTTCATAGGGTTAGAGTCGGTCGTCCCCAGCTCGTGGGGGCATAACTTATGGCCAGACTAAATAAACCCTTTCGCACCGGTTTCTCATTCACTTGAGTGAAATACTTAACTAGTAGCACTATTTGAAACACAAAATAAAACATAATGTGTCATATTCATTTCAGATAAAAAATAATAAGATGTAAATATTTGTATTTGAAAGAGTAAATAAGAAATAGTCGTGTGGACGAAAATTCTTTTTAAGGTATTTGGTTTCAAATAGATAATTTTTAATGACTATCCCAAATAACATATTTGTTTCAAGTGCATGTAGTACTTTAAATTATAATTTATATTTTAAAGCTAAAGAAACAGAAACTAGGAATAAATTATTACAAATAATTAGGGTATTCAGGCAGCCAACTCAAGAAACCAAAATATATATCCTGGTATGTAGCGAGATAAGTGAACGGACCAAGAACATTGAAATAAAAAGGATAGCAGTACTACAGACCACAAACTAGTACACGTGAGACTGGAAGTACGAAAACAGAAAAGAAGTAAAAGAAATAACAAAAGACCATACCTAGAATATCTTCCTATTAAAGCAGGAAGACTTCCAGAAGAAGTATCACGAAGAAGTGGAAAAACAACTGACAGGGGAAGAATTGAACTGGACATTAATAAGTTCAAAAATAAAAATTGCAGCAAGAAAAATGTTTAAAAGAGGAGAAGTCGCATATTAACCCAACAAGAAAGGAAGAAACAACAACAAGTATGAAGAGGTAAAAAAGATGAACACAACATACAAATAACACCAGCCGTGGAACATAATCGATAAAATTACTAGAAACAGGCATGTTTCTAAAACATATAAACCTTCACACCAGGACACTGACTAAACTAAACCTACAGACATCTGGAAAAATACAGAAGAAACATACAAATACCCAAATACGCACAACTGCAAGTAGGAAAAAAGGGAACACAAAGAAAAAACGAACAAAATTAATACAAGAAACGATCCACTGGCCCTCATCAAAGTCATCATCAAGGGTGGACTGCTAGAAGTAATGGTTAGATCTAGAAGGATATTCCTAATGCAGTATATTAGGAATATCCTATCCCAAAATCAACTCGCTACAAAATGTAGACTACAGAAGAACAATACTCTGGAGCATAATATAACAAATATTATGCACAAGAATGAAGCAACTACATAAAACGTCAACATAAGTAAGAGGGAAAACAATTACAAAAATATACAGAAACTTACGCAATGAAGTATTCGTGTATATGGCCCTCCCGAAATCAAAAACAGGGGATACCGAGGACTCAGAAGAAGATGAACTCCACAAACAAAAACACAAAGAGCATGGACGTAGCCGGTCCTGCGGTATGTTTCTCGGGTGTGGCAGCAATGCTTACCTATGCTGGTCAATCAATCAATCAATCAGTCTTTTGGAATATTAACATGTATAATATTATCATACTCACTAAGTTTCAGAACTGTACAGAAATTTACTTTTCAACCTCTGAAAACTCACCTCCTTGTTGCCTCATTTTTTAAATTATTTTTCCTACATTTAAACAACTATTTTAAGCTCATTTAGAAATTTGTAGAACTTTGTCCTCCTGAAAATACCAAATGGCTCACTACGCGATCGTAGGAAAAATCTATAATTTACAACGCAATCGAAAAAGGTATTTCCCAAATTCTTGTGTTCATAGGTAACACCTAATTGGGGAACACCGATTTCTCGACCACGTTATGAAAATAACTATTCATTTTTCTCGTAAGACTCCAAATCTCAATTATTCTAAATATCAAATTATCTCAATAATAAGTCCAGTAGCCAACTTACTTGGATCACCTTATTTAAATTGTTTAATAGTATATTATGCAATGACCATTTAATCATGGCTGTTGAGACACGAGCATGAGAGCATAATGAATACGAGTGTCTTAATAGCCATTGAATGTGAGTTGCATACGCTACTTTTTCTACGACCTGTCATAAAAATAGAGAATTAACCCTTCATTTCTGAAAATTAATTATAGATTACAATTTAGTAAATATGAAAACTGAACTTAGGAAATATTATGGATTATTATTTCTATTTCACTTTCACTAAGACACATGTTCATTGATTCTATTTGCAAGAAGCACAAAGTTTGAAAATATAGTAGGTAAACAGTAAGTATGATTTGTCAAAATTGGTAAATTTTAGATCTGTCAGATGTTCAAGGCAATAGTTGATATCGAGAGAATATTGCCGTGTGACGTATTTCTATTGGTTATAAACTTGCATTTTATTTGTATCTTAATGAATCTCATTAAAGTACAGGTAGGGAATGTCTAATATAGGAATTAAAGTATGGGAGTAGAAATATTGACATATGACATGAATTCCATATATTTACGTCTTGCTTTTCCATAATATGTGAACCAAGGTAGACTTCAAATATCTTGTGAAAATACGAACAAACCTTCACCAAATATTTCAATTTAAACCTGCACAGTGTACGTACACTATGAGCTCTTCGCTAACTTAATATAACCTGCGAGGTTCAGGGTAAAACAAAACTCTCCCACCGTTACTATTTTCCATTTTTAACTTGGCGGTAGTGCATTATAATTTATTTTCCGCACAATAATGATATCAAATTCAGTATATTGCGTTTCATGTTTAAAATGGCTCAGACCACGGTCCGTAATTATTCCTATGATGATTGTTCTGCAATACAAATATACATCACTGTTACTGGCTGAATTCAAATAATTGATCAAAATGTTGAGGTACCTGTTAATCGATAGAACTAGTTAATGAAAAGTATTAGTTTCGGTATTCAGCAGATGGCTTTCAAAGAAACCATCCATTGTTTCGATATACTGATCTACGAGACATCTTATTAACTTCTTTCATACACATTATATCTAACTTTCAATATGAAAAATCAGAAAATAACCGGGTGGCCACGAGTACGTCCCCAAGTTTTTGGTTGCTTTTTAATTAAAAAATTTCGTATTTGGTACTCATAAACTAGACCAAAGGGAGCTACTTTTAGAGTAATAGGAACGAAAATAACACTTCCCGTTCAACCGCAATTTGTACCCAGCAGTGACTGACTGCGAAAACTTCACCTTTACGTAACACTACTAAGATGAAGTGCACAGCCAATTTCTTTTTTATTTATTTATTTATTTTTTTTGCTTAAAGAGGTATTAGCAGTTGACAACACCCGACTGCTGCTTTCACTTAGTAATAGTGTTGGTAAAAATATTTAAATGCAATTTTAAAGTAAAATTGATCTAGGGTGCTATTTTCAAATTCAGTCGAATTAGTTTCGTGAACGAATTTTGCTGACTTTCGAGTGAAAAGTTAAGTTTAGTATTTTCGAAACGTGGGAACATGAATATTTGCTGCTGAATTACATCGCCATACGAAACGTGATTCTGTCATACGAAAAACACGTAAATATGAGGGATATGTCATATGTCGAGGACAAAAGATACATAACTTATAAATGAAATAATAACAACAGTTATTGGTTGACTGATTTAAGTAATTTAACGTAAAATGGCCATGGATGAGATTATACATACTTATTGCGGGGTTAGGTGCTCTAGAGGAAGCAGAAATTTTAGCGGAAAGACAACGAAGTATATATAATTTTGTAGATCTTTTTGAGGATTTAAGTGGTAACCAATTTTTCACAGAGTTGCACCGTAAAATAATCTGGACATTATATCGACTTTTTTGGAGACTATTTTTGTTTATCAAAATAAAAAATAGATTATAACTTATTGTATGCTTGTAACTTACTTAACTAGTAAAATATATTGGTAAAAATTAAAAAGTAAAGTAGCTGCCCTGATTTTCTGGAAATTGTCCGCACTTGACATATCTACTCTTAAAATTTAAGTTTCATTTCTAATAATGTATAAATAAAACTAATACTGCGGGAACCCACCCTGAGTGTCCCCCCCCCCGATCCTTGAGGACAATTTTTTTCATAAAGATTAAAGCCTAAGGAACAATTTTAGATATCCCCCCTCAAAAAAAATTTGCTGCACTTTCAAAATGGCGTCTGTTTAAAAAAAAATTGCAAATATTGTTTTTCTCATTTAACACAAAAACTAAAGAAGATGGAGAAGAACTTTCTGCACAAAAAACAAAGTGCACAACATTTTCTACAGTTTTGTTCCTATACAATATTTGGATAGGAGTTACCATTTTCCAAATAAATGATTCAGCTCTTACAATAAAATATAAAATTCAATATAAAACGTAATACTACGGGAGCACACTCTAATATTTTCTACAATTTTGTTCCTATACAATATTTGGATATGAGTTAATATTTTCCAGGTACCATTGTTACCGTTTTCGAGATAAATGTGTGCAAATATTATTATTATTATTATTAATTATTTTCAGTTTATTTTATCTTTTGTTATGTTAATAATATAAAGTTACATTATACACCTCACAATAATTGTCACAGTTATTTCCTCTAAGTGATTTACCGATATATGAATTTCCGTGTTTTCTTAATTTTGGACTCATTTATCTGGAAAATGGTAACTCCTATCAAAATATTCTATAGGAACAAAATTGTAGAAAATTTTATGCACGTTATTTTTTGTGAAAAAAGTGTGTCCATCTTTTTTAGTTTTTGTGTTAAATGACAAAAACAACATTAGCAACAGTTTCTTTTTAACATATGACCGCCATTTTGAAAGTACAACCAGTTTTTTTTAGGAAATCTTTATGAAAAACATTGTCCCCAAGGATCGGGAAGGGGGTGCACGTACAGCTAGGGAGGGCTCCCGACTATAACCATTCTATTTATTTTTTAAATACCTACTCAAACTAATAAACATTTTTAATTTTAATGTAATAGAGAAAACAATGATAAAACTAAATAGTACATCACATCACAATAATGGTAAATAATAGTAACTACTCCAGTGCAAAAAATACTTAACAAATAAACATTTTTAATTTTTATGTAATAGAAAATATAATGATATTATAAACTAAATAAACATTTCTCAACGCAGACAATACTAGCTAATAATAGCAGTACTGGTTAAGTGGAAGAGCAGTTATCACATATTTTTTATGTGGATAACTGAACTTCGCCATTTATTTTCGTAAAATTTTGAAAAGAAAAGAAAATATTATATAATTAGTGTATATTCCCTTACGAAAATAATAAAGACGTTTATTATTATTATTATTATGTTTAAGTTAAATTTTTGTATTATTAATGTGGTTAGACTGCCATTTTGGAACGTTGCCACATTTATCAAGCGAATATTCACGTCGCACAAAAAGTTCGATTCACAGGGTGTCCGGAAATACCATCTTGCTCTATCACTCGAAATAATTTCGTGTACGGTTCATCGTGCACGAATATATTTGATTATATCCGAAAATAGGACCCCTGATATGTGAAGTTTGTTCGAATCTGAGAGACACTTTGTATATTACAGTTTCAATGTTTTGTAATATATCTTTTAATTTTTGTGCACTTTATTTATTTATTCAAGTTGGATCATTCCATAATATTACATAAATTACTAAATTACAATACAGATTTATGGTAATTATAGCAGTATTCAACAATACAAAAAATCTCTCTTCTTTGGTTAATGACTTCAAAAAAAATGACAGGATTCAGGTGAATACAATGCTGGATAGTCACTATTGGTGTATTTATTGGAAAGTCAAGCTATTAGTATGATGGACTGACCTGGGAATTCGTAGCAAACGCCTTCAGAGCCACATCTCGATAGCATCAATACTCCTTTTGACTATTTCACTAATGGCCCATGTCTCAGAGGAGTACAGAAAGATGGATAAAGCTAGGGCGTTAACAAGTGATATTTCTGTCACGCCAAAGTTTGCTCAATTAGTAAGTTTCCTATCCATATTCTTCGCCGAATTTCATACTCCGAGTTTCCAGTATTATCAATAAGGCTCCAAGGTATACCATTTTATTGACTAATTCGACTATCCTTAACGTGTCTGTGTGGTCATTTGCTCGGTCAATAATCATAATTTTCATTTTATTCTAATTTACACTTAAGCCATAACCAGAACTTATTGCCTGGAGCATGTACAGCATATGCATGAATTAATCTTCTCTTGCTGTAACTAATGTGGTATCATCTGCAAATCTTTAGTTAGAAAGCATTGTTCTGCCTATAGCTACTCGATTCTACCAGTTATTCAGCACACATCCCATTACTTGTTTACTGTAAATGTTAAAGAGAATTGGTGATAGAGCACAGCCGTGTCTGACGCGCTTACCAATTTTACATTTGTCGGAGTTAGTATTGTTTACTTTCACTGAAGCAAGGCTTTGTCCATACAGCCAGCGAATAAAAAAAATCAGATGTTTTGATATCCCCACTTTCAATTATAATAGACGGAGAGGTGGGCACGAAATTTCGATATGACTCGGGTCATGAAAAGTTTCCGTAATAATATGTCGTACACCTGATTTGGGAATTTGCTGACAGCTCGAGCTGGGAGGGGCACGGGTGAGAGCGGTAAAAGTTGACTTTTTTTTAACAAAAATTATCGCGGTTACGCTTAAAAATTTATAGAATCAGACATTGTGAATTAAAAATGTGAAGTTGTTGACAGTTAGGTTGCTAACGGGTGCCAAGCGTCAACTTGCCAAAAACTTATAAAATAAATGATTGCGGTTATAATACAGCGGTGAGAGCATAGAACATGTTTAGTCCGAATAAGTGCGGGAGTTTTGAAAGTTTTGGAATTTGCAAATTTCGATGCCCTGAATGAACTAAGAAAAAATGCAAATGTGATCTCAGCCGCCACCATATTGAAAAAATGGCGCACAAGGCGCACAAAACAGTTTCTTTGAAATATTTCGCTTCGGGTGCCTAAAAAAATGTTCTTATGAGAATAAAAGAGCATTAAATTTTCAACAAGATATGTTCTATACATTTTTTCGTTAAACTGAATAGTTTCAGTGCAGCAGCCGATCGAAGTCAAGCATTCTTGACAAAATTATCATTTTTTGTAATTTCTCAATTTAGTGCCACTTTTATGAAGGAGTATTTTTGTGTTGAGACAAAATTTGTTTTCATACCTGTAAATCTTCAAATACCGGCGTGGAAGCTCAATCGGTTAAGGCGTATTGAGTGGCGAATATGCTGATCGACTGCCTACCGCGCACTGGGTTCGACCCCCAGCCCCGGTATTGACAACACCGGTGGGTGTAGATGTATGTCTGCGTTTTTCCAAATGTGTAACCCCCTTCCACACAGCCTCGGCTACGGAATTTTGGCTATCTGTGGTGTGTTTATGTTTTTATTTTTATAGTTGATTTTATTTGTCTGCTACGCATAGCTCAGTGTTCAATACTCGTTTCCACACCACCTTGAGGTAGAGTATATGGCGCGGTTTTTTTTTACTCGGTTGTCCCCTATAGACCTAATCCACGACTAGCCTGCTTCTTGAGGCGTTTTAAATGCTTAATGTCGAAGGTCGAGGTTCGTTGTAATCTTCAACAATACTTTCTTCGGAAATTGCTTCCATTGCGCTGGCCACTAATTCTACGAATTGATTGTTCTCCATGCTTACGAGAAATGTTTCGACTGGCGAGTCGATTTCCTCGTTGTCATGAAGCTCGTCGACTGTTGCTGGTGCATTGTCGCAGCTTTGTCCGTTACAAACTTTGCATATTACAGAACATTTTAACCTTGCCTTTCCCCAACCACCTGCTGCACTGCACCCTTTCTTGCATTTACAGGAAAGAAATTTAAGTAGCTTTTCAGAAGCAGGATCTTTCAGCATTGTTACTGGTGTGAGCCCAACTTTGCTGTTTCCAACCCCATTTTTCAACATTTTTGGATTAGGCCTAAGGGGACAACCACGTAAAAAAAACGCGCTATATAATCTACCTCAAGGTGGTGTGAAAACGAGTATTGAATATTGAGCTACGCGTAGCAGACAAGTAAAATCAACTATATTTGAAGATTTTCAGGTATGAAAACAAATTTTGTCTCAACACAAAAATACTCCATAAATGCGCACTAAACTGAGAAATTACAAAAAATCATAATTTTGTCAAGGATGCTTGACTTCGATCGGCTGCTGCACCGAAACTATTCAGTTTAACGAAAAAATGTATAGAACATATTTTGTAAAAAAATTAATGATCTTTTATTCTCATAGGAACATTTTTTCCGTATGAGGCACCCGAAGCAAGATATTTTAAAGAAACTGTTCTTGTGCGCCATTTTTTCAATATGGCGTCGCCGGCGGCTGAGATCATATTTTGTATTTTTTCTTATTTCATTCATCAAAATCTACAAATTCCAAAAGTTTCAAAACACCCGCACTTATTCGAACTAAACCTCATGTTTTATGCTCTCACTGCTGTATTATAACCTCAAGAATTTTTTTTTTTTTTAATTTTTGGCAAGTTGACACCCGTCAGCAACCTACTTATCCCTTACCTACCTGTCAGCAACTTCACATTTCGATTATTATTATTTCGAGTAATTCACAGTGTCTTATTCTACAAATTATTAAGCGTAACCGCGATGATTAAAAAAAAAGTTAACTTTCACCGCTCGAGCTGTCAGCAAATTCCCAAATCAGGATCGTCCCTTATTATACGACGCATATACGGAAACTTTTCATGATCCAAGTCATATCGAAATTTCATGCCCAGACTATAAAGCCTACAGTCTGTCCCATCACACATTGTTAAAAGTCTTGCAGTAATCGACGAAACAAATATAGTACCATATCCTCTAACTAAGCCTGATTACTTAGGAGAATTTTGCCAATACAGACGACGCTGAAGTCTGAATTGAAGAGTATGGGGCATTGACGTGTGATATTAATAGCAATCTGTAGTTATCGCAGACATCTGTCTCCAACTAGTTTTGTAGAGTATGATGATTGAGGTTTCTAATTGTCTGGTCAGGTTCTTTTCTGCCATATTGTTTGGCATATTCCGTGAAAAATTCTCATTCCATGTTCACCAGCTACGGACTTGGTTGTGACATTGTCGACTCCAGCTGCTTTGCCAGTTTTTAGATATTATATGGCTGTCTCCACTGCTAATTTTAGAATTGAAGGTTCATGTTAGTAGTCTTATTGCCAGTCGTCTGCAACCTCAGGATGGTGACGAAAACATTACTGGGGCCAAACCTCAATAATCTGACCCTGTCGGTTCTTAGAGTACCGGTGGAATCCTTGATTGACCCCTATTTAAGTTTCAATTTAAGTGCAGTCACTCTTCTTACTGTTTGGAAAAGATCGTTGCTGTTATTGTGATCACCATATGACTCCAGTTCTTTACAAACCTCTTGTAGATAATGATCATTATCTCTTTGACAAAGAATCTGAATTTTCCGCGTCAGTCTGTTATACTCTTCCGATCCCAAGACAGTGTTGACTCTTTGAGCCTTCAGATTTTTCCTGGTTTAAACTTCAATTAAAAATTCGTGTCTCGCTTTGTATTTCCGTTACTGATTGTGTGATGTTCTCTTTTAGAGAATCCCAGACACCGTTTGGATCTCGGTCATTTAATGAGTTAACTTTACTTCAATATTCATCTAATGTCATCTAATTTTGAAAACATGGACCATCAGTTATGATACCAAACATTTTTGTATTTTCGTTCGATACATTATCTCAGCTTCAAGGAGAAGGTGCATCTTAATAACAAATTAAATTTTTTGTCATAATATGAACTTTTTATCTTATTTGATAAGAGAAGTTCATCCTGTTTAAGCGAAACAAAAATTACTTTGGAATTTATGTATGTGAGGTTATTTCTTGCTGGTCTAAATTAAATGTAAGGAGGCATAACAATAAATTAGCCGAAGCCATTTGCTGGAAGGTAAAGATTGTAAAGAAGGCTATAAATAATACGATAAATTATAGGTAGTACATTTATCTAATACCTTTTACACCAATACTCACTTTTCTAATGTATAAATCATCATCCGCACCCAATAACAATTAATTATAGCGACCTTTCCCTGCTCCAATAACGGTGTTATTTATCATTACGTTTATAACAAATTGAGGTTACCTGTTTAACCACGTGTAACACCTTGTTTCAGAGCCCATAACTACCCTCCTCGGTGGGCCGGAAATGTACATCAACAAAGGGAGCACGATGAATTTGACTTGTATCGTGAAACACAGCCCTGAGCCGCCGCCATCGATTTATTGGACACACAACTTACAGGTAAGACAAAAATGCTATTAATTCTGCCCACGTTCTCTTTCACACAGAGGGTCGATTATCTTCTTATATGTATTGAATCTGAGGAGACAAACTTTTATATGCTGAGTGTTCTAGAGTTTAAAAAACGGTAAAAATTAATAATCAACTATGTGAATATTTCTACTGGATGTTAGAAGTTAAACAAATGATCTATTGGAGCAAAAGGAGTAAACAATATTCATGCAGCAGGTGTCGAAAATTAAATTGTTTTGTCGGAAAAAAAATTAAGTTTTACTTCTGAAAGTTAATTACTCGAAAAGTAATAGAAAATTTATTCCAATATTTGAAAGCAAAATGGGGTTAAAAGATCCAAATAAAAAATACTATAGGAATTTTTTGATCAACGAAGGGTTTGTGAGAAAAAATTATGTGTAATCTATATTTCCTCATTATTTCTTCTAAGCGGACATCTGATAACGTCGCATTAGTAAGGCTACATTTTCCGCACGTTCTATTTTACTAAGAGTGTAGATTTTTTTCTTACATTGAGTGATGATACTAATTCTAACATACTGAGTGTTTCATCTATTCAAAAATTGTTAAAAATTCCGCATATGAATTAGTTTATAGGTACTTAAATATTTTCCTGGGTATACTGTCGTATGTAATACCACTATGCTTTGAATTTTATTGGTAACAATTTTCCGAGAGCGTTGTTGCCGAGTTATATAAAAAGTGTAAATTAACAGTTTATTATCTGATAATAAACAGTCAATTTATAAGAATTACATTACTTTTGGCAACTCAGCTCGAGGAAAAATTCATATGTATTTAAAAGCACGAATGAATATTTCATTAACAAATTAAGTACATGCGTAGGACATGTCTGTAATGTTAGGTTTTGCCGTTAATTATTGTCTTCAGACAATTACTTGCTATTTTTTGGTGTTTACTGAACTTCTTTAAATGTTATCATTTATGTCACATAAAGATGTATTTCCAAAGCAACTTATCTAGCAAGAAACGGTGTACATATTTATTAAACGCAGATGCAGAACCTTGAGTCCACTGAACTGACCATATTTTTAATAAATACAAAATAGTACGTTGGAACCATAGATATTGTAATACATAGACTGGCTCAAAACCGCTGATGAATCTTTACTGCAAAGAGTTCTCACACACGCTTCGATCAATCATATGACAATGGTTCTAGGAGCACCATCTAGTAGAGCTACTAGTCCTATATTGGAGACAGTGTGTATGATAGATGCAGAACAGAACTATTGTTGTATTAAAGTATTTATTGATATACGTTTACCTATTTAATTCTTTCTCAATTTAAGAAGTTTAAGAATTAAGTTATGGTTGCTTGGTTAAGCAGAGAGTATTTTTCGAGAGGTTAAGTAAGTCTTACAAATTGTAATATACAGTGCACGGTTTACATTTCTCGAATTATTAACGTTTGATTAATTATTACCGTAAGTATATTTTCTTCGGTATATCTTCCCAAAGCTAGTGCGTCTAACTTATATCTTTTTTATGTGGCTTTATATCATTTGTGCTAGGCATGTAATCATTGATTTGCTTGGTTGGCAGACGTTTCTATTTAATTTTAATTACCGCAATTTTAAGTATTTTGTGACTACGTTTATAGATAAATTGAAAGCTCACTACAACCAAATTTAAGTCAAAGTTGATGCCACTCGAGATTTTTTTTTCACACAATCTTAGATGTATATAGAACCAGTTTCCACGATATTTAAAATCATTTATCGCAGAATTTTTTTACAAGTATTTTACTTTTTTGTTTAATGACACAACCACACAAAAAAAATGCTTCGACCTGCAGATCAGACCAGTGTCTTATGTATTTGGACCCGCTGAAACCAAATCCTAAGTCAAAATTGTCAGATTGGCTCGTTTTTCACCCCCAGGCCAGACCACTTTTTTTGTTTTTTGGGACTAGGCGTAAAGAACGAGCGAATCTGACAATTCTGACTTCGAATTCTGTTTCAGAGGGTCCAAATACATGTAGTAGAGGGTCCACGCCTTCACAAGCCGTCAAAATCGCTAAGTAACCCATTCCAGCAAGGTAAATAATTTTTATGCTAGCATGTCCAAAGAGGATCCTTGGGTGTATCAGAAATGGCTTGTTGGACTTTTGTTGGCCTTTGCACAACTTCTCAAAAAGAAAAAAAGATGGCGGAATGTTATTTCAAGAATTCGTATTTTTAAACGTTCACTTGTCGCTAAAAAATTAACTATTGGCGATATTGATCTGATTTTTTATATTTATATACTAGAATCATGAGCGCCTCTATCTATAGTAATGGCATTTTAAAATCGCGTACGGTTTCTTTTTTTTTTTTTTAACTTAAATTTGCATCAACGAAATTTGTGTATTGAAAATTCCGACATGCGGGTAACTATATTAAATGTCAATTTTTTTTTTTTATATACTATATGTGCATAAAATACGGTTCAAAGATCGAAATAGCTTTAATTAAAAAAATTAGTTCGATATCGTATACAGTTTTTGAGTTACAGATTTTTAAATAGACCGTAATTTACCCTCGCAAGGACTCCCATTAACATTCGGCTATTTTCTGATCACTGCTATCTGTCTATTGTAATGCATCAAGATATCAGGTCAAAAATCTTTTGGATTACATTTTTGCAATTTTACAAAAAGCGAAAGTATTAATATGTAAAATGAAAATTATAAAGGTATTGTAGATAGATAGAGAAATGGAATTATTTACCCTATTATTTAGGTGTATTTTTGTAAAAACGGTAACATAACATTTAACATTAAAATATAAAAATAAAATACACACAAAGAGCACAAAGCTGAAGTAGAGTGAAGGGTAGGCAGTGTGACTATTATAGGGCATCTGCACGTGACGTCAGAGCTAACCTCAAAAATATGTTTTTCTTAAGATTTAAGAGTATTACGCAGCTGTTATTAAAATTTCTGCCTGGTTCCCGTATTTTCAACTAAAATCTAGTTCAGTGAAATGTTTATGAAGTTCTAAATACTTTGTCCTAATAAAATAGAACTCTTTTTGTAGGTTGGAAATCTAACCTGTAATTAGCAGTCTATTTTTATTAATCAACAATATTGAAAAATTCTGCGTATACATTAAAAATGAGAATAAACTTGAAAAACTTAAAATTTAAGGTTATGTACTAAAAATCTTGACTGGGAAAAAGCAGATTTTAGCCAAACGGTTGGCGTAAGTAAATGAATATTACACTTCTATTGAAGAACATTTTTAGCTAAAACTTGTTTATTAGGAAGATCTCTCTTCACATTGGCTAATTAACAAGTTTTAGCTAAAAATGTTCTTCAATAGAAGTGTAGTATTCATTTACTTACAAGAATATCTTTTGATCAGTTTAATAACATGAGCCAGTTCGCTAAAAAATGTTTTTTGCTGTATTTTTTTTTAAATACAATACTGTTTTAGTAGATGGAGTCACTTTGATATCATTAAAAATGATTGCAAAAATAATTACATTTATAACCGATGCGCACTCATTTCGTGTATTTGAAGCTTGATCTCGATGTGTTCTTGGCCTTTCAGGCGTGATTGTAAGTAGGTAGAGCAATGGTAAAGAAAGTACGAACGCCAAAACTAGACAACCAACAGAACAGCTCTCTGTACTTTATTGATTCATTTCCGCCCACTCCTCTCTGATTTGATCCCATTGCTTCCTCTTAAAACAATTGTTGGGAAATGATGCACACGCACAGGCAACACCACTTGCACGCACATTTTGTCACACTTTACTTTACAACTGCACTTTTTAATTTTTTTTTTGATTCGGTTGTGGTTTTTTGTCATCATTTGTGGTTCTATTTCGTCATTCTCTATCACATATCCAAAATGTCTGGGAGAAGAAATTTGGTATAACGTGCGTTTTAAATGCAGTAAGAAAGCGTCTTCAGTAGAAGGTAGCGAATGTAAGTCACCCTGGTTAATAGAAAAAAATGCTGCTTAAGTAAATCCAAAGATTTGAAGTCATTACGGCCATACAGATTTACAAAGAACTTATGAGCCTCTTCAATCACACAATCATCAATTGCATCGCAGTTATCTCCAAAATTTGCCAAATGATTTAGTTCATCCGCTTGTTTTAAGGCAACTGTAGCTGCTCGTTTCTTCCCCCTTCGGAAAGGACAACTGACGGTATCACATCCGAACAATAAAGTTTTTACAATATTTTTTTCTTCATATTTTTCTTCTAACTTTTGATTTCGTGTATTGCTAAATACTCTTTGTTGCTATGTACCCATAATTCCTGTAGGTTTTCTATTTCATAAAAATTAAACATATCTAACAAAATTATATCTGTATCTGTGGCTTCTATTAATGCTCTTTCAATATGCAACTTCACAACATATTAATTATTGCAAGAGATTTCTTCTGGATGTATTCGGACCAACATTTTCGATGATACAGTGGTTTTTTAGCAATAAAATTGGAGTCAATAATATTTTCCAACAGTCTGTAAACTTTGTCTTTTCGAATAAAAATTGCGTTTATTAATGTTACGAACCGCCTTAGTTTACTTAAAACTTCGGAAGATGGACATTGACAAATGATCCATTTTTTTAAATCTAGAGTTTCGGCAATTTAGAAATTTATTTATTATATTCGATTCGTTATAATTTATAATCTATTTCGTACTATATACGTTTATATAGGTATACAACATACAAAAAATTACACCACAGTTTAAACCCACGTATTTATAACACAGAAATAATTATCTAATAATTTTCAATGATCCGCAACAAAATAATACCTTACCAATTCAGATATTAGACTGATGACTATGATTTATGCCAATGCCCTATGCAATAACTCGGTAGAACATTGAACAACAGTGCGCTATCATAACAAGATGTAATTATAGTACAATTTAAAAATTTGTAACTCGAAAACTGTATAAGATATTGATCTGATTTTGTTTTTAAAAACTTTTTCTATCTTTACACAGCATTTTGTTCACATATAGCATATAAAAATTTCGATATTTAATATAGCTGCCCGCATGTCGAAATTTTCAATACATAAATTTCGTTGCTGCGATTTTAGAATTTATGTAAAAAAAACCGTAAGAGATTCTGAAATTCCATTACTATAGATGGAGGCGCTCATGCCTCTAGTACATAAATACAAAAAATGAGATCAATATTGCAAATAGTTATTTTTTTTAGCGAGAGGTAAACGTTTAAAAACATGAATTCTCAAAATACAATTCCGCCATCTTTTTTCTCTTTTTGAGAAGTTGTGCAAGGTCCAAACAAAGTCCAACAAGCTATTTCTGATGCACCAAAGGATACTCTTTCAAAATTTGTTTCCAAAAATTATTTACCTTGATGGAATGGGTCATCTAGTTTTTAAAAGCCTTGGACCCCGTACTAATAAGGATACACTGGTATGGTCCGCCGGACAGACCATTTTTTGGGAGTTAAAGGTGAGAAATGAGCCAATCTGATAATTCTGACTTCGGATTCGGTTTCAGCGAGTGCAAATACATAAAAATACACTGGTCTGATCAGCAGGCCGGAGCATTTTTTTTTGTGGCTGTGTCATTAAACAAAAGAAGCAAAATACTTGTAAAAACAAATTTCTGCGATGAAGAATTTTAAATATCATGGAAATTGGTTCTATGTACATCCAAGAATGTGTAAAAAAAATCTCGAGTGGCATCAACTTTGATTTAAATTTGGTTGTAGCACAACGTGGGCTGTTTAATCTGTCCCTGTGCAGCCTGAACTACCTTTACATGTAATTTTTGTGGAAACAATGTTATGTCTAAATAAATTTGAAGAGCCTGGCTAAGAATTTATGAATTCGAAATATAAAACTAGGAAAATTAAAAGTACAAGGCTCAGCCTATGTAGTACTGTATATATTATATAATAGTTTTACACAAGTTATACTAACGTTGGGTAACAAACTCAAGTAAAAATTTATAGATAAAATATAGAAGCATAAGTGGTATCTACTTGCAAGAAATATTTTATGGAATAAAACATGGCATATGTCAGCGACTGCATTGCGTTTTACAGCGAGAAAACTGTATATAGATACGGCTTTGCAGCTACAAAAGCCAACATGGTTACATTACTACTAGTAATGAAATAATTCTCCTTAATTTAGGTAATGATATCAAAAATAAACTTTCTATGACTATGATGTTGATGAGTGAAACAATCGGAAATGTTTCCCATCTCTAGGGTAAATTCCTTAGAGATGGGAAATATTCATGAAATCAAGTTCTTGTTCGCTATCGAAAAGATATGCATCATTGTCATTGGTGTATTTTAAGCATGAAATAAATAATTTTTGAAAGTATATTTTATTCGTAAATGCGATTCTATAAATACACAAGTTTACTGTGTGAAACTCGAAATGTTTCATTGCAGGTTAAGAACTTTAAAATTCGTTGAAATTTGACCTTCCCATATTAATCACATTGTCTTCGTATACAAAATTCGATGGTGTCAGCCTTGATCCCTTATCACTTATGAGTAAAATCAGTTATTCTCGAAAACGGTACCTTTTCTTCAAAATTGTTTAAGAAAGGACAAGGGTAGATAAGCTATATAATTTTCGCCCACTAATTTCATAAAAAAGAAAAGTTCTCCTTAAAGTCATTAAGCATTATTTATTTATAGTTGAACATATGATCTTTATGTTTCTATATGTTTTACATTTGAAAAACAACAATAGGTCATAGTAATATCATTTCAAAGTGGGCATGTTTGCAGTTTTTTAGTAATTTTTGACCTTTTTCCGAACTTTTAATGTACATTTCAGTTAGATGCGCTCGATAAAACAAGATAAACTATACCTCATTTCATTGTTGAGCATTTAAGCTTTTAAATAATGGTTAATTTATATTGTTTCATCAAGCGCTTCAATGTATAAAAAACAAAGTCGTTTCCGCGGTAGTCGTAGTAGTGTCGACGTTGCGTGCAAATTTAAACGTGTCAGCGCTCAAAACCACATATTGTGATGTGTATTGAATAAGAATACGTTTATCCACGACCATCGTATAATCATTGCATACTACATTTAACAATTATCAAATAATGATAGTCATTATTCCAACCAAACGTATAATGAACATAATCTGATTCTAACACATATTATCCTATGTAACAAACTGGCTTATTTTGGATTCAGTGAATCCTCCGTCGCATGTTTTGGTAATTACCTGCGAGACAGATATCAAAGGGTCGGATTAAAATGCAATTTTTCCAATTTTGAGCTAGTTACGCAAGGTGTTCCACAAGGGAGCATTTTAGGACCTTTATTATTCTCCATATACATTGCTGATTTCTATACTTGCCTTAACTATTGCAATAGTCATCA
Source organism: Rutpela maculata (assembly GCA_936432065.2). NCBI lineage: Eukaryota > Metazoa > Arthropoda > Insecta > Coleoptera > Cerambycidae > Rutpela > Rutpela maculata. The sequence goes on from OW386285.2 coordinate 246,751,838, forward strand.
ATATGCTGATGACACGCAACTTTTCTTCTCTTTTCGGATTGATAATCTCAGAGATTCCGCTGATAAAATTAATACTGACCTAAAACGTATATCCGAAATGTCTGAGGGAAATAACTTAGTCCTTAACGAATCCAAAACTGTAATGCTGCTCTTTGGGCCTCAAAACAAAACTATAATAAACAAATTTTCAAATTAACCTTAATAATGTTACTTTAAACACTACCGAATTTGCTAAAAATCTTGGATTATTCTTAGATGTTAACTTGAGATTTTCTGAACATGTCAGCTATTTAGTACAAAAGTCCTACGTAAAATTAAAATTATTATACATGCATAAAGATTATCTAAGTGTAGATGTGAAATTGAAATTATGTGAGTCCTTAATTATATCCTATATTAATTACTGCGATGTGGTTTACTGGCCTGCCTTGACAACAGAAGACAAGCTTACTTTCCAAAAAATACAAAATGCTTGTGTAAGATTCTGTTACAATTTACGCAAATTTTACCACATATCCAATAAATTTCGGGAAACTAGATGGTTAAATCTCAGTGAAAGATATCAAGTACATATGGCATGCCTTACTTTTAACGTTATTAAAACACAATGTCCCGAATATGTATTTACAAAACTTGTGACTGGTGATGATACCCACCAACGCTCCACTCGCTTCTGTAATTTATTCAGAGTGCCCAAACACAGAACTGCCCCATTTGAAAGAAGTTTTTCCTACAATGCTGTTTGCATATATAATAAGATACCCCAAGATGTCAGGGACTGCCAACATATTACCACTTTTAGAGGACATGTCAAAATCCTAACTTTGGACAACAGGGAAAATTTACTGGTAGTTTAATTTGTTTGTCCGTTTAATTTTGTTTCTGTTTTTTACTACTAGTGTAAAAATGTACTTTTACTGTTTCTTTTTTCTTTCTTTTTTCCCCCCTATATATATTCATATTTTTGTATTTTATTCGTGTCATTTATGATTATTTATTACGCACGACTCATGATAGTATTTCTTGATAGTGACTTATGATTATTGATGGTTACGTGGAAGAGCATGTATATGAACGTCGCCATCAAGTTCTACTTATTGCTTTGTTATTTTGTATTTAATTCAAATAAAGACACATTTATTATTATTATTATTATTATTATTATTATTTTTTTTTTTTTTTCTCTCACAGGTTCTCCTGGTTTGTCTGCTGTGATCGGGTACGTGGTACTAAGATCGCAGCATTGACTAATCATTCCCAAGGAACGATCTCACTATACCAGCTGTGTGGAGAATTACTGCTTTTTGTATTCTCAGATATGTAATATAATCAATACCAATCTTTTGCAGTGATGTCTTCAGGTTTTTAGGGATTACTCCAAGCGCAGAAAGAATTACAGGAACTATGGTGACCTTTTTCATGTTCCAGATATCCAGAATCTCGTTCTTCAAGTCACTGTAATGCGTTATTTTTTCTTCATATTTTTCTATCATATTTCTAGTGTTCGGTATCGAGATGTCAATAATCAATGTTTCCATTCGTTGTTTGTCTATGAAGGTTATATCTGGGCGATTGTGTGCAATTGTGATGTCTGTTATTATGGTTCTGTCCCAGTATACTTTATAACGCTCGTTCTCTTCAACGGGATTCGGATTGTATCTATAGTAGGGGGTCTTAGAATCCTGAAGTATTTCACACATCTTTAGAATTTCTAGGTACACTATCATGGCAGCGGCATTATGGCGTGTCAAGTACCGAGTTGGTGCGAGTTTCCCACATCCAGAAATTATGTGTTCTATGTTCTCAGTCTGTAGGTTACACTTTCGACATTTATCTGTTTCAACCCGTTCCTTCATTATGTGCATTTCATAGTTCCTTGTTCTTATTACCTGGTCTTGTATACCCAATACAAACCCCTCTGTCTCAGGAAACACTGTTCCTTGTCGAAGCCATTCAACAGATGCCTCTCGGTCTATTTCGTTATTATTTTTTTTTTCTTTTTTTTTTTTTTTTTAGCGAACTAAAAACCAGTCACCCTTCTCTGTGGCTCCGACCCTCACAGAGGGGAGCTGGTAGTACCGGTAGCCACTCCCCACGCCCGTGGGGTGAGTGACTACTGGGTCCGGGAATCGTGTGCCCTGAGCAGACGTAATGAACCGAGAATGACGGCCTTCTGCATTCTGCCGGCTAAGACCTCTGCCGAGTTTCGGCATGCCGGTATGATCTTAAGTTCCGAAAGCAGTGTGTGTCTCGTTCCACCGAGGGCTCCTATAATCAGTACCACTATCTTAACAGTATGGTCTGGATACAGTCTGCGGAGTTCGAAGAGCAGATCTCGATATTTTGTCCGTTTTTCCTCCTCCTTCAAGACAATGTTGTTCTCCGCGGGAGCCGAGAACTCCACGACAAACATTGTCTTGAGTTGATGGTCGAGGAGTACTACGTCAGGCTTGTTGGCTTGTATTTGCCTGACGGTGGGAAAAGAGTAGTTCCAATAAATTAGACACTTCTCATTTCCCACAACGGACTCAATATCCCCCGGAGCGTAAGGCAGCACTGGTGTCTCGTCTATCCCATACGAGTGCCTTAAGTGATAATAAAGCACTCGCAATGCTCCGTCGTGCCTCTGGATATAGGCCGAGACTGCATATGTCGGACAAGCCGACAACAGGTGCATTAAAGTCTCTGGCGCCCTGCGGCAGGCCCTGCAGCTGACATCAGGGACCTCTATACCCATGACACGACTACGATAGACGAGGGTATTAAATACACCATCCTGGCAAGCCATTATGAATCCCTCGGTCTCAGACTTCAGCCCGGCTGACCTTAAGAAGGCAAAGGTCAGCCTTTCGGATAAGCCAAGGTTCTCTATATTTTTATAGAAAACTCCATGCATTGGCTTATCCGTGTGAAGCTGCAGAAAGATGTTGTGTTCTGCAGCTTTAATTTGGGCTTTTCGTCGAGCAGGTTCCAACTCGGTGACAGAGTCGGGATTTACCCGCTCGACGTCGAAGAAGAGACCAAGTTCATCGGCTGCTCTTTGTGCTGCCTTAAACAAAAAGGCTCCTATTCCTGCACTTTCATGGTCTCGGACCATGCAGAGGAGGGGATCCGAACTCCTGATGACCTTACAGGCTCCATCCAGAACCATCCTATTATGGAGACTCTCCAAACTCAAGAGTCCACGGCCTCCCCGATGTCGTGGGAGGTATAGCCGTGGAACGGAGGATTTAGGATGCAAACTTCTATTGAGATGCATCTTCTTGCGGGTTCCTACGTCGAGTTGACGCAACTCCTCTCGAGTCCATTTCACTACTCCAAAGGAGTAGAGTAGGATCGGAACGGCAGGCATGTTGGTAGCAGACACCTTGTTCTTCCCCGACAGTTCTGAGGACCAGATCTGTCGGAGTCGGTGCTGATACTTGCCGCGGAGAGCGTTTTTCACTACACCCACTTCTTGGGTGGAGCGTTGCTCGACACCCAAGTAAGTGTACGACTCTCCGGCATCTAGATGATGTAAGATGCTTCCGTCAACGAGTTGCGCGTCCTCTCCGTAGTTCCCGCATCGTCCTCTCTTGAGATGGACCAGTGCACATTTGTCCAACCCGAACTCCATACCGACAGCCTGCGTGTACTCCTGTACCACCCTGAGGGACTGGTGTAGGTCCCTCTCTCCGGAGGCATAAAGTTTAAGGTCATCCATGTAAAACAGATTATTATTATTATTATTATTATTATTATTATTATTATTATTATTATTATTATTATTATTATTATTATTATTATTTAACCAACCAGGAACTAGTTGTTTTCATTCTAACGCACCTTTGACCAATCAGGAACTAGCAATTTTCATAAGGAAACGGCGAATCCATTTTTCCATATTTTCGTGCATATTTTCGTGTTTGACGTTTAACACGTCAACGTTTTACTGTAAATGAACTTTATTTTTTCAGTTTTAAACGATTAAAACAGTTAAAATATGCGATAGTCGTGGATAAATTATAGTATTCAGTTCGCGTATAATGGGTATTACACACTCGGATGATTTACGACACGCCTTCGTCTCGTGCTGCAAACATCACCCCCGCGAGTAATAGCCATCATTATACGCTCACTGAATGATCTACTATTCCAAAGAACAGTTTTTATTACTCGTCAAGACATATACTACTCGGAAAATATAATGATATACAACATGGCCGATGGGCGGAAAAGGGCCCTTATCTACCCTTGTCCTTTAAATGTCACTTCAACTTCGAAAAGTCCATCTACAGAATGACCCATTCAATAGCATTCTAAACATATTGTTTGGTCGATTTAAACTTTTTCTGTTAAATGATATATCATCAATAATTCTATTTGATTATCTAATTTCGTAATTAAATTTTAATTTTTAAGGCCTACTATATTTTTTATTCAATGGCAAAGATAAGAAAAGGGATGAAAAAAAAATGAAATTGTGATTTAGTGTGAGTTCAAGAACCTATGGTTCTCAACAATATTTTCTTTATATAATCCACCCCCACTACAACCACCCCCACTTCCACTACCGATGTGGCATATCGTTTTATGGGATTTTGGTTTTGATTCCAAATATTATATTTTTAAAGTTCGATAAAAAATAATTTCCATAGCGGAGTGCAAGTATCGTATCAACATTTTTTTTGTTGTGAGAGACTTGGATAGAAAATCTGGATGTGGAAGTAGTGATTTCTTGGGCAGCGGTTTTTAGATCTTATTATGATACATAGGTGTACCAAACAGGTCAATAACATAAATCGTTCTAGAGGAATCGTGCGTACAAAATAATTACAGACAGGCCAATAGACAGATTTTTTTTCACTTTTACTATACTTCCTATCTACTAATGGATGTGGAACTAATGCTTCTAGTGTTATTCTGACCCAAAACTATACACTCCCGACGTATTCTTGGAACACCTTGTATATTGAATTAAGTTGAATGCATGTAACAAATGCGTGAACATTACAGACCAAGACAAAATTTCCCGTTACATTTTACAAAAAGAAAATTTGTTCGTTTTAATAATTGGGGTCCTCTGTCATGTCAGTAACAGAACATCATACATCAATGTACATCGTACATCAAAACTGCAAGGTACTTACTAATAATATTAATATTACTCTCTTATAATAAATCATAAACTTGTATGTATTCAACAGAGTTTGAATCAAACATTTAATATGATTTATTAGGTACAGCGGTGAATTGGGCGCCATAAAGTTTGCTTTATGGTTAACGTAATAATCCATAATTGAGGGTGAATAATCAAATTACACCACAACTGGGATATAACTAGCAGTAAGCTAGTTGAAAAGTGGTTATTTGTCTATTGATTTGTGACAAAGGGTTCTGATGCAGAAGAATTTATATTTATCTGAACAGTTATTAAAAATGCTAATTTTATAATATACCGGGAGCTAGCGACAGTTTTAGTTAACTCATTTTTCGTGTATATGTTCTCTTAATTGATAATTGGCTAGTGTGCCATGTGAGTAGCGGAAAAACGCGAGTTAAGATGGACAGCTTCCTAGATAAGACAACAGAAACGCTATGTCAGCCATCTCAGCCCGTCCGCTCCTATGCTACCAGAGATAATCTCGTCACTTCGTGTCTAACTTTCATAGAGTAAACATCATTTTAATTAAGTATAATTATTGTCAATTTTATTACGTAAAATAAAAACTGTAATATTTTTTAACAATTTTAATTTTTTTAAAAACTCGTTAAGTCGGCCACGCGGCTTAAGAAGCGTCTCAGGTATGTAAAGAAAATAGTGTAGCTGGAAGATTGGTAGATTAAATTTGATACTATAGAGCATCAGTGCAAGTTTCAATATTAATGATTTAAGTTAAACTACTTCGTTTCTTTGACCTACTTATTCAAGTGGCAAACGCATTTCATCCCTCAAGTATGATGGCAGGTAGGCTCTTTTCAAGCGATTCATGATGTTTTTTTCTACATAGTTGAGACAGTTCTGTCGAGCCCCGCTCCGCGTGGTAGACAATCACTATTTATGACACTGAAATAGTAGAATAATATTAGAAAAAATGTAAATGAAATCGGTCTAAAATTTCTGTCACATCTCTCGAGTTATAACTTATTAACGAGTAGAATTTACAGTAGGGAGTTGTCGACTACGATTACCTATTTGTCTAAAATTGAAGTCAAATTGAACACAACAGTTCCTCCAATTTATGAATTAAAAGCAGTTTATTGCCTAATGCTCCAATAATTGTGGTATAAAAATCTCAAATTACAGATTTTTCTGACAAAAGTAAATATTTCTTATTAAGAAATATTGCTAATTGGCCATTTAGATCAATTCCAAATTTCTTTAAAAACTGCAGCTCAAACTTATTGCTGGGGCACACAAAGTCTTGGCTCTACCTATAAGGGATCAGATCGTTGCTCAGTCAGAGAACGACCGGTGTCTCCCCGTCTGTATGTTCACTATTCCATATGCAGTCGTGTTCTCTAGTCGAGACGACTGGGAACGTGGTAAAATGAGTATCGGAGGTCTCGCACGGTACACAGACAGACCGAGGGCTCAGGAGGGAACTGGTGCTGGTCTAGACGGAAGCAAGTCAAGGCGTCGTATATCGGCGCCACTTGGTAAGTATCCTAGTGTATTTCAGGCTGAGAAATTTGCCATTTTACTGTGTGCAGCGAAAACCTCAAAAGAGGTACCGTCAATAAGCACATTTATGTGTAGCGACAGTCGAGCAACTTTGAGGGCTCTTGCATGAAACAAGGTGACCTCTAAGCTGGTGCTGAACTGTCGAAACATTCTGACTGAGCTGTGTGAACACGACTCAGTTAAACTTATATTCGTGCCCGGACACAGCGGCGTGGAGAGCAACGAAGAAGCAGACCGTTTGGCGGGTGAAGGAGCAAAAACTCCTTTCCCTGGTCCGGAGCCAGCATTCGGTCTGCGAAGAAGTCTTATTCTGCAAGACTGGGCTATGACACAGTATAACAACTATTGGGCTCAGGTTCCCAGAATGAGGCAGTCGAGGCTCCATATAAAGGGGCCTTTGACTGACTATACCGTAAGGTGGCTACTTGTGCTCAATAGAGAACGATTGAGATGAATGTTAGGCCTGATAACAGGACACTGTCCTTTGAACAAGCACATGCATACAATGCGGTTGAAAGATAATCCTATTTGTCGGATGTGTGGAGTGGAAACCCATCACTCATATTCTATGCCATTATGCACAAATAGGAGCGTCAATATATAGATATTTCGGGAAAGTAGTTTCTACAGCCGGAGAAACTACGAGATCTACCTTGGAAAGGACTGCTCTCGTTCGTGGAGAGCGCTGGTCTTTTCTGGGCCGACAGGCCTGAGTACTGCGGATCTTCAGATCCGCCCGCATTTCTAATCCTAATAAAAATAATATTGCTAAATAATATTGTTCTATAAACATATATGCACCGCACATATAATACAACGTCCAAAAGCCAAAGCTTAGGCTATCCTAATGGGGGTTATATATTTGAAAAAATGCATACAATATTCATTGTTCACCGATATTGCCAGTGTCGGTGCTGGAGATCGAACCCGGTATACGATAATTGGTAAAATTAAAAATGCACACTCCGCCAGTTTCTTGTTCAATAAGTGGTAAGCATATATGTCAAACAATTATTATTTTTACAATTTGTGGTTATTTTTTTATTCTACACAATTTACTAATAATGAAGGAGTGACACTATTGGAGAGTGAAGACGATATAAGACAATGTAGGAAGTATATCTAAAACTTATTTAATGAAGAAGAGCATGAAAATTTACCAAGAGCTGGTAAATACTTCCGTCAGATCTGACAACTTCGTGTACTATGATATGCTAGTAGTCCTATTAAAGATCAAGGGCCTAGTTTGGGCCACGGAATCGGAAGCAAAATGGTGTACGGTCCATTTTAAAATAGAATATTTCAATATCTGATAACGTTCTTGCATTAAGAGAAAATGGAAATTTACCTCAAGAAGAATTGCACTATGCACTTGTAAGAAGTTTTTGTGGTAGAGTAGATTGTAGTGAGAACTTAAAAAATCGAAAAAATTCAGAAAATAAAATTAAAACACATATCTGACAACTCTGATCTGATAGAAAAATAAGTATGTTAGAAAATGTATTAAGAACAATAAAAATTTCAGTGTTTTGGGGCTTAACGTCGTGATTTCTCTGCGTGTTTGTATTCGACTTCAAATATTTTGACTTGTAGTACGCAATAACTTGTGGTAATGTAAAACACATCACTTAGATATCTGGGAACTTAAGTTCCAAGCGCAAGAAATTTTCGTACAGCCTAATACTATCTACGTACTCTTGAAAGGGTACAAAATACCTTGTTATTAAGAGGATAATCTGCGTTAAGACAAAACATATTTTCATTGATATATATGAAAAAGGTATATACGGGTGGGCGTGCACCTTTGATCAATGAAATATGCCGACCAAGTAAAAAGGCGGAGAATAACATATTGTGTAATATATAAGAGAAATAGTTCAAACATATTTCTGTCGTACAGAGTCGAATTTCGCGTTGGGTGCACAAGAATTTTTATTTAAAGTAATTTGAGTAGGAAAACTGAATGCGGTTGTAGTGATTCCTTAGGCAGTGGTTTTTAATTAAAAGAAAAAACTATCTGTAGGTACATAATGTATATTTACAGTGTACAGGGTGTCCTAGTTAACGTGTTATGTCCGATTTTCTCGGTAGTTTTTGAGATAAGTATTTTTTTTTTTTTTTCGGGGAATCTATGCCGCTAAGAAACATATAATTGAACATCAAAGAAGAATTGATCGGATTATTTATGTTCTTAATTGACTATTAAAGCATTAAAGGAAAGTAAAAAAAGGCATGTAAATTTTAAATATCACTTCCGGTTTACATGGCAATGGCGTTCTTTTTCTTGAAAATAGAATATTGATTACTTCCACATCCAGTGGTAGTATAGTAACAAAAAAATTTTTGAAAATTTTTATTGTTCAAATAGGCTTAGACTGTCATGAAAGGTCGACATTTTAAGTTTGAGCGAAAAAAAAATTCTGCCTGTCTGTCTAACTTTTTTGTGCGCACGATTACTCTGGAACCGTTTAAGATATTGACTTGAAATTTGGTACACTTATGTACTTTAACGGGATCTGGAACTAGATTATATTTTCATCTTATTCCATCGAAGGGTTAGGTTGTAAATTGGGGTAAATGGGGAGGTAAACAGGTAAATCAAGCAGGTAAGAGTCCGTAAAATTGGTATTTAGTATATATAAGAGAAGCTAGGGTCTCGAAAAAATTTTTGACATTAGCTACCCCCATTACCACCCCTACCCCACTTTTTAAGGGGACGAAAAAAAGTGTGATTTAGTGTATGTACAAGAACCAAAAACCTCAAAATATTTTTTTACTTCATAGGCCAAGAATTTTTATTGAAAAATTACCAAAAATCCTCGTTATGTTGGGGTGATGCCTATTACGAATAACTGGCAAAATAAGGATACATATATTACTTCAACATCCAGTGGAAGTATAGTAACGACAAAAAAATTTTTTAAAAATTTTTATTGTTCAAATAGGCTTAGAATGTCATGAAACGTCGAGATTTTAAGTTTGAGCAAAAAAAATTCTGTCTGTCTGTCGGTCTAACTTTTTTTTTGTGCGCACGTTTACTCTGGAACCGTTTGAGATACTGACTTGAAATTTAGTACACTTATGTACTTTAACGAGATCTAGAACTAGATTATATTTTCATCTTGTTCCGTCGAAGAGTTGGGGGTAAATTGGGGTAAATTTGGGGTAAATAGGTAAATCAAGCAGGTAAGAGTTCATAAAATTGGTATTTACTATATACAAGAGAAGCTAAGGTCTCAAAAAAAAATTTTGGCATTAGCCCCCACCCCATTATTAAAGGGGATGAAAAAAAATTTAATTTAGTGTGTGTACAAGAACTAGAAACCTCAAAATATTTTTTTACCTTATCCACCCCCACTACCACCCTCTATCACCACCCTCACCCTATTACCGATGTGGGGTATCGTTTTATGGGTTTTTGAGGTAGAGAATTTCAAATATTATATTATTAAACAATTATTTCCACATACAACATTTTTTCGTTGTGAGTGACTTGGATAGAAAATCTGGATGTGGAAGTTGGGCAGCGGTTTTTTTATTGTTAAATTAGTGTACAATATCGATAATTCTACCATTCCCAATTGAAATTAAAATTTTGTGGACATGCCTATTGAAAGTCGCATTTCGGAGATATGAACTTTACTTTGCTTTTTTTTAAAGGAACACTCCATATATGTACCATTTGAAACGCCATAAAAAAAGCTTTGTATTTATAATATAATACATGGTACTTATCTTAAACAAATTTTGTCTAATTTACTATAAATTTACAATTTATCAAATTAGCCATGGAAAACAAAAGTATGTAAATTAAAATAAACAATATGTTAGTTCTGTCTAATTTCACTTTATTTTAAATAAAATGGAGAATTTCAATAATTGATACAGTGTGTTTCACTTGAAATGGTAACACCCCAATAACTTTATTTTTTTTCCGATTTGAATCGCATTTTACTTAAGTATAGAACAAACTAGTATCTACTTATGATCAGAAAAACATTCGCCTCCTACGGTACCAAAGCCACCTGCGGTACCAAAATATGTGGAGAAAATCGGAAAATCATATTAGGCATTTTTTTATCGGAAAATTTTGTTAATAAAACTTGTTCAGAATTGTCCAAAATGGCCATAATTTAATCAAAATTAAAAAATGAAAAACTTGAAATTTAAAAAATTTTGAAAATAATTAGGTATTTAAAAAAAAAACTGTTTTACAACTACCTGGCAGCTTGGGTTTAATTTCAAACAAAATTGTCATAGTACAGTTTTCTAAACGAAAAAACCCATTCAAATGATATTTTCGGACTTGGACATTATTTTAATAAGAATTTATATATTTTTTGATTAAATTTTGGACTTAAGGTTTCTGAACAATTCTTTCATTAACAAAATTTTCCAATAAAAATATGCCTAATATGATTTTTTGATTTTATCCGCATATTTTGGTACCGCAGGTGGCTTTGCATTTGTAGGACGTGAATTTTTTTCTGGTAATAAGTAGATCCTAATTTGTTCCATAAGTAAAATTAGATTCAAATCGGAAAAAAAATTTAAAAAGTGAAACAGACTGTATATATTTTTCGGACTACCATGACTTAATGTAAGAAAATATAAAACTTAATATCTACTATAGTTTTTAAGAAAAATACTGGGTCATATATCATTGAAAAGATTTTTCTATGGCCTTTCAAATGGTGTAAAAATATATGGGGGTGTTCTATTTAAAAAAACCGCTGCCCAAGGAATCACTACTTCCGCATCCAGATTTTCGATCCAACTCATTCACAACGAAAAAATTTAGTAATGGGGTGGGGGTGGCTAATGCCAAACATTTTTTGAGACCTTAGCTTCTCTTGTATATACTAAATACCAATTTTCTGGACTCTTAGCTGCTTGATTTAGCTGGTTACCTCAAATTTACCTCAATTTATCCCCCAACCCTCTGACGGAACAAAATGAAAATATAATCTAGTTCCAGATCTCGTTAAAGTACATTTGTGTACCAAATTTCAAGTCAATATCTTAAACGGTTACAGAGTAAACGTGCGCACAAAAAAGTTACAGACGACAGACAGAAATTTTTTTTCGCTCAAACTTAAAATCTCGACGTTTCATGACATTCTGAGCCTATTTGAACAATAAAAATTTAAAAAAATTTTTTTTGGCGTTACTATACTTCCACTGGATGTGGAAGTAAAACCAAGGTAAAGCTCATATCTCCGAAATTCGACTTGTTTGAATTGTTTTGCTGAAATGATGTTTGGAAAATACATGTGATATCTCATAACTTTTATTTTTGAACGTATTTACGTAACTCCAAAAATAAAGAAGTTAAATGAGGTTCTAACGTTTGCACACCCACCCTGTACTGTTGACTATAATAAGGAACTTTAGTCTAGTTATTATAAAAAACACGTTCTCAAATAAATTAAACATGTTCTGATAGAACATATTAATAATAATAATTTTTTGTTTTTATGTCTTTGGTGTTTTTCAAAAAAATTGCCGCGCTTGGATTTTACCCTATAGCCCCCCCCCCCCCCTAAATCCGCCACTGACTGCGCTCCGTCAGAAACCCTAAAATACCTATATGCATGTTTGGAGCATATTTAATGTCCGATATATCAAAAAATATTACAGCTAGATCCTTATATGTTTGAAATCGGGGATAAAGGATCTAAAAGAATATGTAAAAATATACAGGGTTTTTCATTTAAAAAGCAACCTTCATTGTTATATCACGTGACATATCCAAGCAATTGTTTTTTAATTGCATTTAAAAAAATATGTATACAACCTTACAACTCTTATACGAAACTTTTTTTTGTCTCCAATAATAACATAAATAAAGGGGGGGTCAAAATATAGTTATAATTCGTCCGCTGTCTTGGATTCCTAAATTTTTACCAAAAATTCGTAACCCGCATCCCGAAAATCCCCAGATATCGATTTTCATTCGAATAGGATCACAGATGACAAAATTCATCCGCCATCTTGGTTTCCTAAATTTTGACCAAAAATTCGTAACCCGCATCCCCGAAAACCCCCAGACATCGATTTTCAGCCAAATAGGACCATAGATGACGAAATTCGTCCGCCATCTTGGAGTCCTAAATTTTGATCAAAAATTCGTAACCCGCATCCCCGAAAACCCCCAGATATCGATTTTCAGCCAAATAGGACCATAGATGACGAAATTCGTCCGCCATCTTGGAGTCCTAAATTTTGATCAAAAATTCGTAACCCGCATCCCCGAAAACCCCCAGATATCGATTTTCAGCCAAATAGGACCATAGATGACGAAATTCGTCCGCCATCTTGGAGTCCTAAATTTTGATCAAAAATTCGTAACCCGCATCCCCGAAAACCCCCAGATATCGATTTTCAGTCGAATAGGACTATAGATCACGAAATTCGTCCGCCATCTTAGATTCCTAAATTTTGACCAAAAATTCGTAACCCGCATCCCCGAAAACCCTCCGATATCGATTTTTAGTCAAATAGGACCATAGATGACGAAATTCGTCCGCCATCTTGGAGTCCTAAATTTTGATCAAAAATTCATAACCCGCATCCCCGAAAACCCCCAGATATCGATTTTCAGTCGAATAGGTCCATAGATGACGAAATTCGTCCGCCATCTTGGATTCCTAAATTTTGACCAAAAATTCGTAAACCGCATCCCCGAAAACCCCCAGATATCGATTTTCAGTCGAATAGGATCGTAGATGACGAAATTCGTCCGTCATTTTGGATTCCTAAATATCTTAGCAGTATGAGATTCCTCGGAAAACCTACGTCAGATTGGATTTTGAACCATAAACTTATCTCAGAAACTACCGAGAAAACCCAGCATAGCGCGTTGACTGGGACACCCTGTACATTTTGCTTGGTAATAATTTCGAATAAATTGATTTCTGACCTAACTAAAAACCGCATTCAAATTTTCATAATAAAATTTGTAGGAGTGTTTATACAAAACGGTCCTCTCTATTTGGCACCTTTTATTTATGTATTAACATTTTCAAGAATTTCATCTATTAAGTCATTCCTGTAAGATAAAATAATTTATAAATAAATTTAAGATATTACCAGAACTCCTAAATGCTTCCCTGGCAAGCATTCATTCGCGTCAGGTCTCCATGACAACAAGTTCCTCCCTAAAGTCTGAGAGCGTGTAAAGCTATGCGAATGCCGAGGCGAGTGCCATCTATTGACGGCAAAATTGGAAACTATTTATTGAATCTATGTTTGAAAAACAAGAGGTTATATTTTATCCACGTAATTAATTATGGACTATCTAGGTCGTCACGATTTCGTTTTTTGTAAATTCCAATTTTTCGACGTCCATTTTTTCGTTGATCACGTGTTTTTGACTAAAACAAAAAAATAAAAACGTGACGAACTAGAATATATATTTTAATACATACGTACAAAATTTGAAGTTTCTATCTTCAAAAATAAGCCGAATAATTCGTTTCTTCATTTCACTGACCGCAGATTATACTCTTAAACAGATCTTTCATTATTGAAAAAATATCAAAAACTAAAAACAGTACAGTCAGCGCGGTGTGTCGCCTTAGCTGGGACTCGTGGATACAATATTGTTTACTCCTATTTGGCTTACCACCAAGGAATTTGCCGTGTTTAATTTAATTTATTCTATTAAGTGTTGCTACCACTAACCACTGGAAAGTTGCTGTTCTCAACGAACTTAATTAGTACGCCATATATCCTAACTTGGCACCTAGTTTCCTGCTGCAATTAAACACCCCACAATAAAGGTGGAAATACAAATCAAAATAAACGCCGACAAGACATTTTGTTATCTTCATTTCAGCAGCTGACAAGCAAATAATTTAAGGATACATCCCACATGATAAGCGAATTTTACTTGCCGTTCTTTTATATTTCAACATTTAGTTCAGTTTTTCTATAGCCTCAGTTAGATTAACATCCTCACTCAATCAGAACCGGCACATATAGACAACACAACAACCATTCCCTACCACATTGGCATCTGTCGCAGCTAAGACTCGAACTCAGGAGAGGTTAGCGACTAGCCGTGTTGTCTCTCACATAACCGTGGTCTAGCCCACTGCTGCCGTTTCGGCAACACGTAAAGAATGCCACTGCACCACTATATCCCAGCAAAAATTCGAACCTGGGACCCTATGGTCTCAAGCCTAACACATAAGCACTGAGCCACTTGTTCCGCATTACTTGTCACCGCTGCCAAAGTTCCAACGATTTGCAACTCTCCAAAAAAGTGTTATGTTATACAACAACTTGCACTGGGTCACCACAATCACCAAATAGAAAACCATAAAGTCACACTCGATTTTCTAGAATTAGTATCTTAGGTAAAAAGTTTCAAATAAAGAAACTTTCTCCATTCTGTAACTTTATTTGTTCCTGTATACTTGGTATCTATTTAGACGTATAAAAAGTTTATCGATTGCTATATTCACACCCGCAAATTTTGATATATTATTGACATATCCCAGAAAAAATATATTTTCTACATTTATTAAAATTTAACTTGCATATTAACACACTTTATGCCAAATATGTAATTATAACATGGCAAAAATTCGAAACCAGTTCATTGTTCCGTTTTTGAATTAGAGCGAATTAAATGAAAAAACCGCTGCCTAAGGAATCGCTACTTTCACACAATGAAGTGAAAAAAATTCTTGACGACTTTGGTTCTTGTACACACACTAAATCACAATATTTTTGCACCCCCTTGATAATGGAGTGGAGGTGGTAATAGGGGTGGCTAATGCACAGAATTTTTTGAGACCTTGTCTCCTCTTATATTTACTAAATACCGATTTCATGGACTCTTACTTGCTTGATTCACCTATTTACCCCCATTTACCCCTCGACTTTTTATCGGAATAAGGTCAAAATATAATCTAGTTCGAGATCTCGTTAGAATACATACGTGTGCCAAATTTTAAGTCAATATCTTAAACGGTTCCAGAGTAATCGTGAGCACCAAAAAGTTATAAGACAGACCGACGCGACAGACGGAATTCTTTTTTACTCAAACTTAAGATTTTGACATTTCATGACATTCTAAGCCGATTTGAAAAATGAAAATTTTCAAAAATTTGTGATCCGGATGTGGAAGTAATACGCAGAAAATGGCACGACAAGAGGGTGGATGAAGTAAAAAAATTTTTGAGGCCTTAGGTTCTTGTATACACGTTAAATTACAATTTTATTTTTTTCACCCCTTTAATAATGGTGGGGGGTAGCAATGGAGGTGGCTAATGCCAAACAATTTTTTGAGACCTTAACTTCTTTTATATATACTAAATACCAATTTTATGGACTCCTATTACTTGATTTAATTATTTACCCCCATTTACCCCAATGTATTCCCCAACCCTTCAACGAAATAAGATCGAAATATAATCTATATCATCTCGTTAAAATACATATGTGTAACAAATTTCAAGTCAATATCTTAAACGGTTCCAGAATAACCGTGCGCACAAGGAAACTTACAGACAGACAGACCGACCGACCGACAGACGGAATTTTTTTTAGCTCAAACTTAAAATCTCGACATTCTAAGCCTCTATGAACAATAAAAATTAAAACGATATTTTTTGTCGTTACTACTTCCACTGAATGTGGAAGTAAAAATAGTTGTTTTATCTATCCAATAGACACCGAGAAGGAGAAAAATGTTCCGCGGAAACTCGTGATCGTGCGTTAAATAATTATTTATAATAATTAAACTACTATAATAATTAAACCAACAACTGACGAAAACGTAAGACAGCTTTCTGTAGCAACTATAAGACTTAATAAAACTTCAAATCAATTTGAAAATGCTATCATTTTTTAAATTAAAATATTCCCTTCTCAAAACCCTCTAATTAAAATCGATTTTTTGCAAAATTAACCAAATACAAATACTTTTACGAACGAAAGAGGTACGCAGCACTGTAGATCTACTAGTAAAACAAATTTGAATCGCAAACTATCCATTGGAAAAAAATAGATAAGGATATAGTAGAACTGGTAGACAATACCATCATAAGGGCTATAATCGTATCTCTTGTCGTTTTTTATCAATACACAAAAGGCTAACCAGTACACCGTTTAAACTAAAATTAGACTAAAACCATATAAGAAACTTTTTAAAAATACTGGAAAAAAAAATCTGTTTCGTACGTGTCATATCTCTGAAATAACTGGCGAAAAAGATATAAATGGTGGTCACGGTGCGCAAATATTAAAATTACCATACCCATAAATTCAAATAATTAGAACAGTTGTTCTAGTAATTATTATTCATTACTTTTGCCGAACTCTTTATAAGACTAATGAGTTTTAAGTGTCATATGCCTTTAAAATTAAAAATAAATTGGGTATCTTAACTTAAATAGATATTCTTATCACCAATTTCCAAGATCCGTTATATAATAAATACTTTTGTAAAACTTTAATTCAAAATAATAGCCCTTTGATTAATGCTTATACATAATATTATTTTTCTTAGTGAATGAAATACTGCTGTAAACAAACAAGAAGTCCATTTGACAAATTGAGTGGACATTCTGTTTGTTCCAAATATATAAATAAAATTTTTTGCACATCGCCCACATTCGTTACTGTCGAAAATTTTAAATTAGCGGTTATAACTTAAAAGCTCTGCTGCAAAAACAGCTTCCCACATTTCACTCAACGTTGATGACTTAGAGGAGGTCTGGCCTTATCGGGGCTTCATCGACCACAACTCTAAACGTATTATACCCTATATCTAGCAAAAACACCCTTCAGTTGCTACATACGAGGGTCGTTTAATATCTGTGATATGAGTGAATGGATAAAGCTTTATTGAGGATAAAGGACATCGAGTCGAGATATTATGATAAACCTGGTTTAACTTAAATTATTGTAAAATAATTAAGCTGCTATGAATGGCTGTAGCAGATGATTCAAACACAATGCACTAATAATAATAATCGTTTTTATTAAAAGTAGCGTCCTTACAGGCGTTGTTTAGCTAGTAAGCTATTTTCTCGCGCAGGATTGATACGACTAACCGGGGTAATTGTATCGAATGCTACATAAAAATTCAATTTTCTA
The DNA here is from genome assembly GCA_936432065.2 of Rutpela maculata. Lineage (NCBI taxonomy): Eukaryota > Metazoa > Arthropoda > Insecta > Coleoptera > Cerambycidae > Rutpela > Rutpela maculata. Next base: position 246,769,614 of record OW386285.2, read on the forward strand.
ATCATCGTAGGCTGTAATTATATTATCTGTAACATTCAACAAAGCTAAGATGGCGCTATGGATTTTTACCAGATTGAAAATCAGGTAGTAAGTAACTTACTTTAAGCTCCCCACAATAAAATTGTGGGAGGTTACTACAATTAGTCCAAAATCGAAAATTGAAATAACAACTGCTAAACGGATTTGGATGAAACTTTGCATGAGGGTTTCTTTAGTGCTCCAGAAGATTTGAAAAGGTTTTGGTTGAGATCGTAATACGTTTAGTGGCGTTTTGGCACAACAAGTTGTTTATTTTATGATTACTTACAATTTGTAATCGAACCACTGAAGAGCAGTACAAATTCCGATTTCAACGATATAACACTTGCACCCTTTCGATTTGATTTCCGTGAAAAAAATTAAAATTAATTCGTTATATGTGCACACATGACAGCATCCAAAAAACATTATTGTTATTATTGTTAGGGGAAAGCCATCTGTCAAAAATATTTGGGTTGGTAACCTTTGTGGATGTTGATTTATAGGTTATGGTACATTTATAGGGAATGAAGCAATCCAAACTACGTGACTTTTAACATGGCGTGGCGGGCGAAGATCCGGCAAATGTTTGTTTTCATTCTTTAAACGTTTGTTAAAGAGTTCATTTTTCGGTCACCTTGGCTACGTTTCCGAGAGTTAATTAAAATAAACCCCGTGTTTGCCTGCCACGCCATATTGTCAAAATAATTTGACACGTTGTTGGATTGCTTAATGTGCTTCATGTAACTTACTTAACCTCAAAGTTTAAGATTTTTAAGTTAATAATCTTGTTTAATATTTGTATCCGCATTTTAAGCTTGGATCCATACTGGCCATGCTGATATTTAAAAATGTATGCAAATATATTTTTAAAAATGTTAATTCATAAAAATAGATTGCTAATTATAGGTTAGATTTCTAACCTGCAAAATGCGTTTTATTTTATTGGTACAAACTATTTAAAACTTCATAAACATTACATTAAACTAGATTTTGGTTGAAAATATGAGAACCAGGCAGAAATTTTAATAATAGCTACATAATACCTGTAAATTAAGAAATATATATATTTTTGAGGTTAGCTGTGACGTCACGTGCAGATGCCCCCATAGGTTGTCTCTAAATTTATTTCATAACCTAAAAATCAACATTCAAATCAACTCAAATATTTTTGATAGATTTTAGTTGGTTTTTAAAGGTAATAATTGTCTATAGCCGTGTTTGGATATTACGTCTGATTGATGGTACGCGTCACAATCGTTTGTTTAATGCAAATTGAGCTAACTGAGCTAAATCTGAAACGTTTGAATTTTACAAAATAAAGCCCTCGAACGAAGCTCGACTTGCTCGGACCTTTTTGATCGAGCAGGCAGATTTTAATTTGACGCGTGCGTAGTCTGCTTGAATTGTCCATAATGTTATTGACTTGTTGAGATTAGAGTCATTTTGGCTAAATTCTGTGTTGTTATTTTTGTTCGCTATCCAATGTTCTACAAAATCTTCGAAACATTGTCTGTTAATACCCTTATAATATCCGACAATTGATTAATAACATAAACAAACCTAGGAGGTATTGTTTTAACAGATGTAGTCCACTTCAGTTCGTTCGATATTTATTCATGAAATAAATGGCTCCAAAGTAACGTGTAATTTATCTGTTTGCTCAGTGCTCTGATTTCCGATGTAATATCCAAGCACAGCTTATGAATATCCACTGTGTGGGGAGGTTCCAGCCGCTTCCAGTAGCTGCCGATTTTTATATTTATTTCTATACTGGGTGTAAACGAATAGTGGACCACCCCTGTAACTTCCTTGTTTTTGAAGATATCGGGATGAAATTTTGTATGGTGAAATTAGGTAAGATTTACAACTTTTGGAGACCTATCCGCCGGTTTCACCGGAAATGGCCCCAATAATCTTTTCTAATTGGATCACCCTCTATCTTTTTACATTTTTGAAATAAAGATCACATTTTGGATACATTTATACTATTTTGAATAATTTATACAGTGTTGTACGAAAAATAATTCGAATTTTAGTTATCAATCTAGATGGATGCGAATACGTTAAAATTAATTTTGTTCCAATGTAATTCATATAAAAAATACGAAAACGTCAATATGTCCAGTAATACATCATACAGGGTGCTGTAAACTCATTAAAATCACATTTTTCAAAATGACTCATTTGTTTTAAATAGTATGATATGGGCCGTCCGGATATACAGAAAGTTTTATTTACTACAGTTCATCTCAAACTTATAGCAACATGAGGCCCAGTGTTTCAATGCAAAGTTAAGCACTTTATCTTACAAATAAATTAGCTAGAAGTTTAGAATATGCGTTTATTAAACATTTTAATATTGCAACTTCATATTCTAAACTTCTAGCTAATTTATTTGTAGGATAAAGTGCTTAACTTTGCATTGAAACACTGGGCCTCATGTTGCTATAAGTTTGAGATGAACTGTAGGGGTTAAACGGTACCAAAAGTTCCGTAATGTCTAATCGTTACCGACAGGAGTGACAATTTTGCTTAAGAAATTTATGATTTATATCTAACTTTAATAAAATTTTTATCAACCTTGTATATTTGTATTAATATTTTATGATATGCAACAAGAATGAGTCAGAGGCCCATTCTGTCTCCTGCGGAGGGTGACATATCATTAAATATTAACACGAATATACAGGGTTGATCAAAATTTAAATGAAGTTAGATATAAATCATAAATTTCTTAAGAAAAATTGTCATTCCTGCCGGTAACAATTACACATTACGGAACTTTTGGTACCGTTTAAATACCTACTAAATAGACCTTTCTGAATATCCGGATGGCCAATATCATAATGTTTAAAACAAACGAGTCATTTTGAAAAATGTGATTTTAATGAGTTTACAGCACCCTGTATGATGTATTGTTGGATATATTGACGTTTTCGTATTTTTTATATGAATTACATTGGAACAAAATTAATTTTAACATATTCGCAGCCATCTAGATTGATAACTAAAATTCGAATTATTTTTCGTGCAACACTGTATAAATTGTTAAAATAGTATAAACTTACCCAAAATGTGATCTTTATTTCAAAAATGCAAAAACATACAGGGTGGTCCATTTAGAAAAGACTATTGGGGCCATTTCCGGTGCAACCGGAAGTGACAAATATAGCGGATAGGTCTCGAAAAGTTGGAAGTCTTACCTAATTTCACCATACAAAATTTCATCCCGATATCTTTAAAAACAAGGAAGTTACAGGGGTGGCCTACTATTCGTTTACACCCGGTATATTTCCTAAAATTCTTAATAAAACCGGAAGTATGCTAATAAGTCGTAAATCTGGGAGATATATAAAATTGATGGTTATTGTATTAACACTTGCTTTCATGTAAAAAGAAAAAATAATTTCTAGATATAAATTACACAGCCCCTCAGAAAAAAAAAGAATGTTGTACTAGAAAAGAGACCATCAAACCTCCACGAATTTTGGCGCGCTGAGTCCGAATCTGAGGTCCAAATTAACTTCTACCTTGTCATTTTTTTGTAAATCGCGTTTCTTTTTCGGATTTTTCTGTAGTGGTACCAAAAAATGGGTCAAATTGACAAGATATCGAAAATAATAAAATTAAGAAAAAGTGCTTAGAATCCAACGGACACCGTTCACATTTCAATTTTGAACCAAATCTGACAAAAAATAAGAATACAAATTTTTACCCCGACCATTAGACGTATCTTTTTTTTTCATTTTTTCTCAAATCTTGTTCAAAATAACGTATGGGGTCCTCGCTGGATTCTAAGCACTTTTTCTTAATAAACTTTTTCGATATCTTGTCAATTTGAGCCATTTTACGGTACCATCACAAATAAAATGCGAAAAAAACACGAGATTTACAAAAAAATGAAGAAAAATGAAAAATGATGAAAAATGAAAAGGTAGAAGTTAATTTGGACGTCAGATTCAGATTCAGCGCACCAAAATAAGCGAGGATATGATGGTCTCTTTTTTGGTACAACATACTTTTTTTTATTTCGTGTTATTAATCTGCATTATACAGCGTTATAAGGCAAGCAATAGTTAATGAGAGAGAATCCCACCCAAATGCAATTGATTTTATACTATTTAAAATAAGTTCAATTTTCTCGATATTAGCTAATCAACTGATTGGATCTGTGCTTGCCGCAAAAATATTAAAAAAAACTAACTTGAAAGTAATGGAGGTGACTCTGTTTCTTTTTTTCATTTGTCTTCTAATGGAAAATGATACACAGTTTCTCATTTTTTTATAAGGTAACCAATCAGCTTCATTTTAGAAATGTTATATGTAACAATAACAGAAACATAAACAGTGAGAAATTGACTTGAGGAATCATTATACGACTTCCATGTTCTGAAAGATTGCGTATATTTCCAAAACTCTCAATTGACTGGCACCAAAATCAATAGGTCTCCAGTATTCCCTGAGACGAATATTAAAAACAAAAATAATGAATTTTTGCACAAGCATGCATATGTTGTTGGGTTTAAATTCTAGGTATAAGTTAGTACTCAACTTGGTGTTTAAATGGATTAAACCACTTTCCCATATAACAGATAATAGTGCTAAAAGTGCACTGGAATAGAGATATTTGGAAACAATCATTTCCTTGCACGTTTTTTGAGGTGTTTTTTGAACAAAAAACCTTAGTCGAAAATTATGACCTCAAAAGCAGCTTCCCAAGACCTATTAATCCCAATAATTTCCAATATTTTAGCATGTAGAATCAGATACTAAGCTTATAGGGAAAAATTTCGGGAAATTGTATATTCTGGACGTTTACTGTGTTGTTTTGTTGAAATTTAGCTAGAGGTGAGATTTTTTTATTCCTACTTTTTGTTGGTTGTGTCCCTTACCATTGTTTAGTATATGCTATTCACCCAAAAAATGCTTTACTCCAATAGTTTTGCTTAGGATTTTGCAGAGAGAAAAAGTTCTAATCAATAATCAAAATGTAAACCAACTTCTATTAACGTAGAGTAACTTTTTTTCAAACAAACTCTTGAGGGATCGTTTAGAAATTTTCTAAGGAACATTTAAAAAAACAACTATTTGCATTTGTCAACTTTGACAAGCTCTAGGCGTTTTTTGGACTACTAACTACGAAAAGCCCCACTGTGCAGCGCCAATTCCAATCGTACAGTGTTGACAATGTTTTCGATTTATCTAGTTTTAAAGTTAATTTATAGAAAAAATAATAAAACGGTGTAATGAACGAGGCGATGAATTAAACGTATATTGAATTTAAATTAACCGTTATTAGTTTAATTGCTACAGTGGTTAAAGAAATTTTTTTATAATAAATTTTTATCTCAACCTTAAAATACATTTTTGCAGGCAGTGAATTACTGAGATTAGTGACATTTTTTCAATAAAGACACAAGAAGCTTCAAAAAACCAACCTGATCGTTCTACTTTTTCTAATAAATCCTATGGAATAATAATTGTGATTTGTAAAAAATTGCTAAGATGGCAATGAGTAAATTAATATTAAATGTCAGTTAGCGTTTTCATTTCAAAACTGATTAAACAACATTTTTAAATGACAGTGTTGCAACGCTGTAAAACCCATGTTATTGACACGAGAAGTGAGGGAAAAATTCTTGTTTCTTCTTTTTCTGTTTATATCTGCACTGAAAACATTGCTTATTTCCAATAATGTTTTAAATAAACAAATAGATTTGAGTTAGAAAAAAAATTATAAGGGTGTGAAAAATATTGGTACGTTTAGAGCATACACCCCATATAAAGTCGGCATGTAAGATATCTTAACGTAATAGTTACGTCCAATAATCCGTAAGTTATAAGATTTTGTAACATTGTATTCTATACACAAGGCACAAATTGGTAGTTGCAAGCACAAATGATACCGTAGCCCATATTATCTTTTTCGCAAAACCAGCAACTAGGATAACCATTATATTTCTTTTGTCAAATGAAAATCCGATCTAACAATACTCTATGATGCTATAAAAACTGATAACAACGTGTTTAATCCAGTATATCGAAGGTAAAGAACAATAGAGAAAAAAGTATTATACTCTCAGCCGTTATAGAAGAAAATCCAATATAGTTCATATGGAAATTCACTGTTTGTTGAAAGTCAGTAAAAAATATTTTTAGAAGGAAAAAGTTCTAATCATATAGGAGTTTACATTTAAATTGGCAGCGCCGCATGTGCCTGAATCTGAACTTTCATAAAACTTATTTATTTATTTTCCAAATGTTTTCTCTGTCAATGGGCTTCACTGATTAATATTTCAATGTTTCTGTAATTTCTCATAACTTTCGTAAACAAGGGCGTAAACAATTAGAAAATAAAGAAATTATACAATAATATACAAATATAAAAGTACCAGGTTAAAATTAGTTCTAGAAAATCTTCTTTTATTATATTATTTAGGTATTAAGCAAATCACAACTTACACACTTTTATTTACTACGAACTTACCTACTTTCTGTATATGGGTGCCCTAATCTGGGCACACTAATATACTAGTTAGGTAAATACTTTAAAACATTCATTATTTGAGAACCAATCAATACAACTACTCTTCTAGCTAATACCGACGAAGCATTAAATTACATGATAGGATTCTTAGCATTTTAACTAAAAAAAATGTATTAAAAATACTTAAATCATTTATTTAAATTCAGTCATCCACACTTTTTTATTTAATACGAAATTATCTACTTTCTGTATATTGGTAGTGTCGTGCGCAAAAAAATGGGACAAATCGTAACGTAGTTTTGCTAAAATCTAGTTTGTGACATTGTAAGTTATTTGTCAAAATTCATTGAAAGTGTGCAAATAGAGACAAATTTACATTAGAAAAAAATAGTTGTCCTATTTTTTTTTTGCTCACGACAGTACCTTAATCTGGTCACGCTAATATACTACTTAGGAAAACACTGTAAAACACTCATTATGGGAGAACCAATCAAAACAACTACTCTGCTAGCTAATACTGACGAAGTATTGAATTACATGATTCCCAGCATTTTAAGGCTAAAAAAAATATTGAAAATACTGAAATCACTTATTGAAATTCAGTCATTCACAACAATTATTGACCCTTACATTCTATTTCAACTCTAAAAAAGTTGTACAAGTTTTTTCGAACTCGTTAGTTCTCATCAGTAGAGTATAGAAACATTCATTAATTTTGTATAAGCCTATTCTTGATTTATTTTTACAATTATTTTTTATTTATTTGTTTTATCATAATTAGAGAATCTTATTTAGGTATTAAGCAAATCACAACTTACATACTTTTATTTACTATGAAATTACCTACTTTCTGTATATTGTTACCCTAATCTGGGCACGCTAATATACTAGTTAAGTAGATACTTTAAAACACTCATTATTGGGGAACCAATCAAAACAACTACTCTTCTAGCTAATGCTGACGAAGTATTAGCTAGAAGAGTAGTTGTTTTGATTGGTTCTCCAATAATGAGTGTTATAAAGTATTTACCTAACTAGTATATTAGCGTGCCTAGATTATGGCAACAATATATAGAAAGTAGGTAATTTCATAGTAAATAAAAGTGTGTAAGTTGTGATTTGCTTAATACCTAAATAATATTCTCTAATCATGATAAAAGCAAATAAATAAAAAATAATTGTAAAAATGGGCATAAACATATTCTGTATTAGGTTATCTCATGTATATCAGATTTTCAAGCAAGATATTAAGTTTTGAATGCAGTCCTTAAATTAAGGAAACATTGTTTCATTAGTCTCATAGTCGCAAAAAATACAACTTGTAAAATCACAGTGCCATCTCGCATAGCTGGGAAAAGTATTCTTAAAAATGTCAACTGCAACAATATTTAAGGCTTAAAATATTTCTCAGCTTATTAAAAACATATTGGAACACGAGTTAAGTGATTGTTAATTAAACTCCTTTAAAATTTAAAAAACAATACTAATAGATGCTAGTTAATCACTTGTGCCGAAATGCAAAGATGGAATGCATGGTTCAATCGTATTTTTTTAACAATTAAAATATTTCGGTAGATGTCTCTAGCATCAGATAACATTTTAACTATAAAATATGTGTACCCTAGGACACTTAAATAAAAATTTTAATGTATTTCCACAATACTCATTCATCACTTAACTTTCATGTGAAGAATTGCCATTTTTGACAAAGGGGAGAAAAACGAGTATGAAGTTGACGATGGTTGAAATTTGTATTTCTCCAGGTAAGGTTATTTGTGCCGGTGTACTAAGTTCCTCAAAGCAAAGAGTTTACACAACTTTCTGGAGAGCCAGCTGAATGTTTCCACGGTTTCTCTTTTCAACCGCGTGGATAAGGAAATATTATTTAGAAGTACCCGTGTTATCATTTACATTTATATAATGAATAGTTTTATCTTGCATTAAATTGTGGCGAATTCAGTTCTCACAATTACTAATGTTATCTAACTAAAAAAATCTATTCATAGTTAACAGTTACCTTACCTTACATTAATGTCGCCTTCACAACAAAATATTCTTCCAGACAAAGCTTGTCAAATATTATCACGGTTTACGTCAATCACTTCGTTGATCCTCATTAAATGACAGGGATGTAAATATTTAGTTGCGATTAATGGATGCATTTCCACAACCATCCACAAAATATTTCTTAAACATACCAAAAAAAAAATTACAAATATTTAAAAATACCATACCATTTACTTCTAACGTTTTTTAAACCAAACTTAAACACATGATCGATTATTATTCTTTGAAAGAACTAAGCTAAATCTATTATTTAGATATATTTATTTTAAAGTTAAAAATAAAATATGTTCACGCAGCTTGATTTAAATCTGAACACTGCCAAAATTTTAGGTAAAGAAACAAATAACAAGGTTACAGTCAAATATCAAGTCAGGTACAATATAACACCAGATAAAAAAATACCTTAAAAATAACTATATTTGGCGTCTTATTTGAGTCTGCACTTAGTGGCGTCAGGAAGATTTCATTTACTTTCTCCTGTATAAGTAGAAAAGAATAAGGAAAAAGAAACACGTACGTATCTTTATTTTTACACAGTTTTCGACTTTTTAATCTGTGATGTCACACCACTCCACTGGTTCTATGAGTTATGTGGTTATATTCAGTTTAAGTGCTTTCGTTGTGCACTGCGGGTATGGTGTTATTTTACGTTATTTAACTTATTTGATTCTGTTATTTTTATACATAAAAATATGTGTTCTCTAGAAAATAAAAACGTTAAGGCCAACATTTTCCCGTGTGTAGATAGTTTTATGGTAATGGAATATTTTAATATTCTACTTTAATAAAGTCCGACCGAATTTATCTGATTTTTAGGTCAGCCAGACAAAATTAAGGCGATGATGCTGTTGCTTATGTGCAAATGAAAGATATTTTATAATACATATGATTTTCCATATCCTCTTCAAGCTTATTATTGTACAATTTTTAATAATAACCTATTATTACACCAGACTTACGTTAAAATGATCTTCACAACAATACTTCGTCCCTTTATTACTAACAAAGGACACCGCACACTTCTATAGGTGAAATTGGCTTCCGGTCAAATTGCCTGAATTTTTGATATGTTGTAGCCTTAGTCATTCTGATCCAAAATCACTAAGCAGTTACTATCCTCTACAGGCTAATTTCGGAGCTAGAGGGCGCCGAAGAAAAAAATTATTTTTGAAAAAAAATGCAACTTTTTCATATTATATTAGTAAATATGTTTAGGTTTAGATTAAGGTTCAATATGTAATCTACATGATAGTAATATATAGGGTCAGCCAACGAAATGATGCCATTCCCCCTTATCTTGGTTAATATGATGAACTAATATGGTTGGGGAGCGACAGTGGTTAGTGAGTTTGTGGAGGTCATTTGACCGATGAAGGACTTCTCTTGCCACCATTATTTAATGGACCTAGAGGTATTACCAGACCATTTAATTTAAAAGGAAGTGATTTAATACATTTTCTAAATATAGTGCGGAACACTGCCATGAAATACCGGGTGTCCAAAAAGTCTGGAAATGGTTTTTGGACACCGTGTATAAATCTATCAATATATTTGAAAGTGAAAATAATTTTACCTATCAAAAGTTTGAAGCATTAACTCCAGTAAATAAAGTGCAGTTTATGGAACGTTTTGAAATTTGTGATCGCGTTAATATTTACCAGGAAAATAGGATAATAACCAAAAAGGATTTATGATGTTTCTTGTGCAAATTACGACAAGGACTTTCAGATAATTTTTTGATGGGGATGTTCTCTTACTCCAGTCGCCAAGCTGTAAGCTTGGCAATTTCAAAAGTCCGTGTTTTATTAGTAGAACAATTTGTGCCAAATAATCCAGGTTTACAGCACATAACCAGGGAACAGTACGTTGCTCAACATGTAACAGATTTCGCAAACATTCTGTAGAATCCTGAACCAGGAAATCGAAAAGTAATTGCGTATACTGACGGAGCATACATAAAAATTCCCAAAAGCAGAACTTTTCAAATGTTACGTCAGTCGTGTTGCACACATAAGGGACATCACCTTCTAAAACCAGCATTAATTGTTGCTCCCAGTGGACATATACTCGATGTTCATGTTCCTTATTCTTCGGACTCTAGAAATAATGACGCGGCAATGTTGAGGCACGAATATAAAAGAGACCTGATTGGCTTAAGAAACTGGTTCGAAGAAGGTGATATTTTTTTGCTGGATAGGGGATACCGCGACGCACAAGACTTTTTGGCTAATCTAGGCATAGAAGTCAAAAATCCTTGCTCGCTGGCAGCATCAGCTTACCACTGAAGAGGCGAATTCATCCCGGTTGGTTACAAAGACCAGATGGATCGAGGAAGCAAGAAACGGCCATATTAAGAGTATTTTTAAATTCTTCAGAGATGCAGTACCAATGCCACAAGTTCCTCATATTAGAGATTACATCAGAATAACATGTGCGATAATTAATAGATACCATGAGCCAATTAATATGGAGGGAGCAAATGCTGTGCTGGCTCGTAGAATGTTATACCGGGCAAATAAAATTAATACTCTTCAAGTTAGAATGGAAGAAGAGAGACGGGTTGCTTGATTTTCCACTCTTGCATTGGAATATCTGAGAGATCTAACATTCGGGATTTTCCAGATAAAACTTGCCCCATCCTATGTACAAGACAACAGGCAAGATGTAGGGAACATTTTATTTCAATTTGATGATCGTATAAATGATTCTTAAGAATCAGAATAAAATCAAGGCATCGCAACGCTGTTAAGTATCAGCTTTGGATTCACTACAATGTCAATGGTGAAGAAGAACCAATCATCTCTTACAACTGTACTTGCAAATCCGGAAGTCGTATATTGGGTACATGTTCGAATATAGCTAGCGTACTTTGGTACCTTGGATATGCTCGCCATGAAGAAAATGTAAAGTATCCTTCGACACACCTGCTGTTCGATATTACTGATGCTGCAAATAGACATAATCCGAACCAAGAGAACCAAGAGCCTCTTATTGTATAATAATATTATGGTTAATAAGTACATTGTATACTTATGTATTACCCATTATATAGTGTTGTTTCCATGTTGTATTAATTATATTAGGTTATACTAAGTGGTATAATTGTGGCATCATTTCGTTGGCTGACCCTATCTATATATAACTATAATGTAGATTACATATTGAACCTTAATCTAAACCTAAACATACTTACTAATATAATGTGAAAAAGTTGCATTTTTTCTCAAAAATAAATTTTTTCTTCGCCGCCCTTTAGCGCCGAAATTAGCCTGTAGAGGATAGTAACTTTTTAATGCTTCAAATCAAATCAAAAATTCAGACAATTTGACTGGAAGTCAATTTCACATATAGAAGTGTGCGGTGTCCTTTCTCCCTGTGCATAACTTGCTGCCACAAATTCCTAATACTTTCATCACTTCTCGATTATATCTCGGAAACGGTGGACTCTAGAAAAAATATGTTCTAAATAAAAATGAAAGCTAATTAAATTTCCTATAAAATTGTTTCCATACATATTTGTCGAATTTCCAACGGTTTTCGAGATACACGTTACTGATACTACTAAAATCGATAATTTTCAAAAAAATTATTTTTTAAGTGTATACCAGAATGAAGGATATTTAATGCTCTACAACTTTGTTTCTGACAATTTTTCTGAGAAACGTTCGTGGGAGGCACTAGAAGCAAATGTTTGATAAAAAGAGTTAGGTAAAAATGATTTCTTCGAAAATTATCGATTTTCAGTAACGTATATCTCGAAAACCGTTGGAAATTCGACAAATATGTATGGAAACAATTTTATAGGAAATTTAATTAGCTTTATTTTTTGTTTAGAACATATTTTTTCTAGAGTCCACCGTTTCCGAGATTTAATCGAAAAACAAAATGGTACAGGGGCGGGGACTTTTAGTATGTTTACCTACTAACTACTCCTAACAAAGTCCTAAAGTCAAAAAGTCTCGCATATTCCATGTACTCTACATCTCTCTTTTGAGCACTCATTGACTGGATTATGGGAGTAGACACTGATGTACTTTGTACTTTTGCGGAACTATATAATATTTATATAACTCCTTTTTCTTTATCTTTATTAATAACAAAATACAGAACACGTAAAAGAAACAGGTGAGCGGTCGACCACCAGGAGTAGTCGCGCGCTCTATTTGTTTATTTTGAGGGAGAAGGAGTTGAAAAAAAAACTAATGTTTTGCACATTTACTAACTTCAAGGTGTACTTTTTGAAATACGAATTTATTTTATAAAATAATAATAATATTGAGTGAATAACTAAACGAGTAACTAATTTTTAATAAAGTTTATCTCCAGATCCCGACCCTAATATTGCGAGCCATCAGCTCTGCTGTAGACCAGAGCGCTTTGTTCAACAAATATTAAATAACCACATTTTTCCGCTATATAATGTATCTCTGGGGATACATTTGAGTATCTACAAACATTAAACGTACAAATTTTCCAAGGGTCGGAGAAAGTTCCCAACTGATCTTCAGCGGAATATGTATATAAGATATAATTAAAATTAAATTCAACCACAAGGGAGAATATAAATAGAAAATAAATCTTATCATTGAGAGCATACTCGACTATGAGTGTTTGTGAAATCTGGTTTCCTTTACTCCTTACAATTAAGTTTTCGCATTTCGTTGCTTAAAAATTCAATCATTAATTTGCTGCCATTAGTAATGGAGCCGGCATTATGCTGAAATTAATAAATGCGCACTGCTTAGTTATTCTTTTTACAAATACAAAGATTTAACGAAAGGCTGGAGTGAATTACTGCGTAGCAAATATTCAAGTAAAATTGTGGTTTAAGAAAAATAAAATTATGATATTGTAACGGCAAAACATGTTAATTTAAAATTATTAAAAATACGTTTGTCAGTATCTATTCATATTTTATAATCGATACGTTAAAGGGATTTTACAAGAAGCATTTATGAAGCATATTCAATAAGCATTGACTCGGAAAGAGAACATTATGACACAGCTCCAGTCTGAAAAATAAGCTCAGTTGGTGCTATATTAAATGCAACTAGTGGAATCAATAGAGATTTTTCACTTCGGAAAAATTTCGGGAGGCGGTAACTTTTGAGAATACATCTCTGAACATGTCAGGAACAACATATCAAAAGTTACCAACAATAGTCCCTGAGCATAATTTGTTATTAAACAAATTAGTTGCAAAATACTATTCTTTGTCAAATATATCTTAAAATATTTTTTTTCTTTCAAAAAGTAATTGCGCCATTCGAAAATAGGGGAAATTTCATATAAAAAATATATATGAAGTTTTTTTGTACGATCAAAAATGTAGGCTCCAGATTTGTTTGTTTAACGCAGGAAAATGGGACGCGGAGACACGTAAGTAGGGCGCACTGCACTAAATTTGTTGTAACTTTTGAACTAATTATTGAAATTTACCTCAGAAAAGCTTAAATGAAAGAAGAAACATACAGCTATTGGATTATTATACTTTCAAATATAAAGATGAATGTATGTAGGAATAGTACATATATGAAGTCGGAACGTAAAGAGATTTGCGATGAAATAGGTAAAAGCTCTACTAGTGCAGGCAAATCCAGTTTTGAGTATGAACTATCTGGGGACAGCTATTTCTTTATCGAAATGGATAGCTCTATTCATGTAGAATGAAGATATGAAAGTCCCGAAAAATCCCGATGTGAGCTAAAGCCACCATTTAGAAAAAATGGCCGCCAGAACCGTTTCTTTTAGAAGGACATATCTCAGTAACCATTGCTCCGATTTTAGATTTCTTTTTTTTGTTCTCTTCCTCTTTTAATGTACAATCGAAAGTGTTATTACATCTTTGGGCAAAAAATAGAAGATAACTGAAGAAAATAAGACTTGAGTTCTTGGAAATATACAAGGTGTCCAGTTAGTGCTTCCTCGGAAGATTGTGCAAAAACGGGTAACTTTATAACAAAACTATCAATGTTTTATCTCTACTATAACGTGAAATTATTTTCAATTATACAAGGTGTCAAAAAAAGGAGTTGCACAAGAATGTATAATTTTTTTAATGGAATACTCTCTAATTTTTTAGCGCCAGTTAAGCGTCTAAGGATTCTGAATTACGCCCTGAAATTTTTTGCCAATCGGATGCAGCGTTGCCAAGTTATAATTTGTTTCCTGTTTTTTTGGCAAATTACAAACATTTTTTTGACTACCATATCTCCGTGATTTATTAATTGTTTTTTCTAAAAATGTAGGGTGTTATTCGATAATGATGCATTTACTGAAAAACATTTTTGAAATAAATTATTATTATACCGGGTGTCCAAAATATTTGTTTACATTTCTTGTTATTTAATTATTATTTTTCTCAAATTTTTTAAATGGAATGCCTATATTTTTTTACATGGATGAATAAAGCATACAATTCCCCACATTCTAATATTATACACTTAATTTTTTTTTATTTCAAACCGTTTTTGAGATATGATTATTTCAAATAAGTTTTGCGTAAATTGAGGTGCTTTTTATTTTAGCATTAAAATCTAGTATGGCTTTGGTCTTTTGTTTTGCGCTTGTTTTTCACTCTATTCTATGACATTTCTCTAATGTGTTTAAGATTATTGTGATTAAGTTGAATTAATATTGTTAATATTTAAAAATACGAATTATAATTATTGTCAATAAGATTTAATATCTATGGTAAATGTTATGTTATTGGTGAATATGATGGAAATTGTTTATTGGCATCAAGAATGTATGGTCAAAAATATCCCTATAGGAGATGTCCTGATGTGAGGTCTCTAGAAGATTTGAACGTACTGGAAATTTTGCATATGAAAAGAAGGCGAGACGACGAAATGTATTGTAATGAAGAAAATGAGCTGGCTATAATTTTAGCGGTAATCGAAAATTCTACGGCAAGTGTTCGGGAGTTAAGTAGGGATTTAGAGGTCTGTGAATCTAGTGTTTCCCTATGTCTTCGTAAAAATATGTTTCACCCCCATCGAGCTCAGCTGCATCAAGAGCTTTGGGATGTGGATTTAAATCGTGGACAAAATTTTTGCCAGTGGGCTCAAAACCAAATTGGAGAAAATGAAGAATTTTTCAAATTTGTATTGTTCACGGATGAATCAACGTTTCATCGCAACGGATTTGGCACAATTTCCATTATTATGCCAGAGAAAACCCTCATGTTTCACAGAAAAATCAGAACTAGAGTTTAAATGTATGGGAAGGAATTGTACATGATTATGTTATTCATACTCGCTTTTTTGAGGGAAATGTGAATGGAGCAGTCTTCTTAGATTTTACGCAAAATACGTTTCCACAAATAATCGAGCATATTCCTGATTACATTACAAATAATATGTGGTTATAACTTGAAGGTGCACCACCACATTTTAGTAGAAATGTTCGTCAGGCCATTAGTAATCAGTTTCCTGAAAGGTGGATATGAAGAGGAGGTCCAATATTTTAATAAACTGTTAAATAATATCTAATTTATTATTTTATTAAATTATGTTAGGTCTCATTACATGGCCGCCTAAGTCACCCGACCTGACTTCAGTGGGTTTTTTCTTTGGGGATTTGTGAAGTCAGACGTTTATAAAGTAGAACCAACGACTCGAGAAGATATGATGGAAAGGATTCGTCGGTGTTTCAATCGTATAAATATTGATATGTTACACCGTGTAAGGCGCTCATTTATCAAGAGACCTCAGTTTTACCTCAATCAAAATGGAGGACATTTTGAGCAGTTGTTAGGTTAGTTTCAATATCGTGAAAAAAAAAATGATTGCTCAAGAACCGTTCATAAAAGTGCACGATATCAAAATGTGGTAAATTGTAAGCAGTACTCATCCATTTTAAAGAATTTTAAGCATTCCATTTAAAAAAATGGAAAAAAATGTAAAACAAAATATAGATTTTAATGCTGAAATAAAGAGCACTTTAATTTACGCCAAAATTATTGATATAATCATATCTCAAAAAACGTTTGAAATAGAAACAAAGAGATATTAAAATGTGAGGAATTGTATGTTTTATTCATTCATGTAAAAAAAGTATACTTAGGAATTCCATTTAAAAAAAAAATTAGAAAAATAATAATTAAATTTCAAGAAATATACGCAAATATTTTGGACACCCGATATACTAAAGATTTATTTCAAAAATGTTTTTTAGTAAATACATCATTGTCAAACAACATCCCACATTTTTAGAAATAACGACTAATAAATCGCGGAGATATGCCAGTCAAAAATGTTTGTAAACTGCCCAAAAAAACAGAAAAAAATAACTTGGCAAAATATTTTAGGGTGTAATACAGGGCCCTCGGAGGCTTAACTGGCGTTAAGGAAATGCAGGCTGTTCTATTTAAAAAAATTATACTTTCTTGTGTGACTCGTTTTTGTGACACCTTGTATAATTGAAAATAATTTTAAGTTGTAGTAGAGACGAAACATTGAATGTTTTGTTAAGAAAGTTTATTTATAAAGTTAGCCGTTTTGCATAATCTTCCGAGAGAACACTGACTGGACACCCTTTGTACCTTAATGTACATTATTAAAAATGATTACAATTTTATATATAAATAACTATTACTCCCTTAATATTTGAGTTAGTATCATCGGCCAAAAAACAAATGAAAGCTAATTGTGTGCTCTAGAACTTTTATTAAAATTATTTTTTCAAAAATTGACTAGAAATTTCAGTAAAAACGTCTCGAGTTTACAAAAGTTTAAATTTCCGCAATATTTAAATTATTTTTAAATTTCCTAAGTTTATCGTTTAATTTATCGTAAAATATGTAATCATACTTTCTGTAAAATGTGAAGTGAGGAATGGAACAAAAAAAAGAAATCTAAAATCGGAGCAACGGTTACTAAGATATATGATTTTAAAGAAAATGTCTCTGGCGGTCATTTTTTCTAAATGGCGGCTTTAGCTCACGTCGGGATTTTTTGCCACTTTATGTACTTATTCTACATTAATATAGCTATCCATTGCAATAAACAAATAACTGTCCCCAAATAGTTCACACCAAACCCATTTTACACTGAGATTTGCCTGGTCTATACCATTTCTAAGAATTTAAAGATGAAAACTTGGGTCTTTCACATTTTAGTCTTGAAGTAATATATTAAAAAATCCGATGAGTGAAGTAAATCTCAAAAATTTATTTTTGAAGATGTACACTTCCAAAATTCCAAAATTTTGAGAAAATGACGAAATTTGACATATATAACTAACTTTAACCACCTAATTCTCTGGTTTAAATCGCGTTATTATATTTCTGTAGGTGCAACTTTTAAAGCTTGAAATGTGTATTTTTTTTTGCTCTAAAATTTGTGAAATTATGGGTAAAATAAACGTTAATAACTTTTATAAAAAAATTATTCAGCCTACCTATGCATTATAGTAGGACCTCAAAATAAGTAAATCTGATGATGAAAAATTTTTGGAATATATATAAACCTATACTTTTCATGAAATATTGAAGAAATCAAGTTTTTTCGGTAAATCGACTCAATGTTGATTGTTTATATAATTCTTATCCTGTTTAAAATATCAAAAACATATTAAAAATATTCATGAAGTACAGGGCCATGACTCAAATTATAATGCTTGAATAATGGAAAGAGATTGAAAGTAAAACAACATCTTTGCGGCAAGCAGTACGCATCACCTGCCCCGCACGCTGCGCTATGTGTGTGTCCGCAGAGCATTGTAAAAGTAGTTTGGGCACTTTTTCATAGATCATCTTGTAATGCTATGTACAATATCACGTTTTCTCAACTTCTTTTCAAGTTTTTATGTGAATATTTAAATTGGGTTTTTAATTGAATAGTGTTTTGAATTATTTTATTGCTTGATGGAAGTCGGCCATATTGGATCAGTTATTTTGAATTAACTATTTTTGACATCATAATCTATTTCAGCGACCTCGAAAACCCCCTAATATGTCAATTTGAATTAAATAGCTTTAAAATTCTTCAACTTATACCTATAGGCCAGTAGTGTAAAGCCAAAAAATTAGACGAAACGGAAATAATTGCTACAAAAGGTTGTTTTAGTGGCTTCATTTGCTGCCTAATATGACTATCCTACCTAGGTTTTCCCCTCCAGCGGAGTTGTGCTTAGATTAGATTAGATTAGATTCTTTATTGGTCTTTTGTTGCTATATACATATAGATATAAGATAGGTCAATAGGTGATTCTGATTACATAGTACAGACTAACTGGTAAGTCATAAAATCACAATAAAAATATTTAGACACACTAAAATATTGAATATAAGTAGTAAAAATAATAAATAAAATGTTAATAACAATTAATCAATTATTAATAAAGAACATATATCACGACAATGCAAGGGTTAAAGCCGGTTTTTATTTTCCACATGCGTTTTTTGGACATATTCATTCAATGAATAAAAAACATGTTTACTTAAATACGCTCTCAAATTAATTTTAAACTTTTTGTAGGAAGGTGAATTTTTTATGTCAACAGGTAAGAGATTAAAAAATAAGCCTCCAGCATACTTTAGCGATTTTTTATACTGCATATAATTAAAGTTACTTAAATGTATATTTTCATTGTTTCGTGTGGGGTATAGGTGTACTTCTTCGATCTTTGTAAAGTCATTAAAATGTAGAAATACATAGCACAGTAATTTATATAGATATATGAAATAAATAGTTAGTATGTTATTATCTTGAAAGGTGGCTCTGCAAAAGTCTCTGTAAGACATTTTGAAAATTAATCTTAAAATTCTTTTTTGTATTACAAATAATCTAGGTATTTATGTCAATTGCTTGGCCCCATATGGAAATGTTACAACTTAGGACTGGGTATACGAATGCATAATACATATTAATTAAATAGGTTTGGTGAAAGTTTGCTTTTAAAGTTAGAAAGGCAAAATATAGTTTGTTCAGTCTATTGCAAAGATTATTGATATTTTCCCCAAAGTCTAGTTTATAGTCGACCATGGTACCAAGGAACTTTGTGCTAATACTTGATTTTATTATCGTGTTGTTCACGTTAAATTCAAATTCACTAGGGCGATTTTATTTTGATTTGAATTCAATGATAACTGTTTTACTTATATTATTTATCAAGTGATTATTCGTACACCATTGGTTGAAATTAGTTATGACAGAAATAACTTTTTCATTGAGTTTCATATATGATTTTACAGTGACAACGATTGTAGTATCGTCTGCGTACATAAACACCTTGCCATCCTGGATATTGGACGGCAGGTCATTCATGTACAACAGAAACAACAATGGACCTAGGACCCCCCCCTTGAGGAGTTCCTAATTCTGTTTCATAACTATCAGAATACTCTGAATCGATTTTAACTTTTAATCGCCGATTTTTTACATATGATATTATCCACTGATTTACAGAGCACCGAATACCCATTTTCTCAATTTTTTCTTTTAAAAATACGGGGTTGATTGTTTCAAAGTGTTGGGGGGGGGGGTAAAAATGTACCCCCAAAAGTGGTATTTTTGCGGTTTTACGGTTATATCTCGTAAAGGACTCACAATATCGAAAACATAGACCTATTAAAAGTTGTACGGCATTAAATTCTGCATTGAATGAGACTAGATCCATATTTTTTGGACCACCCGTTCCCATACTAGTGTTTATCAAAGTTGGGCAAATTTTACATATTTATGAAAAATGTGTTATTTACACTATATTAAACATAATATTATAGCATTCCATTGTACTAGTCTTGTACTTAGTAAATACATGAAATATTAAAATTGTAGAATATATAAAAAGATAATATTAAAAAATGGTATCATATAGGATATTATGAGATCCATTCAACTGATATAAAGATGGAGGCAGGATAGAATACACAATTCTTGAAATCGAAGCAAAAGACATACTACTCTGAGGTCATCTTTACCGAGTAAATAGTGGTGACCATGACTCAGGAGCAATTCCTTTCCAACGACAGAAATAAAGCACGTCTTATTAGCTTGCTTATTAAGGTGCTTGAAGGCGAAGGCTTCTCAGTAAAGCAAGCTGATGAAGACGCAGACCACCTGATTGTTGCCACGGCCCTTGAGGTATTACATACACATAAGAAGGTTGTGGTAGTTGGTGAGGATACGGATCTCCTCATCATGCTCAATGCCCTAGCAACACCATCAGCAAACATTATTTCGCAAAACCTGGAAGAAGAACGACCCCCATCATAAGTATTTGGTCCCAACAGCTTCAAACGGCAGACAACATCAGAAGGCTACTCATACTTCTCCACGCCATAAGTGGATGTGACACAACTTCAGCACTCTTCAGGCAGGGTAAGAAGAAGGTGTTCAGGCTGTTGGTCGAAAATAAATGTCTTCTCGAAGAAATCATACCTTTCTTCAAGCATGACACTCAAGCTGAAGCTATTGCCGAAGCTGGCCCACGATTTTTAACAACAATTTTTGTTATTATGAAATATAATCATCACTAATTGATTTCAAGAATTGTGTATCTTATCCTGCCTCCATCTTTAAATCAGTTGAATGGATCTCATAATAGTCTATATGAAATCATTTTTTATTATTATCTTTTTATATATTCTATAATTTTAATATTTTATATATTTACTAAGTACAAGACCAGTACAATGTTTAATATAGTGTAAATAACATATTTTTCATAAATATGTAAAATTTGTCCAACTTTGATGAGCACTAATATGAGAACGGGTGGTCCTAAAATTATGCGTCTCATTTAGTGCAGAGTTTAATGCCCTAAAACTTTTAATAGGACAATGTTTTCGATATTATGAGGCCTTTACGAGATATAACCGTAAAACCGCAAAAATACCCCTTTTGGGGGTACATTTTTACGCCTCACCACTTAAGTACAACTTCGCCGGGGGGGGGGACCTAGGATAGTCAAATTAGGCAACAAATGAAGCCATTAAAACAATAAAACATTTTGTAGCAATTATTTCCGATTTGGATTTTAAGCCTACTGGCCTGCTAATAATTTTGTTAAAAAAAGTTTATTTTTGTTTAAATAGTTAATAAATAATTTTCTCACGATTATATGTTTATAACTTTTAATTCTAAGCTATGTAAATAAGTAAAAGTGATATCAAAAGGTTTTAGGAGCGTCCCGTAAGTATTCCGAAACAATGCATATTTTTAGCATCTATTGTCTCCACTGAACGTAATATTCCCTATTATTACAAGGGGGTTAGGGAAAATTGTAAGTGTAGAATCTAAATATTTTTCCAAAATAATTTTCACAATTAACGCCTTTCGTGAAAACGGGTCATCCAATATTTAAGAGCGACGTGTAAGTAATATAATTTTTATCGAAATATTTTTCTCGCAGCACAGTTTTACATATATGTTGTAAAATGTTACATGTAGCTAGCATATAACTTCCACACATCTAATATCTTTTCTTTAAAATAAAAATAAATTCTCTATTCTTTACGGATAATGTTGAGTTTACTTTTGATCAAGCTGGTATAATTTGAGATGTAATTAATGTTGTGTTGTATTATGTTCTTATACAGTAAAGTACGTTTCAAATCACAGTAACCCAGTGACCTAAAGTGTGTTATGTGATGAGAACATATATTTATCGAGGACTAAGTTTGATTTCTAGTTCCGTCAATGGCAGTCCACTGTCGACTCGCTCAAAGAGTAAATTGATTGTAACAGCTAATTTTGCGGCAGCCTTATACCAATAGCGAGTTTGAAAATTGCCAGCCAAGAATTAATTGTATTAGAGTAATGAGCGTAGACAAGCAGGGACATCTCTTATGCACTTTCAGGTACTAAGGTGGCGAGTACTTCGGGACAACGGTAGGAGGCTTGAGAATTTAGCAGTAGACATCGTTTCAGGTATAGAACTATTCAAAAGGTTATTAGTCGAATTCAACACAAAAAGCATATCTTTATGCTTGGGAAGGGGAAATAGGATTTTCAGGAAGAAAGTGGAGCCATATTCACTTGAATTTTGGTGTTTGAGTCGCTTAGTTGTCAAATGCTCCTGCTCGAGTTCCTGAAATTAGTTCGTTGGTATTTAATTATGGTCATTCTCTGAGTAGAAGACCTGTCGACCAAAAATTTAGTACACCGCGTTTTTAAAATATTCACTCTATACCTAAGATCTTGAATTACGAAGTTATCGGAAGAACAAAAATGCAGTAAAATCTTTGGAGATACCGTCGTTCGACCGCTTTGCTGTCAACCAAATTTGCGAGGGAAGAGATAAACCTGCCGTCAGGTCACCAGTCCGTTATTAAGTAAAAAAGTCCAGCGAGAATTTTCGCCCACCATACCGCTGTCGGCCCAGAAGTTTTCGCCACCACATCGCTGTCCGTCAGGAGAGACAAAGGTCAGAACCTACCATTTTATTTTAATGTTAAACGTTTATGCAAGAAACCGCAAGTCCCATTATTTAATTAATCTTAAAATTACTTTATTTGAAGTTATGAATTATTACCTGGTATATTTCGAGGTATGGTTTATACATTTTTTTGATTATTCTGTGTATGTTATATCTATTGAAATAGTTACATAATATTGAGATATTTAATTTTTTTTAATGATCTGTGAACTGAAAATAACCTTATTTGAGGAGAATATTTAAAGAGATGAAATAAGTAAAATATTAGTAATAAAGAGATGAAGTAAGTAAAATACAGCGACAAATATAACATTTTTTTCTTAGATTTGCATGTCTAAGTGGCGCCATCAACATTAATAACTTTTTGTACTGGGATTGTTCGTAACTTACTCACCCCTTTGACGCCAGACTGAAAGCAGCCGCAAATAGTGAGATCTTATCCTCTCAGATTATAAATATAATTTCCTAAAGGTTTAAATCACGAAAATAGGTAAGGATAAGGTCATAATATTGAGGTTAAAAACATAAAAATGATTTATTCGGGACACTACTGCTTCTCAACCTGAGAATCCTTATTTTTCAGCAGAAAACCTATATAAATAATCAAGATTTTCTTCTCCACACATCTATCCTCAGTCTTCCGACCCAATTGAACACCACAAAATACCCAAAAGCTAGTCCTTACAGTCAAACACTAAACCAAACAAAATCAACCATCCCTCCCCACTAGGGAGGAAACAATTTCTTCTCACATCTTAGGTACGAATTATCTTGACCAAACACCCTAGGCTGTTTATTCTATATTCATGTGTGGGCGGAGTTCTCTTGAAAACTAAAATAGCGTATTCTCTAACTATAAGAGCGGTCAGATCTCAACAAAAAGCGGGGAACTTGCTTCTCTTGGTAAATTATGGGGGACCGGGGACCTCAGATATTT
This sequence comes from Rutpela maculata, assembly GCA_936432065.2. Taxonomy (NCBI): domain Eukaryota; kingdom Metazoa; phylum Arthropoda; class Insecta; order Coleoptera; family Cerambycidae; genus Rutpela; species Rutpela maculata. The sequence continues at coordinate 246,793,511 of OW386285.2, forward strand.
CTCCGTGAAAGTGAAAGTATAACCTCACTTATTGGAAAACTGTCATTTCGTTTGTGACTGGGTATTTGTTTAGTATTTTGAAATTAGTTTTAAATTTCGAGTGAACAAAGAAGTTGCTTGGGATATCATACAAATTGCCACCCCATTTACGTAAGCCTAGTAACCCAACATAGTCTATTGGGGTAAAGCTTTTACCCCAAAAGTTCTGTGACTGGACCGCAAGACATTTACCCCCCCCCTCCAGTTTTTGAGGGCGGGGAACACTATGGTGTATCTATATACTGTCTGGCCTGAAGGTATCGTATTTTTAGAAAATAATTAACTTAAGCAAAACTGTTGGAGCAAAGAAAAAAATTTATAAGATTTTTTTTGCTTTATTTGGGTCGATATATTATCATGCTAAATTTTTGTACGTATATAGCAGATATCCTGTATACTCTCAAAACATTTCAATAATTATGAAAGCAGAAATAATGAAGGCATCATTTTCTTGATATATTCACGTAGTTGAAAAATAAATAATAAATATTATGTTTTACCCAGTCAATTTTATTAACCAAAAACTTGAAAATTTGTAAAATTTACGCCACTCCAACTCAATTCCGTGGGGAATAACAAAATGTATTTTCGATAGGTCCTCCATATCTGATAAAATACCCGCAATCTAAAGCGATGACCATCCATTCCTTATGTACGCTGCCATAAATGTTGAAAATCCCTCGTACATTATCTCGCAAAAACACCCTCCATCAGCTATATAGCATCATATAGGGATTCCATGCATCATACTGTCCCACAAACCGGGACTCTCAGAAGACTGATGTACTGAAAAGACTAAAATAAAAGAGAAAAAGTTACATCTAAAAACGTTTTATTGTTATGGAATGTATAAACGCATCAGTCCCTTATTTAGCATTTTGTTATATAGGTTCATTTAGTGTGTTCCGATATGGATAAACTAATGTAAGTATATACAAAAGATACCAATATAACGACTTAAGCCACACGAGAGTTTGAAACAATGGTTAAATGAAGGTCCATAAATCATTTCTTATTTTATTCTGAGTGAAACATATCATAACTTCATTAAATATGATTCTCTACTATATTTCACATCAATCAAACTAAGGTTGTTATTTATATACTTAAAGTGAATATTTCTGAAAATGTATAGAAATGGTCAAAAAAATATCATTGAAACTGTAATTTAATGCCCAGATTCGTTGATTTTAAATTTTTTAATATTTATGGATATAAAAAAATGTAAGTTTGTATCTATATATTTTTTCTTCAACCCGGTTGGCTCTTAAAAGCAACCTCAAAAAAAGAAAACCGTTCAATGTTATTCATATGTTTGTGTCCTTATTTGTAACTTTGTGAGACCATAATTCATGGATGGCTGAATCGATTTTTATAAATCTGGCGACAAACTAATCTGTAATTCTCCCATTTGTACTTTAAACATGATTGTTAAACTCAGATTGGTATGGTTAACCGAATAATTACGCAACTTGAGAACATCTAGACCAATTTGGATGAATCTTATACTCATTTCTCATTTACCGTCTTACAAGAGTTAAGGGGATTATTTGCACACATATTATATTCTGCAATTTAAGCGAAATTCCTTCTTTGGACATTAGTACTTACATTATGTAGTTTATTTCAAATAATTAAAATAATTTTATTATAGTAAAATAAATGTAATTAATAGCCAACTTAAAAACATATTTTTAAGTAAAAACTACAGTTATTTCAATAGTTTTTATAGTATTTTTAGCAAAAGACTGAAAAATTAATTTATAAACTATTAAAAATATAAATCTTTCTGCTAAATATTGATTTCTAATATTTTTATTTTTGATTTGATTTGATTTAACTTGCCAGCATACGGTAGGCATTGCTGTTATTCCCAGGAACCAATCTGTCGGGCCGAGGGGCCAACCGCGCCCAAAATTTTGTACACCAGATTTCCTCTTTGACGAAGATTACACAGATTTCCTCGGACTTCCTCGAGACTTCCTGGGATTTCCTCGGATTTCCTGGGACTTCCTCGGACTTCCTTCAGATTTCCTAAGATTTCCTGGGACTTCCTGGGACTTCCCCGGACTTCCTCGGACTTCCTCGGACTTCCTCGGACTTCCTGGGACTTCCTCGGATTTCCTCCAGATTTCCTCGGATTTCCTGGAATTTCCTTAGATTTCCTTGATATTCCCAGATTTCTTCCGAAGTTCCATTTTTCGATTTACTTCCACGTCCAGTGGAAGTATAGTAACGACAAAAAAATTTTTAAAAATTTTTATTGTTCAAATAGGCTTAGAATGTCATGAAACGTCGAGATTTTAAGTTTGAGTGAAAAAAAATTCTGTCGGTCTGTCTGTCTGTCGGTCTTCTGTAACATTTTTTGTGCGCACGTTTACTCCGGAACCGTTTAAGATATTGACTTGAAATTTACTACACATATGTATTTTAACGAGATCTGAAACTGGATTATATTTTCATCTTGTTCCGTCGAAGGGTTGGGGGGTAAATTGGGATAAATGGGGATAAATAGGTAAATGAAGCAGGTAAGAGTCCATAAAATTGATATTTAGTATATTCAAGAGAAGCTAAGGTCTCAAAAAATTTTTGGCATTAGCCACCCCCATTACCACCCCCACCACATTATTAAAGGGGATGAGAAAAGATTGTGATTTAGTGTGTGTCTGTGTACAAGAACCTAAAACCTCAAAATATTTTTTTACGTCATCCACCCCCCACTACCCCCTATCACCACCCCCACCCCACTACCGATGTGGGGTATCGTTTTATGGGTTTTTCGGGTGGAGGATTTAAAATATTATATTATTAAAGTTCCATAAACAAATATTTCCATATGCAAAATTTTTTCGTTGTGAGAGACTTGGATAGAAAATCTGGATGTGGAATTAGTGATTCCTTGGTCAGCGGTTTTTTATAATCAATTTTCTTAATGACATAATTAATTTTATTAGGTTTAAAAATTTCATAAATATATATTATAATTGAATATTTATAAAATTTACCTTTAAATTAATTAAAACTAATTTATAAAATATAAAAAAATATATTATTAACATAATTATATTTTTAACCTCATTTTTAACTTAATGATTATCAATTCAATAAATTTGATTGTTATCTCGATTATTATTATTACCACTAATCGAACCGATCTCGGAACCGATTTTCTCTGGTTTATTTATTACTATCGAGTCTGTTTGTCAGGAAATGTTGCTCGAAACGTTGTTATAGTGAATATGGAACGTGTAAGACAGAATAGGTCGTTATAAGCCAATATAGATGTTTTTATGTTCTTGGCCGTTGAAATCAAATTAACTTTATACGATCCTGAGATTTTCGAACTTTTTAAATGCAAATTACAAAATTACTGTGTCCCAATGTTTTGGTTTATTCACCGTTGTCAGAGAAATTAATTAATATTATTAATTTTTTTTCAATTATTAATATTTTAGGTGTGTTTTGGTTGAGTGTTTTAATGCAACTAAAAAAACTAATAGACACTCAAATGTAAACTAGTGGAAGCATTATACTCTTCGCCGATATATTGAGCTTTTTATATCATTGTTACACATTCTATAGGATACTCTCCGCAGTTTTCTTGTAGGTAAATAATATCAGTTTTTCCTAAACTTTGTTGTGAACTCGGTTGTGAAAGAAAATACATATATAAAAAAAAACTGAAGAAAAAACATCCAACCTGTCTGGGATTCGAACACACGATCTTTATTGTAAGGCAAAATTTCAGACACTGTATCATCACACATTACTTCAAAAATGGAATGTCTGTAATATGTACCTTTCGAGAATCATATTTCAACGCATTATACCGGGTGGCACAGGCGAGTGGCTCCCCCCCCCCCTCTATATTTCCTTTATTTTTTAACTACCTGTAAAAATGGATTTTTGGACACAAAAAACGGTATGAGACCATTTCCGGTTTACCCGGAAATTACCGTAACTTTCGATTTTTAAATGAAACAACCTGTATATTATTTACTAGTGATGCAACGATTCTTACTTTTACGATTACGATTTCGATTACGATTATCATTAGTGATAATCGCCGATTACGAATACGATTACGATTATCTAGAAAACTTTGTTAAATTTTATAGTATAACAATAAAAAGCAATTGTTTTTATTAAAACTATTTTATTATTAATTACTAAAAGCAACTACTTGTTATATAAAGTCAGTTTACTATTAATGTTCTCAAATTAAGGGATTAAGTTAAATAATGTAAATTACACCCCACTTAAAAATCTTGGTAGATAAAATAAAACTGAATTGGAAATTATTACCACTCAAGCAAAGATTGTGCAAAAACCCACCTTCTTTAGAAAAAGACGACCCACTGGGTACTTAGGTGGGTTTTTGGTGAGTTTTTCTGGGTAATTGTGGTTTATACTGGTTTTTTATAAAAACAAATTTCCCGTCTAATTTCCCACCTTTCATTCGGCGTTGCTTTGACAATATAGCGTGTGACAACATCTGGACTGTGTTGGATATATTCTCACATTCTCAGTTATGAAAACTTAGTAAATATGCGCGTTTTTTTTTTTAATTGCATAGTTGCATAGTTGTCCCACTTTCAGTGCCGCAGTAGAAATAATTTTTCCTACATTCGGCCATATTTGGAACAAACTAAGGAATAAGCTTGGAATGAAAAGGAGTCAAAACTAGTTAAGATTCAGACATTTAAATAAAACATAAATATCTTTTCAAAGATATTCATCGTTTGCCTTTCACATTCCAGTTTGAGGAATTTTTTTAAAGTTTTTGTTATTTGTTTCATGTTTTTATTTGTCTCAAGTTTATTATTTACTTGTTTTATTGTTTACTAATATACTGACAAGTTACATTTTTATTATTGTTTTGTTCAAGTATTTGTGAGGCAAAAATATAATTTCTTATATAATTGCTTTTTTTTCCTGCAAAAAAAAACGAAAATCAAACAAAAACCCAGATTGGTTTTTCTAAAATCAAAAACCCACAAAACCACCCATTTTTGTGCCAACCCTGGGCAAGCATGTAACCATATAAAACAAAAATCAATAATTAATTGTAGGATTGTTCGACCCAACCTATTTCTCCTAGCAGTGGCGGTCTGGTCAGGTCGGCCAGTCGGCAAATGCCGACTGGTCCCTAGGGTCGCGTCTAATGAGGGGCCATGCTTATCAAAAAAAATTTGGTACGGGAAAAATTTTTTTTAGATTTCTCCTTCTCTGCACGTTAAAAAATTTTTTTTCCGGGTTTCTCTCCCCCGCTCATCAAAAAATATTTGGGACGACGTTTAGATACATGCGAAGCAAAAATATTCAAATCGCTGACGAACTGAGTTTGAATGATCGCTGACGAACTGAGTTTGAATGTTTATTGTAAAATGCCGACTAATCCCTAGACACCCAGACCGCCACTGTCTCCTAGTTGTTTGTATGACAACAAGCAGTGGAAAACAACTTCTCTGATGGTACACTGGAAGCCTTCAGTGCAAAATATTTATGTGCGATGGATTTTAAGCAAAGAAAGGTTATATTTTTCTTTCCAGTGTCGAATCGTATCTTCCATTTTAGACGACGCAGCGTAGAAATTAAAAACCACAAATCGTAAATAATCGTTTGCAATAAGCGGCGATTACGATTAATCGTAAAATGCTAATAATCGGCGATTACGGTTAATCTCAATCGTAATCGTTGCATCACTAATATTTACATATTTGTATTCAAGACAACATTCTGAGTATACCATGAGATTTTCGCGAATTTTTAAGTCGATGTTCAGTTTTTTTTAAGCGTGTTAAGACATTCTTCTAGAGTGCTTTGGAATACCAAATGTTGTTCTACGGCAGGTAAAATCCAAGGGAAAAATATAATATTTCCTTTAATTTCATTAATAACTATTTCCGAAGCCTCCAAAATTGAACAAATCACTTTGTTATCGAAAACTTTTTTTTCAACTGGGAAGATGTGGCTCATAGTGTTCAATAAAGTATAGAGTTTTTTCATCGATATCCATTTCAAATTTGTGCTATTTGTTTTTTTATTATATTAAATTTATTTAAAAATAAAAAATCACTATCAAAAAATAATTTTTATTGATATATAGTAGATACTACGAATTGAAATTTTATAATTTGATAAAATGTAAATTACAAAATTTCAGTTCATTGTATTTCAGTTAATAATGAAAATATTTTCATAAACTCCAAAACCTATTGTTGTATTTTTATGAAAAGTAAAATGTATATGGCAAAAAAAAAATAAATTTTCGCAAATACTTTTTCAAAGTTTTTTAGGGGTCGTTAGAGCAGTGCTTCTCTAGATGTTAGTTCACATATTTCATATGGGTCCCATGCGCCACAGACGAGAAAAAAATTATTAAAATTTTACCAGCCGCCACTGTCCACCACTGATAATATTTAAAGCCAAAAATATCTGAAATGAATGGCTTCCTAAAACAGAAATATTTCCAAGAAAGTCTATGTTCCAATGGCTGGATGGAGTCAGACATATTCCGTAACTACTTTGAAAAAAGTTTGATTTCTTCTCTTGGTGACAGTCGTCCAGTTCTAATAATCTATGATGGCCATAGCACTCATGTGACTACCAATATCATAGAACTTGCAATCAGGGAACAAATTACCATCTTAAAACTGCCCCCGCATACAAGCCATTTGTTACAGCCACTTGACTTGGCAGTATTTAAGCCTCTAAAGGATGCTAAATTGGTAACCTGACAACGTAAGAATGCGAGGTATAAAGTTCCAAAGGTGCAGTTTTCTACTATGGTGGCAGAAACTTGCAGAGATTTGAAGATTGATGCAATTATTAGTGGCTGTAAGAAAGCAGGTATGGTACCTTTCAATGATGAAGTAATTCCAGAAGATAAATTCGAACCTTCTGGTGCTGAAGTCATTACGTCACCGAAAGCTGTGGCCAGAATGTAAGCAATAGAGAAAGGGAAAGCTTCAAAGAAGAAGGAAAAAGCTTTGAATAAGATGAAGAGAGATTCAAAGAAGAAGAGAACTTCAAAAAACCAAGACAGACTAAGAAACCCATGACGCCACCGGCTAGTTCATCAAATGATGAAGAAGAACTTTCTTACGTTGACACTGACGATGACATGGACGCTGAAAGCGATCTTAATGAAGTTGAAGATGAAAATCAAGAACAATCAAGCCCAGGAACATACATAGACAAATGGATAATTGTCAAATATAGCCCCAAGAAAACAACACGACATTTAACTATTTAAGTATCAATATCTTACTGACTTTTATCATTTTCAGGTTACCAACAAAATTAATAATGGACCGTAAAATTCACAAAACTTAATCACGGTAAACTTTTTTGGCCAGAATTGGAAGATGTAGATAATATAACTAACATAGATATTATTAAGGTTTTGCCTGATCCAAAATTAGATCTTCCTGGAGATGCTTGGACTTTCGACTTTGACTTCCATAAATTTAACATTAACTTTACTTAATCACATGAGAATATATTATGGACTTTATGTTTCTGTTATTTGAAATATAAATATAATATTTTCAGTTTATTGAGAATGTTTAATGAAATATTTTTTAATGTTTTGAACTTTTCTCTCGATTCCTCGTACAATATAGTTTGTAACTTTTGAACAAATCAATTAATTTCAAATCTGCAAAGTGCAAAAAATAGTAAAAATTGTAATTAAAACGATCTTGCCTCCTATCAATTTCAGTAGATTTCATGATTCTTTAACAGTCAAATACGCACTTGCCCCTAAATTCGGGGTAAGTGCGCCCTCCTATCATTTATCAAGTGTGGTTGTAGTGCGTTGGCCGTTGATTAGGGTTTATTTATTTATAGATTTGTTCGCCCAATGTACCAACAAAGAAATACTCAAAATTTGAAAACTATATGATAAAACATAAATCCCACAATTGTCAACAAATAATGTCAACTGTCCAAAAAACCGGTGTGCACTTGCTCCACTTTACCTACCACTTATTTAATCCCTTCAAATTAGTCAAAAAATCGCTGTTTTATGGAAAATATTTCCACAGTTATGAGACTTGTAAACAGTGAAGTATTTGGGTTGTCTGAACATGATTTTCACCCCCCCCCCCCCGCACTTCTAAAAAAGAAGTATATACATATATATGAATTTTAGCGTTTTTTCGCCTTTTTATCTATTTTGAGAAAAAACTGTGCATTTTGGCCGAGATTTTGGTGAAAAATATCAAGAGAGTAAAGTTGTAGAGCATAAAATTTTCTGTAAATTTTGTCTCTACTTTATGAGCCAAAATTATGCATTTTTATGAAAAATTACATAAAGAAAATTATTATATTATTATTATTCTATACAGGAATAAAATGTACTTTTTTGCCAAAATTTAATAACGCATCTATAATAATAATTATTATCATAATAATTATGCTGATATTGCATTAGTTTTTCAACAAAGAAAAAATGCCTAATATGATTTCTCGAAAAATCGACCCTTTTTTTCTTAATAAAAATACACGCCACTGACTGAAATAAGTTTTGTTTTACTGAAAAAGAAATATTAAAGATCTTTGATACCGATCCAAATTTGGTTGAAATTGGCCAATAACTGAGTTACGAAGGTGTTTCCACTTGAAATGGGCCACACTGTATATAAATATTAAAAATTTAAAGAAACTTAACATAAATACTAAAAGCAACTGGGGAACAACTAGACAAACAAAGAAACCTTATATAACATGTCTAAAGCCCATAGTTTTGGAGAGAACAAAAAATCATTGAAAGCAAGATTTCCTGAGATTTCCTCGGACTTCCTCGGATTTCCTTCAGATTTCCTAAGATTTCTTGGGATTTCCTCGGACTTCCCCGGACTTCCTCGGACTTCCTCGGATTTCCTCGAACTTCCTCGGACTTCCTCGGACTTCCCCGAACTTCCTTGGGACTTCCTCGGACTTCCCCGGACTTCCTTGGGACTTCCTTCTAGGTGTACACCAGATTTCCTTCGCGGTTGACCCCTCGTGTCGGGCCGACTACATCCTTGAGGTCACGCTTGTTGTCAGCAGTGCGACCTGCATGACGCATGATACAAGAATGTAAAATGGGAAGTGTGTGTGTTTGTGAGATGGGTTGCAGCATTGTGTCATAATATGGTTTATGCTCCTTTTTTTACGTTATTATTTTCAGGGGTCGTCTTCTTCTATGTCTTCTGTTTTCATCGTTTCTAGTTCCGGCAGAGCCATATATCATTGTGATTTCTTGTGTGGAATTCGTTTCTTTTGCCTTGCTGATAGATCACATTGTGCTTGATCGTTCCTATTTGTGCATAATCCTCTCAATTGTTGTTATCCACGTATAACATGGTCTTTGTATTTTTAGTCTGTTGCTCTGGGGACATGTTCAAAGAAGAGACTTCATTGCGTACGCTTTTATTCTCCTTATAAGTGTTTTTGCTCCTTTGTCGCCGCCCCGTATGTCATCGCTAGCAGTGCGATCCCAGCAAACATCGTTATATATTTAAAATATTTTTGTTATATAACCCTACCAACTTTAAATGTAACGAGTTATCTAACACAAACAAAATAATGGTATAACGCTAATGTTACTATTTCCCACTCAGACTAACTGAGACATTATATAACATTAATAAAACTAGTTATAATAACAGTTACGTTTCAGCAGCATAATATTTATACTTTTATAATGTTATTATTATATAACAAATATAACAATTTTCTATGAATGTTATATAATGATTTTATCAAAAGTTATATAACTGTACGTACTTCCGTTACCAAATATACAGTGTGCCACACTTAAGAGTGTAACACCCTTATAACTTCTTTCCTCCAGATTTGAACCAAGTTTTACTCAAATAGGGAACAAATTAGGATCTACTTATGGCAAAAACACATTCGCTGTTGTCTTTGCATTTATTTGTAGGGCATGTTTTTTTAGTCTTAAGTAAATCCTAATTTGTTCTAATGTGAGCAAAATTTGTTTCAAATCGGAAAAAAGTTATAAGGGTATTTGTTACACTCTTAAGTGCGACACTCTATATACTCACTTTTAAATACACAAATCGTTAATTAGAAATACTGCAAACACATTTTGTACATGATTTTTGGCATATTTGAAAATTACTAAAACTCCTTAAACACACACATATAATTTAAAAGTAATTATTAAAAAAGCAGTGATAGTTTAAATCTATATTTGAAAGAGACAACATGTTATCAAAACTATAAAAAAATAAATAAAATAAAAATCATCTGCTACACAATGGTGGAATGGATTTATTATTCACTTGACTTCATACATAAACAATGTACTAAATAATATTCAGTGTATCTAAATTCGTGTAATTATATAAGTTCGCCATATCTCAGTACTGAAGTATGGAACCCAAACAAGACTTTCAAGACATAGATAGCTACTCTAAAATATTAATTTTCAGAATAAGAGCGAACATTCATCAAAGGATTTCACATCTCGTCAAAAAGTTTTGATTTTTTACGAAATTACACCCTGTTGAAATTTTATAAATAAAAAATTCAAATTTCTCAACAAAATTTTAAATTTGCAGATATGCCTTTATTCTGAAAAAAAGGTTTTAAAATTATTTTAGTAGTAGTATTTTCACAAAAACATAGATTATGTGAGGCAGCTCATTTTTTAATTTTTTGTCCCAAATTTAAATCGCAAACTTTTCTGAAAAACTTCTTTATTTTGTCTTCATAGTCATGCCTTAAATTATTATTTAGGTCCCATACTTCAGTACTGAGACACGATTGACCTACGTTTCACCGGACGTCCCTGTCCGCAGCTTAATTTGGAAGCATTTCAAACTCTTGTATATAAACTTTTTAAAAATATCTTGAGGCACAAAATCACATCTCGAAATTTATGACATGAATTTAGATATACCATGTAAAATATACAAAACGAAATTTTTAAATATTCGTCCAATCTATGTAACAAAAAATATGCTATCTGTAGTAGCATAACATTAGTTTTTCTATTATTTATGACAAAAAAAATATTCAAGATCAAGATAGCATTGTCAAAGCAGTCGAGATGGTAGGACATTTTATAAATGTATCGACAAACTTAGACTAGTCACAAAATTCACAAAAATTTTGTAATTTTTTTTCGAAACTTAATGAGTTCCAAGATACAGTGCTTTTAAATTTACTATATGTAAATATCATCGAAATACAATTACTCACGTAGAACAAAATTGTAAATTGTGTTCAGTGGTATAAAAATGGATAAAACTTGCAATAGTTCTATATTACGTCTATGCAAAACTAAACAATATTAAAAAAACAATAAATTGAGATTACTTTTCATTGATCTGCTTAATATTTGTCTTGGAAATTACTTAGTTTCTAACAAAGATTTATTTAGATGTTTTTATTAAATTGGTAAGTTCTATTTTTTGTCGTTTCTAAGAATATTTATGCAAAAACCTGTATAACAAATTTCCGGTCAAACTAGACGCACACACTGGCTTTCAGAAACCTACAGCTACAGAATCTAGGTATACTAACAAATTTTGTTATTTCTCTGCTCTCAAAAGATGCCTTGTGTTTCTTTTCCCTCTTATGCCTCTGTTTTGCTAAGCAAAACCACTCTGATACTACATGTTGTATTTCATGTTGCATCACATATGAAAAACTTGCAACAAAAACTTCTGAAACAATGATAGCAATATTAATAAGATATTCATATAGTTATTAGTTAAAGTTCTTCACCTTTCTTTGCCGTGATAATCTCCAGGTCAACGCTTTAAACTATTCCAATAGCTCTTCCTGAGCATTTCATGGAACATTCATTAGTAAATAAATTAGTATCCTGTGAATATTATCTCAAGGATTGCTTCTCTCCACTATTTCTAGAATCAATATAATAACAATGTATATTTTTTTAAATTACAATACCGTCAAATATACTTTAATTCAGAAAACTTTAGTTATAATATTATATAAGCACATTCGAAATGAAAATGGTGATGGTCACTTCAAAAATACATACCTAATTTGAAATGTCGTTTATTAACTGAATATAAAATACTTTAGAGAAAAACTGCTTTTAATGGTAATTATTCTTTTTAAAAATATCGTATTCAGTTTCAAAATTTCTACACACTGATAATTGGTGACAGGATAAATGACTAAGTTACTTTACTTTTTAATTTTTCAACAATTATTTGGTTCTCTTTGTTAAATAATGTCTTTCCTTTCCATATTTTGATTTGAGTTTAGAATTGAAAAAGTTTATTTTTATTTAATAGACATAAAAATTATAATATATTTTATATACCTGATGCTTATCTTCAATGCACACTGATCACCAATATTAACTAAATTTAAATCGACTCTAGTTTCTACACAACGATGCTGGGACGTTGAGCTTTTTTAGGCTTAGCTTAATGAAAACACGAAGAAATGGCCTCTGCCGAATGCCCGAGTCTGCCGCCCTACCACAAACGCTTTTTACGAAACTTTAACATAATAGTTATACAATTTTTATTATTTAAGTTATATATTCATTATAAGAGTTTTTATGTAACAAAAATATTATTAAACTATACATTGTTATATAACTTTGTTATATTGGCTGAACTTTAAATGTTACAATATTATTATATTACTAAAACATAACATATTGTAACTTGATCATGTTATTATTTTATAACAAATATCATAATATTAACATAACATTAATAAATACTGTTAATGTAACTCATTACTACCAGGTTATATAATATCAATAAGTTTTGTTTGCTGGGATGGCTACGTACATTCCCTTGATTCGGCTCCATGGTTGTTTATTTTTATTAATGAGGGGTGGAACTTTCCTTGTCACTTTATATGCCGTTTTGATTATCTCCTTTACAATTTCCTTTTGGTCGGTTCGTCAGACATATTTCTAGGAGTTTCAATTTGTTAATCATCCTTAGGGAGTGCAGGGAGTAGCCGCCTATTTTGTATTCTTCTCCGTTGACCGAATTCTCTTTTGTTAGCGGGCCTCGCACCTTTATTAGACCCTTATTGAAGTTTATTGTCAATCCAGACCAGTTTAATGTTTTTCTGAAAGTTAATGATATCCTATTATTCTCCCGTGACGATTAGGAGATCATTTGGGTGTGCTAGTACGATAGGGGTTCTCAGTGTTTCTGCGCCTTCGATAACATTTGGTGAAACTTTAATGGGATTTTGCATCACTATATCTAGGGCTATGGTGAATAGTCGGAGGACAGTGGGTACCCTTAGATTAGATTTGGAAAACGAGCTGGCTGATTGGCCTTGACCACTGTGACCCCTGTGGGTCTATTGTAGCACTCATACTCTAATTTTACTTAGAGCTCTTTATCCAGCGTTGTATTTTACATCAAACTCCACAGCCGAGATAAGGGCTCCTTGGTATAACTATTTACCTTTGGTTTCTCTTCGCCAAGTAATTGGAATCTCAGTCTGGCTAGGCCGTCGCAATGGCACAGCACACGTACTGAGGTTTCCTTTTCCTCTTGATAGAATCTGCATGTTGTATACTCTGCCAGGTCCATTAGACTCATATGTCTATTAAACCTACAGTGTCCAGTTCAAAGACCCATTAGTGGGTTTCCTTACTTGACTCCTATATTCTTCTGTTTGATTTCCGTCGGCAGTCCGAACCATTGAATTGCAGAGCTTTCGTGAAGGCAGGTTCTTATTATCCTGTTTTTTACATAGAGTCGTACTACTTTGCTGCGTGGTTGTTGACTATAATCTCATAACTGATAATATCAAATGCTTTCTGGAGACCTATCACGGCTATGTACAATTTTGCCCCTTCTTTGCATTTTTCTTCCAGTATTCTTCTGGAATATGGTCGTCCGTTTGATCGGCCTTCGTTGAATGCTGTATGATAGTCTGATAGTCTTCCGATGTTTCCATAGTTATTCGAGGAGGAATTGTATCTTTCACTGCAGAGTGTTATTTTTCTCTAATCATCGATACCCTGTAGTGAGTTGGTTTTTGGGAATAACCTGCAATTTTCCTCATTGTGGTTTCTTCCCGCCTCTCTTTTTTTCTTTTAATGCTTGTTTTTGAGTTGTTCGTTTATGTTCTATGTGTTGTTTGATTATTTTTACTTTTTCTTAGCTATCCAAACCGATATTTTCTTTCTTTTTTGTTGGGCTCATAGGTGACTTCTCTCTTTTAACATTTGCTTTCCGTAATGTTTATATTTCTACTTATTGATGTCCAGTCTAGTTTCTCTCCTGTCGGTTGCTTTTCGTTTTCCTCGAGGTATTTCTCCTGGGAAGTTTTCGTGATCTAGCAGAGAGATATTTCAGGTATTGTAAAGTGTTTTGTTATTTCCTTTACGTCTTTTCTCCCCCCCTCTTTTTATCCAGTTTCTCATTAGTATTTTGTGGTCTGAACTTCTGCTGCCCTTTTTAGTGTGATGTTATTGGTTCGCCCATAAAAATACCTATCTGGAGAGATTTAAAAATTAGTTTTTTATGTACTCCAAAAAATTTCGTAAGGCATTTTAGTCATAAATAAGTCGATATTTATTGGCCAATAGTAATACACGTGCATATTCTTTAGGATGGAACAAACACAACACTTTTTTTAATTCAAAAGTCGGCTAATCCGGAAGAGTTGTATGTTGACCTTCGCATTCATCACAGTTTTTCTGTAATAATGAATAATATTTGAGACTAGATTTAAGAGTCTCGTCATTTGGTTCAAAATAGCGATTATAATTATTATAATTTTCTACAATGTGCCGAAAATATTTCTAAATGTGTTCTCAGTGACTGATCTTTATGGGCTCAGAAAAACCTAAACCAATGTTCGATCAAGTTAAAAACGGGACAAAAACAGAAAAGTTTTCCACAGTACCACGAAAATACACAAAAATAATAATACTCCATGTTCAACCGGAAGCATTAAACATTATTCTGTTTCAAAAAAAGTTCTTAAATTTTACATCTTTCTTTCTCCAAAAAATAATAAGAATATTTTAACGAAACACTAAAGCACAAATATAAGATACCTTGAAATATGGTTAAAACTATGTTGAAATATATACATTCATCTCTATTGCTTAAAGAACAAAGCACAAAGAAACAAGTTTATTCAGTTATTTACAAACGCTAGGTACATATTTAGTTTTTCTGTACACAAAAATCAAATTCATTAGACTGTGATGTACTGTGGCTCTCAAATAGTCCATTTTCATATTTCTGACTCCTATAATCGACCTTAATATTCTTTTGATTTCAATATTTCGTTTCATTCTCACAGATTTACCTCCATTTCGTTCTACGTATTCATGAAAATAATCAAAGCACTTAAATATAATTGCCAAGGAGAAAATTATTTAGGCACTAGCTGAAGTTATTCGGCGTTGTTCGATGGCTAACAAGTAACATAAAAGAGATTAAAAAAATTGTTTCCAAAGCAGTAAAAACATTTTATAGTAAATTGAGAAGAACTTGCAGACAGTAAAACAAATTAATTAAACTTGGATCGAATAAACATTTTTTTCGATCAAATGAATGCCTGCTTTGGAATATTAGGTAAATGAAGTATATACAATCTGTCTGTTTTACCAGGACCGCGCCAAATATCTCGCTTAATATCTATTGTGGAAGAAATAAGTTTTAGTAAAAGTTATCCCAATTTTTGTGAGCTTTATTTCAATAAAAAGAAATTCGAAATACCTAGCCTACTTTGTGAGATATAATACAAAAGCATGAAAAATAGGAAAACCACAAATGCTTATGTCTTTATTATATGAGGAGATACGAAAAAAATTTTCAATGGATTATAGTTGACGGTAAAGACTATAAGAATAATAGTATATATAAAAAATCGAAAACGCACTTGATTTTGATATACGCTCTTGTGCAAAAATAAAAATAGCAAATGCCAAGGTAGGCCATTGTAGCATTTTAAAGTGCTACAACTTTAACTTTCGATGATTTGCATTTAAATTGGTTTGTCGTTAGGCAAACAAGGTTATTATTTTATTTCATAAAGAAGTTAGATAGGTAACCCACTTGCGTTCTGACTCTATGACGTGTTATCTGCCTACAAAATATTGGTGTTGGGAAATTAGTAACGTTATTTAAAGATTTATAACTGAATTAGGTTTGTTTATTCAATTTAATTATTGTCTGTCTGCGAAATTTCGTCCTTTTATATTCTTAAAGTCAAGTGTGGCACATTTTCATTGACCAAGAGAGTGAATGAATTTTTCTGAACAGTGTTTTACGTTGGTAACCCTGCGAAATTTCCAGAAGGCTCTTCTCGCTTGAACCGCGAAGCCGTGGGGACGCACTTGTCTTTTCGGAAGGAATTTTGTGTTCCGTTGCAGCCAAACAGATATTTATTGGATTTGTGGTTGATTTCCTAGCGAGTCCTCATGTCCTACTTCTTGCCGCAGGCCCTCGGATTGTTTTGAAGGCTGTGTTTAGCTGGATGTCCGAGTAGCGAATTCCACGTTTCTGTTGAATGGTGCTCTCTATGGAGGTAAGCTTTTATTTTAGGTTCTGTCTTATGAAATTCTTATTTAAGTTACGCATTACAGAGTGTAAGGGCCCAGCAATTCACTGTAGTGACATTCTGGAGAAATATTGGTTATGGTAATTTTCAAGGGAATGCATCGTGTTGGCTTGGCAATTTGGTTTTGGTCCGCGCCACCCTGTCACAGACTGTGGTGATGAAATTATTCATGTTGACCCAGGAAGACCTATGCTGGTGTAGCTAGTGTTTGCTGGGATGTTGTGAACAGGTGCCGCACGAAATTACTGGTAACCCAGGAGATGCATTCTAGGTATCAACGAGGCCTGTTGAGAATGTCATAGGATTGCCAAAATTCATGAAGGTTTTCTCTTTCTTTATTTGTTTGTAATTTTCTTGCAAAGGCATTGAGCTACTCATTTAATAACTTTCCATTGCAAATATTGGACTAAATCATTTTACAGGCTCTAAATTATAAAATGAGTTATAAACTGTGAACCTTCAGTTCACTTTTCAAATGCATTTAGATACATTATTGCTAGTATGTCACTGTAAGGGCTACGCATAGTACCATGGGCTGCTTAGGCATTACAAAATACTATAGTTTGAAAATTTCCATCCATTGGGATGGAAAACTTTTACCTTCTCTCACTGGAATGGGAAATATCGATAGACTTGCTATCTTAGTTACTAGTGGAGATATTGAACAACTACTTGGAGTACCAGCTTTGCCCAATTCAACTGGAAGAGAACAGACTGAAGCAGTTTATGATGTGCTTTGTGAATGGAATTTGGACGAAAAGATAATAGCTTTGTGTTGTGATACAACAGCATCAAATATGGGTTATATAAATGGGGCAGCCACACTATTGCAACAAAAATTAGAAAGAGATATTCTATATTTTCCTTGTAGACATCATATTTTTGAAGTGGTTTCGAGAAGTGTGTTTGACACAAAAATGCCTTCCTCATCTGGTCCAAATGTGCCAGTATTTAAACGTCTTAGGGAATTTTGGCCTAAAATAGATCAAAATAAACTAAAAACTGGATTTCAGGTATCAAAAATTAAACACATTTTACAACCAGTTAAAGCCGAAATTGTAAAGTTTCTAAATGCAGCTTTAACTTTGCAACAGCCTCGTGATGATTATAAAGAATTTTTAATGCTTTCTAAACTTTTTGTTGAAGAAGAGCCCACTCACACGACATTCTATCAACCAGGGGCATTTCATCATGCACGTTGGATGGCCAAAGCCATTTACTGTCTAAAAATATTTTTTTTCCAAGATCAGTTCCAACTAACTAAAAAAGAAAAAATAGGTATTGAAGATATATGTCTCTTTATTGTAAAGGTTTATGTAAAGGCCTGGTTTACAGCGTCATTTGCTAGTAAAGCACCGCTTCATGACTTAGACTTTTGTAAAGAACTCATTAATTATCAAAATATTGACAAAGAAATATCTCAAGCCGCAAGTAGGAAAATAGTGAACCATTTGTGGTACCTTAATTCAGTAAATGTTGGCTTATCTTTCTTTGATGACGATATTTCAGTTACCACTAAAAGAGAAATGGTTAAAGCTTTGAATAGGAAAGCACCAAATCAAGAGGGTATTAAATGACTTATGATTAGTAACATTACTGACGTTGAAAACAAGGAAATTCAGGACTTCATATGCGAGAACACTAAACAGTTTTTTCAAAAATTAGGTTTGTCTATGGAATTTTTGGAAAATGATCCAACAACATGGAGGGAAAATGAAAGTTATACCCGATGTTTCAATATTGTAAACAAAATTAAAGTTGTAAATGATGCCGCTAAGAGAGGAATCAAACTTATTACTGACTATAATGACATTTTAACAAAAAATGAAGACCAAAAACAGTTTTTACTACAAGTTGTAAATGATTATAAATCACAGTTTCCAAATGTAAAAAAAAAGAAACCCTGTCGCATGCTTTGGCCTAGTGCAAAAAATATTGTTTTTATTACTATATGTAGATTTAGGATAATATTTGGTACATGTATGAAAAAAACGTTTCATAATAAAATACACAAAGATAAAACGAGAGTTTTGTTTCAAAAACTTCTAGTCTAGTTTTCTTAGACTACGAATTTACAGTAGTATGACACATGTCATAGTCACAACAGATAATGTCTTTGATATTTGTATGACTTGATTAGTCATTCTAAAGATAAATGTTGCTGATTAAAAAAAAAAAAAACAATGCATCAACCAAAGAATGTAAATAATTCCATTTACTTTTATTATTGCATAATAATGCATTCTGCGGCACCCCTTGCCTTCAATTTGCCTCAATAATATTTTGAGGGGACTGTTTTTTCTTCAAATGGAACCATTTGCAGGAGTGAGAAATAAAAAATTTCCATTTCGAAAAAGATGGGCTACCCTAATGTACACAGCTATCAACAAAAACGTATTGTCCCTGTTGTATATTGTCGTTGTAGAGAGTTCTAAGACAAGTTTTATTTCAGTAATTATGGTATGCACCAATACTGAAAAATTCGATTTGATTACCATTTATTATTGTCAGTGCAATATTACCCTGAGATGGCAGTCACAGATTACGCCTAGAGATTTCCAGATGCTCCGCAACCAAATCGAACTATGTTTAGTTTGTTAGTTCAACATCTAAAAACACATGTTATTTTTATTTTTGCATGTCAGAAGCAACTGCGATTTTATAATTTTACTTCCACGTCCAGTGGAAGTATAGTAACGACAAAAAAATTTAAAAAAATGTTTATTGTCCAAATAGGCTTAAAATGTCATGAAATGTCGAGATTTTAAGTTTAAGCGAAAAAAAAATTTATGTCTGTCTGTCGGTCTGTCTGTCGGTCTGTCTGTCTGTCGGTCTGTCTGTCTGTCGGTCTGTCTGTAACTTTTTTTTGTGCGCACGTTTACTCTGAAACTGTTTAAGATATTGACTTGAAATTTGGTACACATATGTACTTTAACGAGATCTAGAACTATATTATATTTTCATCTTGTTCCGTCGAAGGGTTGGGGCGTAAATTGGGGTAAATTTGGGGTAAATGGGTAAATCAAGCAGGTAAGAGTCCACGAAATTGGTATTTAGTATATACAAGAGAAGCTAAGGTCTCAAAAAAAAATTTGGCATTAGCCACCCCTAATACCACCCCCATCCCCTTATTAAAGGGGATGAAAAAAAATTGTGATTTAGTGTATGTACAGGAACCAGAAACCTCAAAATATTTTTTTTACTTCATCCACCCCCCACTACCACCTTCACTACCACCCCCCTATCACCACCCCCACCCCACTACCGATGTGGGATACCGTTTTATGGGTTTTTGGGGTAGAAGATTTCAAATATTATATTATTAAAGTTCCATAAACAATTATTTTCACATAAAAAGTTTTTTCGTTGTGAGTGACTTGGATAGAGAATCTGGATGTGGAAGTAGTGATTCCTTGGGCAGCGGTTTTTTTATACATATTATTCTTAGTCTTTGCCGTCAACTTTCATTTCTTTAATTTTTTTCGCATCTCCTCAAATAAAGAAGATATCAGCGTTTGTTGTTTACCTATTTCACATGATTTTGTACTATATCTCACAAAGTAGGCTATGGATTTAGAATTTCTTTTTACTGTGCCATGGTGTATTAGATATTTTTCATTTAAACTAAATACTTCGTCTTATAAACTGTGGGATGCCATCTTTGTACTTCCATATCTCCGAAACCATTAATTCTATTTATTCATTCCCAGTTTAGTAGCTTTCTGATTTGTTTCTAGCACTTTTTCGCTAAATTCAATAATTTTCGAGTTATTTGACGAAAACCATTTTGAAATATTTGCTTGTTCAAGCTGAAGTAGAAATCTTCAGTTCTTTATAACTTAAAGATTATTAATTTATATGAAAAGTTGCATAGGGCTTTTCTTCTTAAAATTTGGTTCTTCAGGTCAAATGCTTTTTTTTTTTTAGGAAAAGATTGGCGTCACACCCTGATTCATATATTATTATTTCTAAGTTACTGCACTATCAACGGTGTATATCTTTTTGGTAGACACACACACACACACACACACACACAAGCTGAAAAATGCATTCTAGAGTATTATTTCACTATAAAACTGTTATTTTGCATACTTTATGAAAACGAATAAAATATGTGTTATAGTATTGTCTATAATTAACGAATTAAGAAAATGTGTTATAGTACCTCTACGCGGTTGAATTGTTCTTGAATATTTAATAATGTTTTATATGATACTTCACAAAAGAATATCGGTTGAATAGATATCGTGTTATTAGAACGTAAATAGACAACGGCGGCTGCCATCTTAATGACATAACTGCGCTCCACACAATAAGAGCACGGCAGCAGGCATTTTCCCACTCAGGAGACCCTATTGAATAAACTGATGATTTTTATCATCATAGCCAAGCTCAGTTCGATGAAAATGTTAGCAAATATTTGTATTCGAAAATATTACGTATTACGAGTACAACTCCACCTAAATGATCTATTAGTTTAATTAACGTTAGTTCTATATATAGTAATTAACTAATAGATATTTCACGAACACTACAATATATTATACACGTGAATATTATCTACCATCAATTATATTAGTTAAAAATAGAATTACGGTTTACTCATACAGATAAATATATAAATTTACCTTTAACATATTGTTTGATTTTTGTTGACTTTGCTTTGGTGTTGCGCATATAATTGTTATAAATTCATTAATCTAGTCTGTGTAATGTGCATCATTCCAAATACTAAATATTTACAGTACAAATTCAGATTAAAACGTCCTTTATTAGTAATTGTTGTTTACTGCAAATTTACATTTTCATTAAATTTTGTGTTGTAAAAACATTAAAAACTGTAAATGTGTAATATATTTTTCGAGAATAGAGAAAATAGCATCAATATTGCATACAATTCAGAGTGCATCTGCTTATCGTTTTATATTGCAATGAATCATAATTTTTAATCGATATTTTGACTAATCTTAATATATCCTGAAACTAGGGTTGACTTCGTAGATTCGTCATTTTTATACATTTAAATAATGAGTACTAATAAATGTTTATCGATAAGTTGTAATGTTTTAATTTATTTATTTATAGTCGGCCTTTCACCGACGCCAGGAAATAAGCTACCTCCAACCTGAAAATTTTGCCGAACCTCTTCTCTGTTAAAGAGCAGGGATTGTTTACTTGTCTAACATTTAGTAGACAAGGAACCAATTGCATTGCAGGCCCTCCGAAGGATGGTATATCCACTACATAATCCTCGCCTTGAAATTACATAGCTTCTGCGCATATGCTGATATAAAAGCCGCTAGAAGGTGGGAAGAGATCGTCGTGTTCCCCCATCCAAGTACCAACCGCGATGAACGTTGCTTCTCTACATAAATCGAAATGCGTACACAGTCAAGGCTCCTCTTCGTTCGCCCTTGCTGTTTTCAATTTAAAAATTTTTGGAAAAAAAATTGAACCTTCTTCAGAAAAAATCGTTAAAAATTATGAATTTAAATTTCACCGTCGCGCGTTGCTCAGTTAAGGTAGACTTTCACAACAAGCGGCAGCGACGGGAGACCGAAACAGGTGACAGAGATAGGTGACAGCGACACTACCGGTACAATGAAATTCGACTCCGTTCGAAGGGTGCAACACTGGGCTGTGTGTCGCACGCGAAAAGTCTAACTTTAGGTAGATTTTCTCAATAAGCGATAATGACAGGAGACTGAGACATGCGGCAGCGACCCCACCGGTACAATGGAATTCAATACGACTCCGTTCGAAACGTGCGAAAGCGACGCGCAACTCGTAATTGTCTCGTCTTGTCTCTCGCTGCCTGTCACGCGTCTGCTTCTGGAGCAGTGGCAGTTGTGCACAAATCATCCATTATACAGATTCCCACACCCACAGTTAATAGGCCTTTTCATCATAGAAGCGCGCATGTACTGCCGCTATGTTTGTTTGCGGGAACTATGAAATGTTCGGACACTTGATTGTCAAAATGGCTGAACCGGTATCAGTTTTTCACATTAATTTAGACGAAAGTGTGACTGACGGTGCAAAATTAGTACACAACATTGTAGAAGAACACACTTGCGCCCAATTAAGGCGCTGGCTCAAGTATCCTGGCCATAAAATGACTGGAAGCAAGAAAAAAGAACTGGTTGCAAGGTTAGAATTCAACTATCAACTTATCAATTTATATGCAAGTGCATTAAAAGAAAACATATGTATTTAGTCTACAATATGCTTAATAACATTATTCGTGCAGTAACTGATAACGCAGTAAAAACATTATCTGTTTTTTTACGAAAATGTAGGGTCAAAAATGCAACTGAAAATGAGGTTTTTTGCCGATCCTTCTGTAAATAAAGTTGGCTCCTTATTTTTTCTATTTTCTTCAAATAGGTAAACTATACGATATGGCACTACCTATTTTCAGGAAATTGGTAACAGATTCATCATTATTTGATTTAAAAACGTAATGTTTATGTCAAATCCACTATTGACATGCGAAAACTGTCAGAAAGAACATTGCGAAACTCGACGTTTTTTAAACAAATAATGATGAAACTGTTACCAATTTTTTGAAAATAGGTAGTACCATATCGTATAGTTTACCTATTTGAAAAAATTAGAAAAAAAGAAGGCAGCTTTATCCACAGAACGATCGACAAAAAACCTCATTTTCAATTGCATTTTTGACCCTACATTTCAGTAAAAAAACAGAAATAGTAGATTGTAATACAAGTGTGGCAAGGGCTTCATACCAAAACGACGTATGAAAGTACACGGCGTGCGGCAAAGTGATATTTTCTGCAGTCATTTTGAAGTTAGAAAATTTGACTTTCAGCAAAAATATTTTTACTGCATTATCAATTACTGCACGAAGAATGTTATTATGGTAGACTAAACACATTTGTTTTCTCTTAATGCACTTATATAAGTTGATGTGTTAATAGTTGAATTCTAACGTTGCAACCAGTTCTTTATTCTTGCTTCCAGTCATTTTACGGCCAGGCTATTTGAGCCAGCGCCTTAATTGAGCGCAAGTGTGTTCTTCCACAATGTTGTGCACTAATTTTGTACCGTCAATCACACTTTTCGTCTAAATTAATGTGAAAAAATGATACCGGTCGAACCATTTTGACAATCAAGTGTCCGAACATTTCATAGTTCTCGCAAACAAACATAGCGGCAGCACATGCGCGCTTCTATGATGAAAAGGCCTATAGGTCGTGTGCGCGTGACGTCACAGAGCTGAGACCTTAGGAAAACAAACCGCTGTCATTGCTGTCAAATGACTACTAACTGAACCTAAGAATTGAATTTTTCATAATATTAGAGTTTTTATGGACATTATATCGTACAAAATGGCAAGTTCTTGTTGTATTATTAATTGTGGATGTGTGGCAATACAGAGACAACATCAGTTTTTATAAAATAACGTCGATTTACAGCCAGAAGAGGTTAGGATTAAAAGATTCCAGGCAATTAAAAGGAATTATTTTACTGGGGTATTCCAAGCATTTTATTAATAGTAAGTTGTAGCTTATTAATTTAAGAATTTGATTTTTATTGTGGATTTATGTTGTAGGAAAGACAGCCGTAATTCAAGACCACGATGATCCATCCAGTTAGATGTTCTCTGTTAATATGGGATACAACTTAAAACCCAAATGTGAAACTAAAAGTGCTTGTGAAAATAATAACTACTGCTAAACCAAACAAGAAACAATTCATGGTAAAAAAATAACACTTTATATTGATTTGTCAGCATTTTTAATAATCATTTCTTGTGTTTAAATTTTAGTTGAGTGAGGGTAGAACTGATGCTGAGGGAGAAAGAAGTATAACAGCAGAAATTGTTGTATACCTCAAGAGGAAAGTACACAGGCTACATTAGGATATCTGATGAAGTGCATAAGTTAAGGAAATTCAAAGTATTGCTGTCATTGATTGATCTGGCAACTAAACGTCCTTTTAAATTATATATTGTGTAGTGCTCAAAAATCCAGTGTTGGATTTTTAACATTCAAAAACTATGAAACTAAGACAAAGTGATTTGAAATGAGTGAACACATAAATAAAGTCCAAATGGGCATTGAAACTGTCAAATTGTAGCTATAAATGTTCTTTTAATTATGTAATTACAATGTTACTACTTAGATACTTCGTACCTATTAGTGTATAATATAATCATTTATTTTTTTATTGCAATATAGATCTTTCTTTGTATCTCCTGTTAAGTTTCTTGTTGATACTTCTTACGAGTACTAATGGAACATATGGAACCTTGGATAATAAAGAATTTGATATTTAGTAAGAGTATATTTTGTTTTACTTTCAGTTAGATGCAAAGATGCATGTATATATAAGTTCAACATAATCGACTATCTCAATTCACTGCTAACAACAATAATACGAGTGATAAATAAAAAAATGAATATACATGTTTAATAAAATACAATAAATATTTAACAATTGACCTGCCTACATGAAATAATAAAATACAGACATTATATAACAATAAGACACGATAAGAAAAAGTTCTTGCACAAATTACCATGGTTTGTATAGTTCAATCTATAGGAAGAAATTCTGTACATCTGTTTACATATTTCAAGTAGTTCACAGTACTTCAGTCCTTCATCTTTAATTTATATGGTATTTTTCATAAAATTCATAACAGTTAACTGCACCGTTTACTGCTAAAAATTGAAAGGAAAGACTGGGTAGTGAACAAATTTTGTCTAGACTAGTAACACAGTCACAATGAGTACTGAAGGATCATCTGGATCAGTAATAGTCCAAGTAGTCGATGACTTTTGTTGAAGATGGTAAGTTAAGAGTTCATAACCTGAAAAATGAATTTGTATGTTAGCAATTACTCATTAAGCAACATTTAATTAGGTAAGCATATATTAAAAAAAAAGGGTTGATCATTGACAACTAATTCTTACCTTTGCAAAAAGCTTTTATCCTGTAAATTTCTTGGAGAGTACTTCTTTCACCCAACCATAAATAGCTTCAAGATTTTTGAATGCCTTGAACTCATCCTTTTATCTAAGCATTACTCACAAGAACCAAGTAATTCACAATATCCTTATGTGAAATATTATGAAATACACCAATATTTGTACTGAAGTCATCATTTCTCAAAATATAAAGCATTTAATTCGATGACACCAACTTTTTCCATGTACCTAACCTGTACATTATGAGACGATTTTGTAAAATATAAACTTATCTCTATATTAACGAACAAAATTCACCACACGAAATAATTAAGGATAGTTGAGGTTGTTAAATAATCCAAAATTAAGTTTCAAAATATCACAAAAACGGCAAAACATACTTTTAAACAACACGTTCAATCGGTACGTCACCCGATGACAGCTGTTTGTTTTCTTAAGGTCTCAGAATCTGTGACGTCGGCGCACGCGACCTATACTAAAACCAAATTAGGGCCATCTCTTGTTTGCAAGATGAAATATTAGAGGGATAGCGGGAAATTTGAATACAAAATGTCAATTGAAATACAGCGGGAAATTTGAATTCATTGAGGAAATTGAAGGACCGTTTTTAAAAAATAAATAAAATGAATATGGCCGAATTATAAATAAAATTACATATCGACATATTTAATAAATATATTATAAATAAAATACAGGCATAGGTACTTCACTTCATTATACAGGTGCTTTTTTCTCGTAGTGATTTCAGTCACACTTCAAACCAGCATTTACGAGGGCCTTGTGTGGAGTGAAATTTTTTCCTGTAACAATTTAATTTTTAGCAAAATAATAAAAATTAATTTTCTAAGAATAAGTTTATGTATCATAACTAATACATAATTCACTTATTAGTTATAATACATTAAATGATTCCGACAGTGAGTTATTAAAAAACATTTTTTTTATATTTTATTACTACTAATGTTTATTAAATACTTGAATGCACAAATGTACAGCTGGTAAATAAATAATAAAATTGGTATAAAAAAATGACATTTTTTTAAAAATGTTCATGAATAAAAATAACGTACAGATGGATTTACTCCCGGAGTTTTCAGTTTGTAGGAATATTCCGTTTGAAAGGTTTTGATTTTACAGTTAAATTTCAATGAGAAAAGTGTTTATGTTTAACTTTTACTTATAATTGGCCCTATGATGGAATTTTTACGTTAATCATAACATGCTTGTTACAGTCACCTATCTTTCTCACTTTGACTTCAGAAAAGGTCAATATTTACACCAATAGTCGAATAGTCCTGTTATGATTAACGTAAACCTTGCATCATAGGGCTGATTATTCATTTCTCATTACCTTCTCCTGCCGATTCATCTGATGAAATGTGTGGTACTTCTTCAGGTTTTGATGCTTCACCAATTAATGGTTCACTTAGCAAACTGTGGTTGTGCTCTAGTGTTGTATCTAAATTGAAAATAAATAAAATCAAATTAGTGTTTATGTTTAATTTTTACTTATATTATTCATTTCTCATTACCTTTTCCTGCCAATTCATCTGATGAAAGTGCAACACGAATGAAAATATATACATTAGAGCACAAAGCAATCACTTCATTTGTGTATTAGAATCATTAATATGGGAAGCAATTAACGACACATTAAGGAATGCCATATCACAGAATTGACAGACATGAAATGATAGCTCAAAAAGGTAAAACAGTTATCTGTTCTGTGGTAAAATCAAAACTCGACACCTAGAGATATCTTTTGGATGTAAGATATATGAAATTGTCACGTGACCGGTCTCAGTCTGCGTAACCTATGTGAAATCTCTATAGAGTGGTTGCTTTGTGCAGTAGTGTCGCTTTCGCCAATTGATTAACAGAGTATGCTCTGCGAATAATGGCTTCGTCAGTGGAAAAACTGAAAATTACTTTATTTCAAACAAAATTGAACGTCTTTTCGTCTCAAGAAGGAGAAATTTTAATAGAATTAGTGAATTAAAAAAGGTGCTCGTCTGAAATTACTGTTCCAGTTCTTTTTGGTTCCATTTCTTTCTCAGTTAAACAGAGAACAAATTAAATTAAAATTATTTTGTAATTAATCTGCAATATTTCTTCATCTACGTTTAAATGTTGTGATATGGACAGCTTAAAATATTTCTTTTTTTTTTTTCGCTTGTCAAACAAGAGGTTTATTATTGATGCTCCTTCGCATTTATTAGATAAATAATACAAAAATAGGCCTTCATCTTCATCTAATAGTATAAGTTATAAAATAATTTCACACCCCACTTGGTGTGTGGTCTGTTCTTGTCCAACGAACCAGCAGACAATTTCGCTGATAAAAGTATTTTTGCTTAATTATGCAAGAAATCTATTTTCATTATAGCTTTTAAATAGAGAAGATGCTACTCTATAAAATGGTACCATTTTTAGATTGATTTGAACGTTTATTTAAGTTCTAAAATTGCATTGAAAATTGAAATACATCTTCGTCAGTTGGTCCGTACGTATGCACGGAAACACTCTACAGGTCAAAATTCTTAACGAATAAACTTGAATGTTTTTCTAATCGCTTCATCTATTATCAAAATAGAACCCAATTGAATTTCATAATGATCCGTCAAGTAGATTAATTATTATAAATAATTATTTAACACCGTCACACGAATTTTCGCCGACCATTTCGCGTTTTCAGTATCTATTGGATAAATAAAACAATTTTTTTTTAAGTCGCTCTAACTCAAAAACTTAACAATGAATTGGTCTCAAATTTTCACCATATTATCACCGCATATTTGTTAACAAAATATGTTAATACGAAGGTCAAATTTTAAAAAGAGTAGAAAATATATTTTTTAAAAGTTGTGTCAGGCTGTTGCAGGGACAAATGAAGCAAGCAATAAACTTTTTAATCTTTCAAAATAGATACCAACTATATCGAGAAGAAATGTATGCAACTTTTTCTTTGAAACTTGTTTTTTCTAGGATTAACAGTTTTTAAGAAATCTGTATATGAGGGATTGTTGGCCTGTTACCGCAATTATTTTCTACTAGATTTTCACGTTTCTCTTCAATAAATAAATTTGTCGATTTATTGAACTTTTAATATAATAATTTTTTTTTGTTGTAAATAATATCTTGAATAACTAAACTGTAATATACAGTGCATCTTTCAAGTTCGAGCGACCTTAACGTAAATTCGACAAGTCTACAGGCAGACTTTCGCAACAAGCGACAGTGACAGCGACAGGAGACCGAGAGAGGCGATAGATACAGGCGACAGCGACAGCACCGGTATAATGGAATTCAATGCGACTTCGTTCGAAGCGTGCTACTGTCGCACGCTTCGAACGGAGTCGTATTGTATTTCATTATACCGGTGTTGTCGCTATCGCCTGCCTCTGTTGCATGTTGCGAAAGTCTACCTTTAACTGAATTTTATTACCTTATATTGAAGTCGGTCAAAAATACGTTTGATTCCGCTATTTGTTCATGTTTATACCAACCTCAATATCGATCTTAGATAATAAGATTCAATTAACTGGACGACGCGCGACGGTGACATTTTATTTCATAATTTTTAGCGACTATTTCTGAAGTAGGTTAATTTTAAAAAAAAAATTTAGTGGTCTCCTCATTATACTCTTCGCAAAAACGAAGAGTATATTGCATTTGATCAGCACATTTTTAAATCAATATATATCGCCAGTAGAGAAAAAAATTTCATATCATTATGTTAGTGAACGAATACTAGTGAACTACTTTCAAAATGTCCATCTGTCCGTCTGTCCGCCTGTCCGCCTGTCCATCTGTCCGTCTGTCCGTCTATCCGTCTGTCCGTCTGTCCGTCCGTCACGTTTCTTGTAAGCACGATAACTTAAGAAAAAAAAGTCCGATTGTATTGAAATTTGGAAAGTAAGTTAGCGTTAGCTAGAGGAAGAAACATATTGTTTTTGAAAAAATCAATCAGTAAATAAAAAAGTTATAAATCATTTAAATTAAAAAATATATATTTTCTTAATTTCTCTCATTTGTCCTTGAATAGAGATCTTATCTTAGTGAAATTTTATTCTCTATATAGTTTTTTTTTGTTTATACATTTTACTAATATAAGTATATATTTCATAATAACATATCTAATTCGTTGAAATATAATACTCGAATGATATATACTACAGATATTCAATTTTTTTGATGATGTGTGATGGTTCAATGGCAATCCACAGCCTATGCAGCTCTGAGTAAATTGTATCCTCTTGTTAACAGATAGACGTAGCACACTTGCCATCGAAAACAAGCTCTGCCTTTACAAGGTCATCTTCCGACCAATTCTAACGTACGCCTGCGCGTCCTGGAATCTCATCTCGGACGCGCAGTGCCTGCATTTACAAAGAACGCAAACTAAGTTGCTACGTCTGGCTGATTGGACTAGCTCCACAGTGCCACAAAAAAAAAAAAAAAAAAAAAAAAAAAAAAAGTTGCTACGTCTGTTAACTAACTCTCCCAGATATATTACCATCGCCAAGCTGCATAGGCTAACGGGGGTGCAAATGATACGAGACCGTATATACGAGACAGCAAAAAAATTCTTCACCTTAAAAATTGCAAATTCTCAATTAACACAAAATATCACAAATATTAAAAGGCGCGATAATGTCTCTCATACGCATAAAATTTATGAGCGCCTTATATGATTTACCTAGACTAGACTGACAAAACTAAACACGTTACAAAACACAGACCCACAAAAACACCACCCATAAAAACCACTCTTCTTTTCACCCTCTCCTCCACCCCCCTGACCCCCCTCTGAACCTCC
Source organism: Rutpela maculata (assembly GCA_936432065.2). Taxonomy (NCBI): domain Eukaryota; kingdom Metazoa; phylum Arthropoda; class Insecta; order Coleoptera; family Cerambycidae; genus Rutpela; species Rutpela maculata. The sequence goes on from OW386285.2 coordinate 246,823,880, forward strand.
ATCTACATCCAAATCTGCTATTGCAGGACTGTTTTTACCCCATGATACTCAAGTAGAGTTTTTTAGGACACTTTTCCCTACATGAGCCGTTTAGTCCATCCGTCAGGTAGTTTTAGGTGGAATTAACTAGGGAAGTTTTGATATTTGGTATAATTCTAGAGATGGGTGTCTAGTACTATGATTCACGTTTTTCACAAAAACACCACCCATAAAAACCACTCTTCTTTTCACCCTCTCCTCCACCCCCCTGACCCCCCTCTGTACCATCTACATCCAAATCTGCTATTGCAGGACTGTTTTTACCCCATGATACCTCAAGTAGAGTTTTTTAGGACACTTTTCCCTACATGAGCCGTTTAGTCCATCCGTCAGGTAGTTTTAGGTGGAATTAACTAGGGAAGTTTTGATATTTGGTATAATTCTAGAGATAGGTGTCTAGTACTATGATTCACGTTTTTCACAAGACAAGCGATGCCGCTCGAGCCGCCATATTGGCAAGATGGCCTCCAAAAGCGGTTTGTTTTTTCATATATCTCCGTTACCGTGCGCTCTACAGTCAAAATACCTATAACCAAAATTAAAGAGTAGGACATTTTCAATAAAACATGTCATATGTATGTTTTCTCTAAAATCAACGGTTTCGGTACAGCAGTCGAGTGAAGTTGAAAATGTTCATTTAGTTTCGTCTAAAGGCGATTTTTTTCATCTCTAATAACTCCTAAGGAAATAGACAAAATTTCGTCTGGGAAAGGAGGGTGTTGCGTAAGCCAAGCCAACAGCTTTCGCACATCATCATTGTCTTGAACTTCTCATATCCACATGTTGTTCTGTAGATGGAAAAGAAACGTTGCAAAATCTTTCACTCTCATCGCATACGTTGTGCAAATACACAATTCCCAATGTCCACATTATTAACACGCTATCCGTGATTCCTCCTCCAATAGCTTTCATCGTCCTCATTAGCGTTTGTTCAATGGTCATATCTGACCAACAGACCAAAACTTATTGGTGCGCCTGATTGTGAAAAAGCCATCTTTTGTAAATTTATTGTACTCATCAGGAGTCATTTTGTCTTTTAAGGATACCATATCTTACAAATATAAATGACACGATTTTGCATAATTATGATGGCCGCTTGCGTGGAAATAAGGCAGCATTTTCTGGTCAGTTTCTAGGTGAAGCTGCCACCGTTATTTAACCGACGCGCGACGGCAAAGAGACTAATGTTATTGAAATTACCAAGAAATATTACTGAACTGTCTCTAAAGTAAGTACCACTTTAATAATTGAAATTACTCTGCGCTTACTTCTATAGCAAAACTGATAAATATGTGGCGTGAAATTTTCAAATAATGCTAACCAAATGGCTGAAATCCAGTTGGCTCGGAAAGTTGAGGTAAGCTATTTTTATTGATAGTAATTTAAAAAGTAATTTTTGTGCAGTTGTAGAGCAGATAAAAGGAAAGAAGAATGCATGCATGCGAAAGAAAATAAGTATGACCTAAAGTGCGCTAACTGCGGCAATAAATATCCAGGAAATAGTTTGCAATGCAAAATTTACCAGTTAAAATTTCAGGAATTAGAATAGGAAATCTTTTACTAGTCCCACTACTGCATTCCGTTACGAATGAAATATATTGCCATGACGCTCCGGATCCCGAATTCAATGTTTGGAAGGCTTGGCGCACTGTCCTAATCACGAAAAACGTGAAACAGGCATCGCGTCCTGCTACGACTATCAGACTCTACTCACTTCTACTTCCCCTGTTTATACAGGGTGACTCAGAGTAAAACTCAGTTTTTAAAAAATCATAAAGAAATTATTTAAACTGTTCAAAAAGTTTTATTTTAAAATTAAGATACTACATACACGCTGAATTTATTTTTTAAACACTATGTTATCCAAATGTCGAACATCTTGCCTACAGCACTACTCCAACCTGGTCCTTAAATTTTGGAAAACTCGACACATTTCAACATTCGCACTTTTTTTATTCCAGCTCTTCGGAATTATCCTAGATACGACCCCAACTGGACCACGGCACACACGGCAGCAGCATCAATGACCAGTCTACGTGAATTGTTTCGAGGTGTGCTTATTTCCAGATTTGGTGATATCCCCTTTCCCCAAGATCTCCTGGCCTAACGCAACTGAATTTTTTTGTGGAGATACTTAAAGAGCATTGTTTACATCAATCCCCCGGCCAATACGAACCAGTTAAAGAACAACATTCGGGAGGCCATTACCCAATATTCCTGTTGAAATGTGTCAACGAGTTTTCCAAAATTTAAGGACCAGGTTGGAGGAGTGCTGAAGGAAAAATGGTCGACATTTGGATAAAGTAGTGTTTAAAAAATAAAATCCGTATCTTAATTTTAAAATAAAATTTAAACAATTTTGTTATGATTTTTTATAAACTGAATTTTACTCTGAGTTACCCTGTAGTTTGTCAAGTTTCGTGAGCCACTTAACTTCCATTACTCAATTGTTTCAAAAACTGACTGATTGTCGTTGGTAAAATAACAAACCGGATATGATATTTAAACAGAATACTGTATTATAATTACGACATTCTAAAATTTTACATATATATCACAAACAACGTCTTGGAAATTAATAAGTATTTCTCTTATAGTCCAAGAGATAGGTGCTCAAAATAGTTGGCTTAGAGAAAATTTTGCAAGAGTTTTAGAAATTGGTTGGATTCATTTGTCTTGAGTTGCTGAGATCACATTTCGCTATTAAATTTTTTGCCACAACCTAACAAAAAAACAAAATAAGTGCAAAATAACTGTTTTATTGCAAATATCTTTGTTCCAGTGCACTTTTCGGGAAATTAGATACCCAGTAAACCAATTTGTTTTATAATTGTCATTTCTACAACAATTTTGTTTTATTGCTATTTTATTACATTTATAAAATTGCAATAAAACAAAACAGTTATATAACGTTCAAATTTTGCTTGTTGGGTAAATTCCCTGCAATTTAACTTTCATAAGTTTTTTTTTCAGGAGTCACAAAGTTGGGTCAATTTTTTGAATTCCTGAAAATGTACTTTTCGTCACGAAAGTAACGCAAAAATTTTACTATAACTTTACTTCTGCTATTTTTACCAAAATTTATCATTATTTTTAATATTTTTTTATTGTGCAAACAAAACCATATTCTGCAATTTTAAATATAAATGAATAATATTCGCAAAGTATCAATGTTAAATTTAAGCAGATTAAGAAGTCACAGAGTGATTAAGAATTTCCATGCAGGCGCAGCACAGCGGTCCCAAATTGAGTTTTTTGGTTAAAAAAAATGGCTAGGGAGGGCAAATCTTGTCGGAAATTAACAATTTTTTTTTTAAATTAAAACTTACAGAAATTACAACAAATCCTCGGAGCCCCAATTTAGAAAAAATGTTTCCTTTTTTTTTATTATATTAAGTTAAAGGCAAAAAAAAATGTTTTGTCCTTTAACTTAATATAATACAAAAGGATTTTTTTTTTTTCAAAATTCGAGCTCCGAGGATTTGTTGGAATTTCAGTATGCTTTAATTTAAAAAAAGGTTGTTCATTTCCGACAAGATTAGCGCTCTCTACCATTTTTTTGTCTTTAACTTAATATAATAAAAATGGAACATTTTTTTTTCAAAATTCGGGCTCCGAGGATTTCTTGGAATTTCGGTGAGCTTTAATTTAAAAAAAAATGTTCATTTCTGACAAGATTTGCGCTTTCTAGCAATTTTTTAACAAAAAAGCTCAATTTGAGACCACTGTGCGCAAGTACAGAAAGATCCGCCCTTTCACATTGTTTATGAAACTGTTGAAGATAAAGTACAAAGCTGAAAACTTTACAGTCAAACAAGCCGTGAAAGATGCCGACACATAATAACATATTCTTCGACGACGTCACACTTATGTGGGACGTGCAAATTATAACAGACACAGAAATTCGCACAAATTGACTGAACCGATTGTCGTACACGATAAAAAAAAATGTTTGCTGAACAATGTATCCATCCCAAGTGACACCATATAATGTTCAAGGAAACAGAGAAACTGAATAAATATAATGACCTCCAAATAGAAGTTAGCGGACTGTGAATTGTAAAAGCCACAGTCGTGACGGTATTTGTAAAATTCGTTGGAGCTGTCAAAAATGACCATGATCGGAGTCTAAAAGTGCCTGATCAACCGACCACACAAGAAGTACAGAGGATCGTACTATTGGGAACAGCGCATATTTTAAGAAAAGTCCTGGACTTCTTGTTGGGGGGTCTAGATTCTGAGCTGTTGAAGCAGGCATCACCAACTCCGCCGAAAAGGCCCAATTACCTGGAACGGACTCCAACTGAATCGAATCTCAAGCGCATGCGAGGGATCGGTGAATAGTTTTCAGTTACGGCTGAGAAAGTGTGCCGTTGCCAAGTCCTTAATAATAATAATAATAAATGGTATTTATTTTCAATATAGATAATTAAATATTAACAACTTTCTACAAAGAAAAAAGAATAATATATATTGAGGAAAGCCGAGGACCAGCAAGTCATGCACAGCATGACTTCTGTTTTTCATTTTATGCTAAATCATACTGCCTTCGTACTGTTCTAGGACATTGTGAATCGTTCTGTGCCGAGTCGATTGCTGTTACTTTCCATTGCATCGTGGTTGAGATAAATTTCATCTGAAGGAGGCGTTCGCCTTTGCCGTGTTTGGTAGACAAGTTCTTACATTATAATTAGATAGGCTATGTACCTACATTTAATTGTACTTTTTACTATGTACTTTTTTTATTGAATAATTAACTAAGTTTAACCTTTAGGGCGTTTTTGTGTATTAGGACGACTGAAAGTGTAGGATCCTCATAAGGTCCTCATGTTTGTTATTCAGGACTTCGATAAGATCACCGAAACTGTTGGGAGGATTTCTATAAAAGTGAAAATTAAGAAGCCGTTATATCAATAACGAGTGTTTACCGGTAAAAGAAATGCGTCTTAAGAAGGCAGATTGAAAAGAGAAGGTAGGCAATCCTGAGCACCTGATGCTTGATGGACCGGTTCCCCTAGAGCAGCAGCAATTATTCGCTGCATCTTACTAGCGGTGCTGGTACCTGTTAGATACAGATAATTCCTTCCACTTGTATCACTGTTTGAATTCAACGTGATCTATTTGTTCATATACAGGGTGATTCACGTAGGCCGTCCGTTAGAAGTTTTTAACTTGCAGTTGGATTACAAACTTGAAACTTGGTATGCAATCATAATCGATCATGTCCGTACAAGGTGTGCCAAAAGTCGGTACCAACTGTCTTACTTTAAACGGACACCTACAATTTTTTTTAAATGATTACAAATTTGTATCTCGCAAACCGTTCAAAATTATGAAACCAAATTGATGAAGCAGTTAGCTGGAAGTCCAAACTAACACCTAATGTCCCATCGGTAGTCCCATGTGGGTGCAGTCGATTATCAAATACCGCAATAAAAAATCGTCAAAAAGTCGATTTTTTCAAATGGAACCTACTGTTTTTGACATCATTCGAAAGAAAATTGAATTTTAGGATGAGTTACTTAGGCATTCCCTATACCTAACTTCACTCCCTATCGAATTATTTAATAAAAATCAAGAAATACCTTATCTTGTCAAGATATTGCTTGGTTTTTCAAGTAGGCCATGAAAACAAAAGACAATTCTAAACCTATAACAGGAAATAAAAGGAATGAAGATATTGAAGTTAACCCCCTGGGATATTTTCAAGCATATCCACGTGCTTCCATCAGAACAGCATCTACTGATTTGGAAATTTCTTATATCTAGTTGCAAAAAATTTGTTGTCATCATAAGTTACATCGTTATAAATCTATAAGGCTACAAAAACTACATCCCGGGGACTACGTACGCAGGATCACCTTTTGCGAAGATCCTTGTATTGTAATGGAGGTGGAAAATCAAATTCAATTCCGTATTAATGTCTTCTGTCTGTTAATGGACAGTGAGGTGTGATATTTCATGTACGATGAAAACTTGAAAGCCGAGGATTATTTGAGAATCTCAAGAGAAGTTGTGGAAAACTACCTGGATGATATGCCGCTCAATCGACTTATCATCGTTGGTATCAAACGGACGGAGCTCCAGCATATTCGACTAGAGCCAGAGAAGCCAAATTAACGCAGCTCTTTGAAGATCGTTGGTGAGGAAACAGAAGTCCATCACTTTGGCCCGCCCGATCTCCGAATCTTACTTTTTTATATCTTTATTTATGGGATCTGGTTAAAGAATTAGTGTATACAAATCCGATTTTAAATTACGAAAGCTTGAGAATAAAGACAGTTGGAGCTTTTGATCGTTTGGAACCATTCGAAATTCGGAGAGCAACGCAGTCTGTTCAGGAGCGTATTGTAGACTGTCTCAATGAAAACGGTGCACACATTAAGCATTTGTATTGAAATAAATTATTTTAGGAAGGATTTAGTAGGGTCAAAAACAAATAGTGAGGAAAATAGCGCCTTACACCCCACAGAGGAAACACGAAGCAGCTACGGACACGTGTTTCTGAATTATTGTTCCTCATCAGCGTAGCGTAGCAACAAAAAGGATCTGGAAAGGACAGATAGGAACAGTAATTGAAGGTTGAAAGCACAGTACACAGTACTCTTATTCGTGCATTCATATCTAGATCCGTCTAATTAAAACCTTAACCGACAGTCAGCACATAGAGCCCTGTATGGACTACCCAATTTCAACCTGGCGAGTCAAATAAAATAGGAAGGAATTAGAATACTAATTCAGTACGGCACATAGAGCCCTCTGTGGACTGCCCAATTTCAACCTGGAGAGTCAAATAGGTATGAGTATTCTAATTCCTTCCTATTTTATTTGACTCGCCAGGTTGAAATTGGGCAGTCATTGCTCTCCATGTGCCGACTGTAAGGCGCTATTTTCCTTACTATAAATTATTTTGTTAATTTCTTTATTTGTTATTTTGTTGTTACTATTTGTTAATGTAATATGATTTTTGAATAAAAATTCAAATGAAACGATTGCTTCCAAAGCCTACTACCCTTAAGGAAAAAAAAATAATGTTTCTTTCAAAAAATGCCAGTAACTCAAAAACGACTGAAGATATGCATACATATTTTTAAGTAAGTTATTACAATTGTCTTTTGATTCGATGGTATACTGGAAAAACCAAGCAATATCTCGACAAGATAAGGTATTTCTTGATTTTTATCTAATAACTCGATAGGGGGTAAAATTCAATTTTCCTTCGAATGTCAAGAAAAACAGTAGGTGACATTTGAAAAAGCCGGCTTTTTGACGAATTTTTATAGCAAAATTTGAAAATCGCCTGCGCCCATATGGAACAAGATGGGACCACCGATGGTACATCAGGTATTAGCCTGGACTTCCAGCTAACTGCTTCATCAATTTGGTTTCATAATTTTGAACGATTTGAGAGATACAACTTTGTTCGTAAACTACTACAGCGGCAATTTACTTAAAGAAAATTGACATGTATCAAAACCTGTAACAGATAAGTTAACATAACTTAGGTTCTCTAAACTCAGAATTGGAAGGCCAATCGAATCATATGAAAAAAAATGGTAGGTTTCCATTTAAAATGAGAAAGTTGGTACCGACTTTTGGCACACCCTGTATAGCTGGAGGACTGAAAATATTTTAGGTAGAACGCGCATGATTGATTATGGCTGCATACCAAGTTTCAAGTTTGTAATCCAACTGCAAGTTGAAAAACTTCTAACGAACGGTCTACGTGAATCACCCTGTATATTTCAAATAAACTTGTAAACTAGCAATTTATGAAACAAGTCTTTGAGGTGGTACTTTTTTCACGAATGGGAAATTTGATGTAGGGCCGTAGGTGAGTGTGGGAATCGAGTGAAAGTTAGTTAAAGTTACTTTCCCGGACTGGTTTTTATGTATATTTTAATATACTAGTATATTGTGTATTTAGGTGTAAAAGCAATACATTCCCGGACGACGATGCAAATTGTTGGCCGAGGCGCTAGCCTAGGCCAACAAGCATCGAAGTCCGGGAATGTGCTTTCACACCGAAGTACACATACTATTTTTTCTGAAATCACAATCAATATTATTATAAATTCAGGAATTTGTATTAATGCATAACATTTCTTCATTACAATCTAACTGCTTACTAATAAATGTAATTTTAATGTGAGGTAGTTTGTCTGCGTTATTTATTTACTGTCTAAAATATACATAAAAAACCGTACGGGAATGTTACTTTCCCGGCCTAGGCCGGGAAAGTTTTGTTGATCGTTGCTTGGCAATGGATCTTTTCCGGTCTGTTTTCTGGTAGTTTCTTAGCAACGAACTAAAATACTGGAATTGTGCATTTTTCGATCTGAAATCGCGCCGAAAATGTAGACATTGCCGATCGATTTCAGAAAAACATTTTTTTTATATTCATAGTTATAATAACATTGATTCGCGATTTCAGAAAAAATAGTATCTGTACCTCGCACAGTGGGAAAAATATGCCCTTGTTTGGACAAAAATCTGCCGACAGTAGAGATTTCAATCAAATTAAATAAAAAAAATAGCAAATACTCTTAAGACATTGTACTTTAGAGTAGTGCTGCGGCAAAGTGGCTTTGGATTAACCTAACCTAAAAATCGCAGATATTACTTCCACATCTAGTGGAAGTATAGAAACGCCAAAAAATTTTAAAAAAATTTTATTGTTCAAATAGGCTTAGAATGTCATGAAACGTTGAGATTTTAGGTTTGAGCATAAAAAATGTCTGTCGGTCTGTCTGTAACTTTTTTGTGCGCACGATTACTCTGGAACCGTTTAAGATATCGACTTGAAATTTGGTACATATATGTATTTTAACGAGATCTGGAACTAGGTTATATTTTCATCTTATTCCGTTGAATGGTTGTGGGGTAAATGGGGATAAATAGGTAAATCAAGCAGGTAAAAGTCCATAAAATTGGTATTTAGTATACACAAGAGAAGCTAATGTCTCAAAAAAAATTTTAGCGTTAGCCACCCCCAATACTACCCCCACCCCATTATAAAAGGGAGTGAAAAAAATTATTTCATCGTAGATGACCATTCGAAATCTTATTTTAAAGAGGAAGATTAAATGATTTATTTATTAGAAATAAATTTAAAATTTTTTTGAATCATATACATAACCTCAAAATTTGCCAAAAAAAGTCATTTTTTAAGTAACTTAAAATATTTCAAAATCCCGACATGATGGGCCAATTCTGAGGCCAGATTCGGATTCAGCGCGAAAAATTACTTCGGAAATTGGATAATGTTAGAGTTAAAACTGAATGAAGTAAAAAAAAAATTGAGGCCTTCGGTTCTTGTACACATACTAAATAACATTTTTTTTAACCCCCTTTTATAATAGGGTGGGGGCAGTAATGGAGGTGGCTAATGCCAAAATTTTTTTTGAGACATTATCTTCTCTTATATATACTAAATACTCTGGAATCGTCTAAGATATCGACTCGAAATGTGGTATACATAAGTATTTTAAGGTGATCTGGAACTAGATTATATTTTCATATTATTCTGTTGAAAGGTTGGGGGATAAATTGTGGTAAATATAGATAGGTAAATAGGTAAATCAAGCAGGTAAAAATCCATATAATTGGTATTTAGTATCTATAAGAAAAGCTAATATCTCAAAAACAATTTTGGCATTAGACACCTCCATAACTACCCCCACCCCATTAAAGAAATGTGAAATAGTATGTGTACAAGAACCAAAGGCCTCAATTTTTTTTTTACTTCATTCAGTTTTAACCCAAACATTAGCCAAGTAATTTTTCGCGCTAAATCCGAATCTGGCCTCAGAATTCGCCCATCATATCAGGATTTTGAACTATTTTAGGTTACTAAAAAATGACTTTTTGGCAAATTTTAAGGTTATGTATAGGATTCAAAAAAATTTTCAATTTATTTCTAATAAATACATCATTTAATTTTCCTCTTTAAAATAAGCTTTCGAATGATCATCTACGATGAAATAATTTTTTTCACCCCCTTTTATAATTGGGTGCGGGTAGTATTGGGGGTGGCTAATGCTAATTTTTTTTTTGAGACATTAGCTTCTCTTGTATACTAAATACCAATTTTATGGACTCTTACCTGCTTGATTGACCTATTTGCCCCCATTTACCCCAATTTACCCCACCCCCACAACCATTCAACGAAATAAGATGAAAATATAACTTAGTTTCAGATCTCGTTAAAATACATATGTGTACCAAATTTCAAGTCGATATCTTAAACCGCAGAGTAATCGTGCGCACAAAAAAGTTACAGACAGACCGACATACATTTTTTTGCTCAAACCTAAAATCTCGACGTTTCATGACATTCTAAGCCTATTTGAACAATAAAATTTTTTTAAAATTTTTTGTCGTTTCTATACTTCCCGAGATACTTCCACTGGATGTGGAAGTAATATCTGAGATTTTTAGGTTAGGTTAATCCAAAGCCACTTTGCCGCAGCACTACTCTAAAGTACAATATCTTAAGAGTATTTGCCATTTTTTTAATTTAATTTCATTGAAATCTCTACTGTCGGCAGATTTTTGTCCAAAAAGGGACATATTGTTCCCACTGTGCCTCGTAGTAAAAGCACATTCCCGGATTTCAATGCAATTTACATCGTCGGCCGGGAATGTATTGCTTTTACTACTAGATACACCATGTACCATTTTTAACGCTTTTTCTTTTCTTCACTATTACCATAAACATTATATTTTACACACTAAAAATAATGAAAAAGTACAGTTTTTTTAACAGTCGTAGAAAAAACTAACTATAAAATCCCCTCTCAATATGGGTCCTCATTTCGTTGTAGTATCGCAACAAAGATTTAAAAAGAAATGACACACAAACGTACAGCTGTTCAATTTGACAATGTTCTTTACTAAACAAGACAAAAACTGTTTTTAATGAAAAATATTTAAAAGTTTAAATGTGTAGGATAAAGATATGGAATTCAGTACAAAAAGGAATATTCTGATTTTGGTAAAAAGTTACTGTTTATTTACAAGTTGATTTTCTTCATACTTATTTAAAATCTAATTATCAGATTTTCAGTCATAATGCGACACATTCTAATTTTGTAATTTAATGTCGTACCACATGGCATCCAATGGCAAAGTAAAGACTGCAATAATAATAGTTAAAACTACAGCATTTGGCTTCTGTCCAAGAGCAATTTCATGTACTATAAAAAGTTTTACTTAATTATTTAGATTATACTTTACGGAACGACTGACCAAAAGTAATATTATTGCGAAAGGCATGTGTTGGTTACTAATTTCTGAAAGTATATTAAATTCTCGACGACTTTTATATTATATCTTTGGCAAGACAAAAAATTGAAATGTCGTTTTACTATTTTAAAACAGCATATTAGGTATAATAAAAATATTAAACCCAAATAAACATTTAAGAATTTTATTATCTGATCAATATTCTTATAAAATTGTTAGTCAGTGAAAATGTATTTCTTAATATTTAACCTACGAATGCGTGACAAAGACATTTTATTTTTACAAACACATATTTTTTATACATTTCCACATCTACATCTCATCTCTGTATATTTCTACCAAAAATTAAGCCAATTGTAGTAGATTTCCATATACAAGTTTTTAAATCCCTCGCTTACCAAAGGGAAATATGAAACATCACTCTTCGAGATTTCTCAGGATTTTTACATTTCAGAGTACGTAGATTACGAAAATAAAAGCCATTTAATTCCGTCGGTCTGTTGGCGCTAAATCTACAAAACCACTTGACGGAGAAGGATAATATTTGGTCGGTAGTTGACGCTACTACCACCGAAGAACTGGGAGCAGTTTCGTTGAAATATATAGGGTGGACTCCATAAAACACATAATTAAGGAAAACAAAATGACGGAACACAATCTATTTGACATGTAGTTAACACAACTGCCAAGAAAGAAAATTATGAAAAAAAATACAGGGTGGTCACACAAAAAAAATATGACGAAAGACGATAACATTTCGCACAACTGTCGAATAAGAAAAATATGGAAAAAAATATACAGGATGGTAACGAAAAAAATTTTTTTTTAATGTGACTGAGGATGATAATATTTCGCATACAGTTAATACAAATATCAAAGAAGAATATGAAAAAGAAAATATACAGAGTGGTCAGCCAAAGAAAAATTAAAAATTGTGGTGTAGCACGATAATATTTAACATGCAGTTAACACGACTGTCAAAGAAAGAAAATATGAATATAAATATATACAGGGTGGTCACCCATTTTTTTAATGTGACGGAGGACGACAATATCTCGCATGCATTTAATACAACTGCTAAGGAAAATATGACAACCTGGTCACCCCAACAGAATGAAGGAGGACGATAATATTTCGCGTGTAGCTAATACAACTGTCGAAAAAATGAAAAAATATACGGGGTGGTCACCCTAACAACATTTTTTTAAAATGTGACGGACGACGATAATCATAAATGTCAAAAATGAAGAATATGAAAAAATTATACAAAAATATAATTAAAAAATGTGACGGAGAACGATAATATTTGGCATGTAGTTAACACAGCTGTCAAAGAAAGAAAAGAAATTTTACAGGGTGGTCACCCTAAAAAAATTGTGAAAAAGTGTGAGGAATAATATTTCGCATGTAGTTAACATAACTGCCAAAGAAGAGAACTTAACAAAATATACAGGTTGGTCATCTTAAAAAATTAAAGAAAAATTGTGACGCATATCAGTCATATTTCGCATGCAGTAAATACAACTGTCTAGGAAGAAAAATATGAAACATATACGATAGCAAAAATAAAATAATTTATGAGTCATAAAAAGTCCGGGCAAGACGTTGCGAATAAGACGAATAAATAAAATGTGAAAAACAGAAAGGGAATTTTTGGGTAAATGCTATTACCGATTTTTTTATAGTAGTGTATCTCCAAGCTTGTGTACTTAACATCTCATTTTTTACATACTTCTATTGGTTAAATAATTGTTAAATAAATTATTGGAAGATATATATTCATAATAGTTGACACAAAGAAGTGAATAACTTATCTTGTCATATGCTTTACTGAAATGATTTTTTTATTATGCCGATTTTATACGTTTTAAATACAATCTCCCCAAGTTTCATCATTTATATAATTATTACTCCCTAAGTTTAACTTTTGATATTCTGAACTAGTTTTTTCTTCATCCGAAATAAGTGAACTTATTATAAGAAATTGTAATGGTAAGGTTGAACTTCAAACTCTTAGAAAAAAATTTTATTGTCTTCTAAATGTTGCAGTTATTTTGAACATTTCTCTGTTTTATTTCCTTTTATTGGTATTATCATACATACCTTCAAGTTTTATCAGTTACTAAAAAAAAAGACAAAAGAATATCAATCGGCAGTAATTTTTTAATTAAATATGCGGCGTATTTCAGCAACAACAAGGCTATTTCTCCAAAATTTTTATTTAAAAGCCTACAAAATTATTACACTCTTTACAAATACGAAAACAAAGAGTATATTGCATTTGACCGGAGTAAATATCGCTCACAGATAAAAATTGTTTATATTATTGCGTTAGTGAACTAATTCGGAACAACTTTCAAAATGTCCGTCTATTAGTCCGTCTGTCACGTTTCTTGTAAGCACGATACCTCAAGAAAGAAAAGTCCGATAGTATTGAAATTTGGACAGTAAGTTAGTGTTATCTAGAGGAAGAACCTATTGTTTTTGAACAAAATCGATCAGTAAATAAAAAAGTGATTAATTATTTAAATTTGAAAATAATGTTTTTTTGAGTTTTATGGTTTTGTAATTGAATAGAAATTTTGTGAAATAATATTTCATTCTAATACCTAAGTATTTATATATTTTACTAATATATATTTCATAATATACCAGAACCAATAAAAAATTATATATTTTCTACAAAGCTCCATCGAAACGGTAATACATAAAAAAAAAATATGTGTTTAATAATAAGGATACATAATAAAAAAACATGGTATGCTAATGATATATGATAATATTAGTTGTCTTCATCACTGTCCTCATTTATTGTATCACTGATATCTTCTGCGAACAGTTTTACTGATGGTTTCGGAATATCGTCGAGAAACCTTGCATATGATAAATTCATGTTTAAGTTAAAAAAAAAAAAAATAGTTTTCTGTTACTTAGAGATGGATTTATCATATGCAAGGTCGACGATATTCCGAAATCATCAATAAAACTGTCTGAATTATTCGCAGAAGATATCAGTGTTACAATAAATGAGGACAGTGATGAAGACGACTAATATTATCATATATCATTAGCATAACATGTTTTTTTATTATGTATTCTTATTATTAAACAGATGATTTTTTATGTATTACCATTTCGATGGAGCTTTGTGAAAAATAAATCTCGTTGTTTAAAAAAAATACGTAGGCTGCTCCAGAAAATTTTCAATACGTATAATCCAAGCAGTTGTTGTTCATTTATATATTTATTAATATATCGAGTTTCTAACCAATTTATAGTATTTTTCTTTATTTGTTGTAATTAGTACGTAAGTAAATACATTATTGTTTAGTGTTACCCTGCTGTTATAATTTCCGAACCCACGATACAGGGTGTTTACTAAGGGAGGAAGCACGTAACATTATCTTTGCCAATTTGACAACTTCGATAGAGTTTTGTAAAAAATATATGTTATAGCTTATTGTATGGTGTATAATTAGTAAAAAAATAGAGGTGGTCGCTAACGTGTAAGTACGTATATACATTTTTCAAAAAATTCAAACGCATCAATTTTTGTTTCCTTTATGAAAAGATTTCATGAAAATATCAATAATAAATTGTCTTGAGTATATTTACAATATATGTGAAATACAAACAAATTGGTTCACTTGATTAAGAAAAAAAAAATTTTTCGGATTTTAGAAAAAACAATTTTTCTCAGATATGAAATTTTTGAGGTCAAAATTTTTTGTGGTAGTATTTTTCGCAAAGATACATCCCTGGAAGAACCACACGCAAAAAGTTTGCAAAGGCACGGACACTTATCTTAACTTGCCATGGCCATTACATAAGAGAGTAGAAAAAATTAATATACCCCAATAGACACATTATAAATAAGAAGACTAAAACAATTCTTTGCGAATCGTTGGTGTTGTCTCACATCAATTATGCCTAGGGTTGCCATAAATGTCCGGAAACTATATCGGGACACTATGTATTTCCCTAATAAAAAGGCATATATGTTAAAGAAAAATATATCATTGTCTTTTTAACAAAATTAAAACTGCTCCTTATTTTAAGAAATTTCATTGTTTTTATCGTGACCTCAAGACACAGAGGTCAATAACGGTGACTGTCCCGACGACCGTGTCGATATATCGGGACGGTTGGCAACCCTAATTATGCCAATGTAGTGTACGGACCATGTCTACTAGGGTGGTTCTTAAAGTAGGGTAAAAATTTGTTTTCTTAATTTTTTTTGGGACACCCTGCCATTTTGGTCTACTCTGTTAAAAACAATTACTGTAATTTTTTGGAATTTTTTATCTCAATTTTAGGGTCGCTACCGCCCCCGTAAAGTTTCAAAATAAAAAAAAAAACTAGTTAGGAATTGATAATTAAATTCAGTTACCAAAGGAATTATGTTCATTGAACATGTAATTAATATGTACAACTGTACATCAATCACAATGTTATATACAGCGTGTCGCACTTTTCACGGAGCCACCCCTCATATCTAGCTTATCTGATATCCGAATGTTTTGAAATTTTGATGGCGAATATATACCTATAAAGTGAGTCTTTAGATGTAATCATATTTGATTTTAATCAGAGGCGTCCGATTCTAGGATATAGAAAGAGGGTCGATTTAAAAAAAAAAGTATTAGCGATTTTTTTAGAAAAAAAACTAGTAAGATATTCTTAATCAGCACCTTTAGAAACCCATTTGTACAAGATTACATCGTAGTGGATTCAAAGGTGTTTGAGATAGGGGCCGTCAAAAAAGCAATTTTTTAAACTAAAAATAATTTTTATCTGAAATGAAAAAAAATTTATTCTTAATTTTTTGTTCAGAATAATGTATTGTACTAGTTTGAATTGATTTTACAACAAAATAATTATTTATTTAAATAAGGCAAAAATTAAAAATAAAATAAATGAAACTAAAATAAATAAATAAATAAAACCAATTGACACTCACACATGATTTCATGGCTTACTTAGGTCTTTATTGAAGATTCTTAGTTAGAAAAATGGTAAGCATGTACGAATTATAATTCTTGCCTTATTAAATAAATAATTAAAATCAATTCAGACTAGTACAATACATTATTCTGAACAAAAAATTAAGAATACATTTTTTCATTTGAGAATCCGTCTTACAGGTAAAAATTATTTTTAGTTGAAAAAATTGTTTTTTTGACGGCCCCTATCTCAAACACTTTTGAATCCACTATGATGTAATCTTGTACAAACCGGTTTCTAAAGGTGCTGATTAAGGATATCCCACAAGTTTTTTACTGAAAAATCGTTAATATATTTTTTCGAAAATCGACCCCCTTTTTCCATTCTAGAATCGAACGCCTCTGACTAAAATCAAATGTGGTTACGTCTAAAAACTCATTTTATAGGTTTCACCACCAAAATTTCAAAATATTCGGATATCAGATGAGCGAGATAGAGGGTGGCTCCATGAAAAGTGCGACACGCTGTCTATGAAATAATATAAATCAAAAAGTTGTTAATAAAATACAGTTGAGTTGAGATGAAAGTGGGAGGGAATGTAATGTCATATTTTATTAACTTAATTGATGATCAATGTCATTTTCATGTTCATTTGATTTATTTCGATAAAAATTTTGCAAAAATTCTCGATTATCTTGAAAATTCAAGACTTGGTAGCGACCCTTAAAACATTATTTAAAAATCTGAAATTTTCATGGAAGTCTTGTTTTATACCATAGAACAAAATAAGAGGGTGCCCCGGGTAAATTTTAAAAGTTGATTTTTAAGGACCACCCTAATGTCTACTTAAAACTGATGCAAAACGGGTACAGTTAATCCAAAATTCTTGCATTCATTTAATTTGCAGACTACGCAAACGCGATCATGTATCGGCTAAGATAACCGAAATTGGATGGTTAAATACTGAGAGAAGAAGAATGCTACACTGCTGCATGTTCTATCCCAAAATAATCACTACCAAGAAACCTCAATATCTGTTAAATAAACGGACGTTCATAATATTAATATCGGGTTTAAAAACAACCTAACCCCTCCTCAGCATAGAACTACACTTTTTCGGTCCTCTTTTACATACAACTCCGCAAATCTCTATAACAGGATTCCAGCTGATTTAAAAAAAATCGGTTCTAACATGTTTTCAAAAAAACTCAAAAAGCTAGTGTTTCAAGATACTACCTTCTTAGCATAAACAATTGATGTTTGTGTAACTGATTCTTTTGTTGTTTTTGTTAAGCAAAACGGTATTATGTGATACAGATACTCACTTCTTTTTATAGTTGCGTTACATTTTCGAGGTTGAGTGGAAGAGTTTTGGATGACAAGTCCAAAATGCTTGAACTCCTCCTTTACCACAATTTACTCAAATATGTGTCTTTGTTTATTTGTTTGTATATTTATATTATTGTGGAATAAAGACTGTTATTATTATTATTATTATTATTATTATTATTATTATTATTATTATTATTATTATTATTATTATTATTATTATTAAAAAAATGGCCTTCTCTCCACACATAGATTACGTAATATCAAAGGGTAATAAAATGCTGGATTTTGTCATCAGAATATGTAAAGAATTAAAATGTTTAATTGCAATAAAAACAATTTATTTTTTACTCGTGCACAGTAAGTTAAATTTTGCTTTAATAACCTGGAACCCGCTAATGGGAAATACCCAAGGCCAATCTAAACCCGGAAAAAAAATCTGGGACCCAAAATATTTACTTTACAAATCTCGATTAGAATCTGTAAGAAGTAGATTCGTGAGATATTTAAATTTTAAGGCGACCAAGAATACGAGTTCCAGAGCAGCAAGGCTTTGTTAAGGCGTAATCATTATATTGCATCACTAGAAAACAGGTCACTTGTTGACACATGTTGACATATTCCCCCTCGTATGCTTAGTCGTAATATTATATTTCATGAATCTTATTATATAACAAATTCCTGTCAAAACTTCCCTTTAAATATAATGTTTAGGACTAGGATAAATAAATAAATAATAATGTAAAGTAATAATGCATAACCAGACTAATATATTTAATTAAACCAACAATCGATTTGTATCTAATTATTTTGGTGTCTGTTTAGTTTTTGGATTTATGCAATATAGTGTGCTTAAGAAAAAAATGTCATTAAATTTATGCTACGCTAGAAGCTTGTTATAGTACAGCGTTATATTTTATTTAGAATAGAACTGCCTCTACTTTAACAAGCCGAAGTATCCCATAATTTCGTTATAAACTTGTCGTAAATATAAAACTGTTATTCGATGAAAAAGGTAGCGATATAAAAACTACTAATGGAAGGAGCGAAGAGGCCTTAATTAATATTTAACTAAAAGCAAATCCAATTTCAGAACTCATTGCGGTGCTAGAGGATAAGGTTTAAGGTAGAAAAAGTAGTCGTTGAGTACTTTAGGCCTTCAAGATTACTTTACTTCGTCGTTCCCAACGGGAATTCGATACTGTGCAAATATAGTTCCGTAAATACTTTGGATATCAGTTAAGATGATAAATTCTAACATTCTAGCTAACGGAAGTTTGTGAAGTGTCATATCCTAAATCATAATTAATGAAACTAATTGCAACGTACTGAAGAAATATTTTTCATCTTTAATAAAAACACTACATGACAATTTTAATTTATTTATCAGCAAATAATCAATTTATAACTGAATTTTCAATATTTTGTGGTATAATAAACTATAGTATAGGAGCCTATGTAGAAAAATTGTCCTCCATGACGGAATTAATCAAGGGGAGGTGGGGGGTTGCTTTTTTAATAAAAAACTATCTATACATGAATAATATATATGGTGTTACTTCGTGGTGTGTGGCCTATAGCATTAATGGCGTCAACAAAATGGCCGCCATTTAGATTTATAAAATCGATTTCTTTTTGTGATAGCTCATATTAAAGATAATTGAAAAGTCTATAAAAAAGGCAATTTCATATTTTTTTCTTAAGTGAACAGTACCTTTTTTTATGTTATTAGGAAATATAACCAATAAATATGGCCAAAATCATAATTCGTGAATCATGACAGCAGTAATGTTAGAATTACATTTCCACGTTTCACTTATGAAAGTACATCTTCAGTGATCTTTACTTCAAGAATTTTGAACTCTAAATAAATGCAACTTTACACGGTGTAAATATTTTCAATAAATATTACATTGCCTACAAAAAAGAAACATTTTGTTTAAAGGTAACATGGTATTATAAATCTAAATAATTAGAAGATGCCAGTATATCATTAAATAGGCATCTATCTAAATGATGTGATTGGTAATATCGTTTGTTAGCAATCATCATTTTTATCTGACTATTCTGGTGCAATATGTGAATTGTTGTCACACAGTTCGTCTATGCCTCCACATTCATACGGAAGGCTGCTTGCAGAACATTTACATGGCTGATTACATTTATTTTTTATGCAGGAGCATCTGGTCAACTTGAGAATGAAGTCTGGAGCGCACGGCATTTCGCAGAGAACAGGAGTCATCTGTCCATTTTTCATAGTCCATCCATGTTCAATAGGGGATGGAATTATTGGCTGAGGATTACACTTTTGGTTTCAGATCATTACTTGGTAGATAACTCTCTTCATTGCAGGTATAAGAGCACTTCTTGTTGGTGGCAACTTTTCCCAGCTTGTCTGTTTCTCAGAAAACATGGGCCAACACCTAACTTTTGAAGTTTCGTTATATTCGATTTAGACTGGTAGAGTTGGCATATGAATGTTTATGGTATCATCTTTACTTGATCAGAAATTGTGTTTTCGGTTCTTATTGAAGAAAAAGCGTATCTTCTGTAGCTGCACTAAATGCTTTCCAATATGAAAGTTTACCTTTGCCTAATAATGTACCGATGATAAAGCATGAAAATCTTGCAGTGAAGAAGCCTTTAATGTCTCTAATGAAGCGTACAAGTCTGCAACTGGTATAACTTCTTTGGAATTGGGTACAAAGTACGATGCGGTGGGAAGTTTCGGGTATCTTTTTACGCTAAGAACCACAATATGTGTGCAAATATATATAGTTTGGTTGTTCCTCTATTTGCGGCATAAATAGCACGGAGAATTATTTAAGTGTTTGTCTTTTCTTGCATGCTTGGTATACATACGCGATAGCAATTACTACATTGTTACGTTGACAATGTTTGTGCTCTCCGTAATTTTATATCGAGTACGAACATTTTTTGCTCTCTTTTGTCATGTCGTTTACTTTATGGAGCCTCCTTGTATGTGTCGAACACAGGGTGAACTTCACTGTAGTTCCAGTACTTCTTTTCTACTTTCTTTGTAAATGCTTCTGCTAAATCTTTGCGTGTATTAAAGTCTTTACATTTGCCTGATTCTTTTTTTTAGGCAGTTTTAAGAACCGAGGAAATATCTGCCGACACTCAACAGGTCACTAATAATGCTATAGATAAGTTATATTAAAGTTTATCATCATCTTAACTTTTAAAATATTTCTTAACACTTTTTAAAATATTTAAAAATGGACGACTTTCTCCACAGATTCACAAAATTGCACTAATTCTTCCAAAATCATCCCCAAATACTTATGAAGAATTATGCAATGCTCAATTTTCTAAAATTCGTAACTTCTAGAATTTCCGTAACGTTCTTAAAAGCCACAGCAGCCAAAATAGAGTTCCATTTTACTAACTAATCAGATTCTGTATTTCTTATATTTTTTCATTACCTAGCCTTTCTAATGCCTTCTATTTGAGGTAGCCTCGCACAAATATACGATATTCTCTAATTGACATTAACTATATTATTTTATTCAAATTTAGAAGTAAAACAATAATAAAAATAATTAAATATTAGCAATTTAATTGAAAAGTTTAATAATGATATCCAAATTATTCATTATTAAAAACGAACCGTTACTGTTTACTTTAGAGTAAATACATTAAGAACATCTTTTATTGAAATTTTAATTATTTTTAAAATGAGCATTAGCAAAAGAAAATCGGACAATAAATAACTGAGATAATGTCATTTTTTCAAATCTCATTGGCTGCCATCTTGATGTCGTCATAAATTCTACCCGCCACACACCCCAAAGAGACACTGAAAATAACTTATCAAGAGGTAGTTTTTTTATTGAAATATCACCCCTTCACTAACTTCGCCACGGAACTACATATGCTTCTCTGCTACTAGTGGCTTTCTGTGTATAATACTTTATACATTATTTTTAAATATTTTGGTTTTAATGCATTTTATTAAACACCGTGATCTGTACAGTCCTTCTTTCCTTAAATTGATCTTATGTAGGAGGAAACTACATATTCGAAAACAACAAATATACGACGATACAACCAATTTAGGTCTCTGTTTATCAAATATAGCTGTCGTAATTACATGCAGTAAGTATATACCGGAAAATAAGCTATCGAAATGAATATCTAAAGAGAAAATGGTTCGATGAATTAAAGACATCCACATTTTTGAAAGTGATACAAATGTGTGGTGAGCAGTTTACCCCCGAGAATTACTTTTTTTAGTAAGATTTTGCACAAAATAAGGAAACATGAATTAAATTATTAATTCTTTAACATGGTAATAAGGATTTGGTTTGATTCTCGGAAAGGTTCTACTCTGATTCGAAATCTTCCACAAACAAAATCCTATAAGATTATCTAAAGTCTCCAAAATTTCCCGACATTGACCAAGAAGACTTGAGCACTAGGCAAAAAAAAATATAGAAAATATATTCTGCTAGTTCAGAAGTTGTACTTTATGATATCACACAGAAAGGGTCATGGAAAATTTCACTACTTCAAACATGATACTTCGGTTATATGTAGCAACTGAAAAACCAATAGAAAATCTTAACGCTCTAACTTCATTTATTATAAAAGTTTACGCCTTGGCCTCCGAGCCATAGAAAGCGCGATATTCGCAAAATACCGTTCCTTGTGATCTTTGACCTTGAATAATTTTTTATGCCATAGTGATCTCGTTGCCGTTTTGAATATGTTCTTTCAAATACCAAAATAAATCGATTTAAATAATAAAAATGAACGATATATTTTGTTAGATCAGAAGCCATATTTTTGTCTAAAATAACTGGAGTAAAATAAGAATAGAGACAAACATGCGTCAATTATAAATACCCGAGCTAAATTTTAACGCCAAGGAATATGAATTAGTAAATGAGAATGACAACTTAAAAATAATTGAATCCCCTCTTATGAAGAAATATAGTGAAGAAGATTTAAAACAAATGATTGTGGAGTGAAAAATTAGATATTGAAAATTGAAAGGAGACTACCGAGATTGGTCTGTAAAGAGGGAGTGAGGGAGAAAGTGCACGAATAAAAGTGAATATTTTAGTGAGACAAGAGGGAGCATAGCCAGTCAGTAAGTGACTACGGCGAATCCACAGGTTAAGAAACCTCGAGCCGAGTCAGTACTTTGGCGGGTAACCCATCGATATTCTTAGAGAATGTATTACCTCCCTTTGTTGAGAACACTACTTTGTGAAGCTAAGAGTCCAATCAACGAAGGAAAAATAGGGGAAATAATTCGTGTAGAGGCAAATTAGTTGTCAGGGGAGTGCCCTGATAATATACTAAAAGTCCTGATCGGTGGGTGGTGAGCGAGGTACTCTTTTCACTTTTTTCATGAATAACTTGAAAACTGCGGCCTCTAGCGAAAATGTGTCCATATGCAAAATTAAACTTGATCAAATTTTCTACAAATAAGCTCGTATTCATTTTTTTATGATCAATACTTTTTTTTTAGATACAGAGGGAAAAATCGCGAATTTAAAAAAATCGAGTTTTAATGACAAATGAAATTTTAACACTAAATGAATTCAAAATTAACAGAAAAACTATATTATTAATAATACATGAACATTATCTTAAGCTAAATATTTTAAAAGTCAGTTGAATCAAAATCATCATCATCGTCGTTGTCGTCCACATTATCGTCTAATGGTGCGCCATTCGTACACGTACCATGGCAAGTGCTGCACACCACTGAGCATGGAATACCGGCTTTTCGCCAACCACAACGTTCCCCACACCCAGTAGAACATCGACAAAAGATGGAGTTCAAGATCGCTTCAGGAGCTACTGGTTCTTTGGTGGTAACCGGGGTAGCGATCCATCTTCCCCTCGGTTCTATCCCCACTGGTTCGGGGTAAGGGGTTGTTGAGCCATTGCTGTATCTGTAAGTAAGTAAGTGAACCATTTTAAGTAACAAGAAATATTTGTAAAAAAGTTAATATACCTGCAAAGAGAGTCTGAAAGAGTATTGTTGCGCAGCTCTTTTGGTTGATGGCAGTGTAGCTAGATCAGGTTTTGGCTTGTGGGTGATTTTAGGAACGCAGCATATCGACGTTTATTTAAAGCTCGCTCAACTGCAGTCGCTTGGTGGATCGCTAAAAACATCTTGTCTCCAGCCTGTGCAACCTTGTCTGGTGGTGTAGAGAGGTTATTGAAGATGTCGGACATATCTTTCATACGTTACTACCTGGTGGTACCAAAGCAACGAGTAGAACAATCAAGATCACATCTTCTCCTATTATTTTGACAGTAGGATATACCTCTGCTTTCTCTAACCCACATCTTACAATGATGCCATCATCATCCCCTGTAGCAACTCTTGTTTCTACTTCTTTTGCCGTCATTTTATGAGTGAGTAGTTGGATAAACCTGGTTTTGTTGTTTTCGTTTGCAAAAAAATGCTCCTGTTGAACAATAATATTCATGCTTTCATTAAAATTAATGTCAGCTGAAGTTTCTGTGAGGCCTCTTCGCATCTGCTCTGCTCGTTTCGTACTGTTAGCATCACCGTAACCATCAAAAACCACAGTACAGTTTTGACCGTCATGTTTGAGTACATAAGCTACGTAGCGATCGCAAATTGAAGAAATATTGGAACCCACATTCCATTTCACTATAAGGTACTTATTATTTTTGATACCCCTCTTATTTAGTTAATTATGTTATTACCTATTTGAGTTATGCAGTGGGGAGATGTATTGTCTTAGTCAAAGATATTTGGGAGTACAAGCAACTTCTGTTCCTAATAAAAGATGGTTTTCTGAAGACCATTACAAATCTCTTTTCTTTAATTCACTTCCACTGTCGACGAACCAGAAAATGTAAAATTATATAGATTTAAACATGTATTTATGTGTTAAATAGTTCAAATGTGTTATTTGTTTTTAATATACAGGGTGATTCTTTAGGAAACGAAAAAAAATTAACTGAAGATATGTTTTGAATAAAATAAAACGATATTCAAATAAATTGAAAATTCTGACAATTATATTTTTAATTTATCAAATCATGACAATGATTTATAACATTACAATGGATTCCATATTATTTATTCCAGGTGTTTATGTGTGGTCTCCTAAACAAACATACTTTATCCAGCACTATTGCATTTATATGTTGTACAGATATGAATACCATTAAAACATGATTTTTAAAATTCGCGATTTTTGCACTCTCTATATCTTGTAAAGTATTGATCCTACATGAAAAATGAAAAGGAACTTATCTGTAGAAAATTTTATCTAGTTTAATTTATGTGTAAGGACACTTTTCGAGATCGTAATTTCCGAGTTATTCAAGAAAAACCTGAAAAGCTGACCTTTAACTACCCCATACCCACCGGTCGGGACTTTTAGTATGTTATTCAGGGCACTCCCCTCGATAGTTATACAAAAATTGGCCCCTACACGAATTATCTCCCCTAATCGGCCTTTTTTGGACTTTGTTGACTGGATTATAACGTTTTCCCGCAGATTGCTTTATGTCCCTTGAAAGCTCACAGTATGATCCATCTAAACCATCAGTGATTTTAACATTGTAACTTATCTTCAACCTGTTTCGATTGAAAAAGTCGTTAGAACATAGGTTCTCATTGAACCCAATTTCAACCATGTTCCCATCATCATATTAAGTGCATGCTAATCAGTTCAAAATCTAGTTCAATTCACCACAGGGTAGGGCTTATCCTCCTACAGGCCACTCCCAATAGGGATCTCGGTAGTCTCCTTTCCATGTTATTTCCAAGTGCTAGGAAGACTTGTGAAGAGGCTGTATCGACTGTTTTTGGAGAAGAAGCAAGAGTTGGCTTCATAAGAGCCCGAAATCAATCCCGATAAAATCAGCCGGTATCCAATACAAAAGGCATTTTTTTCAAAAGTAGCTTGTCTGCGCCACCTGAGGATGATACAGTAGTATAAAACGATTTGGTAGGATTATTAAGAATGCTAATAGACAACTATAAAAGATATTTATTTTTGAATTTATAGGATTTCAGTCAGAAGGCTACAGAGACTATGACTACAAATTCCCTTGTTTGTATAACAGACCTCAGTTGTAACGTATAATGATTGAACTATTATGCTATGCTGTCAAATTTTGTTGTGATTGGAGTGGCAAAACATTTTTCATTGCGGATTTTGCACTGGAAACATCTTTATTCTTAATTGTAATAGGTACATATTAGTAGAACTGAATGAATCTCTATTTATTATTTACATAGAATTCAATTAAAACCTCATATGATACTTTCAGAGATATACACTTCATCATGTGACTAGAGACAGTAATAAAGTAAACGTTTTATAACAAGAAGTATATAATTAAATATAATTAATTAAATTAAGGAATCATATATATTTTAATGACCGAAATATATCTGTGACTTTCATTTTTTTTAATTGTATAATTAATTTATCATCAATGAAATGACCTTTAACCCGGAACACTACAAGAAATACTTTATCATGCATTTCCTGGCAATGTAAAATATCAGCGAGTCCCCGGGGAGATGTAAAGCACCGTTTCATGTTCCAACGCGCCATTAATCACAGATATGGATTGCCTCTCAACAATGTAAGATAAAACTCTACTTTCGTTATTCTGAGGCTCAAAATACGTTTCTACTGGCGTAATATAATTTTATGGGGCTAACTTTTTAATGGTAAATTAAACGGATTTGCAAAATTCATTTTGCAATTTAAATTGAAGTCCAAACCACTTACCCTAAAAGTACAACACACTAAAATTTCTAGGTGATAAAAAGAGGGAAATTTAGCCATCTTCATGAGATGGCGGTCTTATCTTTTCCTTAACTAGATTATGCTGTTGTTTTGTTAGCAAATACAAATAGCATTGAATTTTTATCTATTATTCTATTTGCATAACTTTTGCTAAACTTGCTATATAAATTATTTCGAGCCGCGGTTAACAGACAATGTTAAAGAAATCATTTCTATTCATAATAAGGTATTACAACGTTATAAAATGTCAAACAATCGGACTCGCTGGGAATTTTATAAAGAAATTATACTAATCAAGTAATAAAGTGGGGAAATAAATCATATTTTGAATACTCCATTAATACATTTAATTCTCATGAGTACTGGAAATGTTTAAGAAATAACCATATATTCCCACAAAATAAAAACGGAGATATCCTGAATCATTTGAAAAATGTTAGTGAAATCAATAATTTTACCATTAATGTGACAACAAATTTTTGGATACCAGAATCACTTTTTAATTATTATAGAACGAGTTATCTTAATAACAATAATTTTAAATTAAAAACAGCAAACAACAAAATTAATTAACGCAATCCCTACCAATGCTACAGGTTGTGAAGTTGTGAATGCTAAGATTCTGAAGTTGTGCTGTCCTCACATTATCCCACATTTGCTTGGCAGAAAATGTTTTTCCCACTTTATGGAATAGTTCATTAGTAACAGTGCTAGGAAGGAATTCAATTCTTTAGAATTTAGAGATCTTCGTGGTATAGGCATAGTACCAATTTTATCTGAAATTGTTGAAAAAAGCATGAACAAACAATTAAGAGAGTACTTAGTATTACATAATTTACTACCCATAATCAGACCGGTTTTAGGTTTAGCTACAGCTGTACTACAGCTCTTTTGCATATAGTGGCTGGCTTTATTGCTGCTTCTGAGAAACGAAATTCCAGTGTTTTAGTGCTGTTGGACTACAGTGGAGCTTTCCATACAATTAATCATAGAGTATTTTAAAATATATCTGACTATTTTCATATCAGAGAGCAGAAAGTATGCTTGGATGACTCAACTTCAGAAGCTGTCATCTTAAAAACTGGAGTACCACAGGGATCAATCTTGGTTCCTTACTGGTTATCACTTAAACCAGTCATATTATTAATTGTTTAAAATGTTGTGGAATTCATTTATATTCTGATGATTCTCAGCTGATTGCTCCTTTTCTCCACCAGATATTATGATAGCCTGTACACGTTACACGAAGACATCAATAATTTTACGAAGGAAGCTAAGAATCATTGTCTGTCCATAATGTGGTTGTTCTTGGACCAAAAAACCTTAAACTAAAAAAAAATAAATATAAATTAAACACATAACTATAAAAAATACTCAACAAATAGAGACTGATAAGAGTGTTAAAGCAAAAAGTCTGGGTGTGATTTTGGACAGTAAGGTTAGATTCATTCGACATATTAATAAACTACTATAAAAGATGTTCAAATATTAAAATGTCTACTTCAAAAAAGTAAAATCATGTTATGAGTGTCTGGTTCTATCTTTGTTTCATTAAGCTGACGTACTTTATGATCCTTGTTTCAATTATTTGCATATGCATACAATTTAATAGATTTAAAACTCTTGTTCTGTCTAATATATGGTATAAGAAGGCACTAAGAATTACACATAAATTAAAGTTAATTGGCTGAATATGCAAAATCGAAGACAAGTTGACTCAGCCACCTTGTATCACAAAGTTATTATATTTAAGTCACCACTATATTTGTTTAAAAAAAACTAAATTTAGAATGGCGTTCATACCCTAAATACTAGATTTAATGGATTATTAACTGCCCTAATGTGTCAACTAAAATTTATAAACGGTCTTATAGTTATCAAATCTGAAGTTTATAATGCCTTTGAAAATAATTTAAAGCAAACGAACATCCGTCAATTTAAGACAAGATATAAAAAATACTACTCACTCGCCAAATTTAATCTTTACGTTTCTTTTTATAATATTTACCGTGTTAGCCTCAGAATATTTAATTACAACTTGCATGCTACATTCATTATTTTGTATGTACTTATCAAGTGCATTATACATTTATTGAGATGAATTGTATTAATTTTTTGAAGCATATTACACATCCCGCTGGGTGTGTACAATATCCTCGGCCAGCACTCTAGCACACAGTTTCTTTGATAAAAGGATATTTACTTGCTTAATTCCGCAGCCGCGGCACAGATTGAGTCGAAGGAGGTATTATCAAAGGCTCCCTTGATGTCCAGAAAAGCACCAGCCGCAAGTTTTTTGTCTTGTAGCGCCTTCTCGATCCT
Organism: Rutpela maculata; assembly: GCA_936432065.2. Taxonomy (NCBI): domain Eukaryota; kingdom Metazoa; phylum Arthropoda; class Insecta; order Coleoptera; family Cerambycidae; genus Rutpela; species Rutpela maculata. The sequence goes on from OW386285.2 coordinate 246,852,547, forward strand.
GGAAACGATCAGGTGGGAGGGCCGTCTCCACTGATTTTCCGGCCTGGTAAGCGTGTTGCGAGGGATGCAGAGGTGCTAAGGTCAGTGTCCCGTCTTTAACAAACTTTTCAACCAACCTCTCTAATGTTTTGAGCAGGAAGGATGTAAGGCTGATTACTCTGTAGGAATTGGCAGAATCGTACGATATGCGTCCTGCTTTTGAATGCAACTTTTGTAGAGGCGTTGGGACTGTTTGTAGCTGTTCCAATCCTCTGGAAGCTGAGTACGCATTGCCCTATTGAAGAGCCTGCGTGTCTCTTTGCGTAGATTTTGGAGCTCCCTGTTCCACCAGGGAACTTTTTTCCTTTAAGAGGACAACTGCTCTCATATGAGGCAGTGATCGCTCCATTGAGAAGCTTAGTGAATGACTATATATCCTCTATATTCCTGGGTATAATAACCCTCGTTATTTTGCTCGAGAGGGCTCGCCTATAGGCGTCCCAGTCGGTGTCTTTGGGATTCCCGTACCAACTCTCCTCTGAGGAGGGAGTCAAGTTACGTTTAAATCTGATGTGACGGTGATCCGATCAGTGCGACGTCGTCTGGATCCCAGCGTGATATTGTTGTAGAACTCTCCAAAATCGTCCTAAGTTGAAGACATAATCAAAATTCGACTTAGGCAAAAATTTCATTTAAAGACATTTTTGGGAGTCTGCAGAGGCGCAGATCAGTCCATAAGGACCGTTTTGGGTTCTATAAGGCGTTGGAAATGACCAGGTGAAAATTCGAAGAAACACCGAATTTTCACTTAGGAAAAATGTTTTTGGTTCAGAATATGAGAGTAGAAGTATATAATGACAAAGATTTATGAATAATATACTTTTTCAAAGGTACCATAAATTGGACTTCGAAAAATAATATTTTTGGAAGGGCGTCAAAATTTGGCCCAAGAATCGATTTATCGAAAGTACGCCAAAGTTTCACTTGCAGACTAATTTTTCAAAACTGCGTTGAAATTTGGCTTGAAGATCGATTTTTCAAAAGTACGCCAAAATTTCACCCGCAGATTAACTTTTCAAAAGTACCTTGAAATTTGGCTTGAAGATCGATTTTTCAAAAGTACGCCAAAATTTCACCCGCAGATTAACTTTTCAAAAGTACCTTGAAATTTGGCTTGAAGATCGATTTTTCAAAAGTACGCCAAAATTTCACCCGCAGATTAACTTTTCAAAAGTACCTTGAAATTTGGCTTGAAAATCGATTTTTCAAAAGTACGCCAAAATTTCACCCGCGGATTAACTTTTCAAAAGTACCTTGAAATTTGGCTTGAAAATCGATTTTTCAAAAGTACGCCAAAATTTCACCCGCAGATTAGTTTTTCAAAAGTACCTTGAAATTTGGCTCGAAAATCGATTTTTCAAAAGTACGCTAAAATTGGTCTTGAAATGGATTTTTCAAAAGTACCACAAAGTCAGTTTAAAAAGTACCACGAAAATATAATTTAAATTATTTTTTTTATTTTTTATTCCTCAACCAAAGACATTGACCTTTGAGGTACGGTCATTGAAAGCCCAATTCTAAAGTATGAGCATAAAATTTTAACGATGCACTGCATCCGAAAGGCAAAATAGAAGATTTTGTCAAAGCCGGCGTAGTGCCGATAAGCAAAAATTGATAAAAATCAATGCACATGTACAAGGCCGGTTTCTCGCATGGAAAGAGTTTGGATTGACTCAGCGGCTCGCAATTTGGTCGAGCGCGTTGAGTGGTCCAGACAAAGCGATGGTAGAAAAGCCAATAACAGGGCTTTTCAAATGATAAAGTTATAGAGGAAAACGCCTTGTGCATAAAAATCCAAAAATTCAATTTTGCCTAAAAGTCGCTCGAAGGTGAGACGCTGCCAAATCGATAATATTAATCGACTGTGATAAGGGTTAGTAAGTCGTGGACTGATCGAACGCCACTCAACTTATGCAGTAATAAGTCCTCTGAATGTGTTTGAGTACGTGAATCTCCACGATACAAGAACTTTAAAGCTAAGTAGTCTCTAGCGAAACTAAATTCATTTAGTAAAACTTTTTTAAGTTAATTTCAGTCAGCCTTAATTATTCATTTACCCAGAGTCTGAAATGATTCAAAAAGCTCGCATTTTGATTCTGAGAAGGTATGTCTGAATCTTTTCTACCTAATCGATCGTTAGCGTGAGCGCTCTCGCTTGTATGGTCTGAAAGTCACTACCTTGATTGGGGAAGGCACGATTCTTATCTTGAGAATTTTGTATAACCAATTCTGTTAAATAAACGGATTCTTTGAACTAATATTTCTTAATTGATCTTGAGGCCTGTTGACGGTCTATAATCCCTGGAACTTTCGTATAGAAAACCGGATGTGTCGAGTTAATTCGCATTAACGTTCGACCTTCTGGTTGCTTTACGGAGGTTTGATAGGGATTTTTTTATGCGTTTTTTGAGAAATATATTCCGTTATTAATGGACCAAAACGTGATTTTCGCGTACCAAAACTAATCCCTCCGCAGAGAAATTCTTCGGTTGGGATTTTTTTATGCAAAAATTCAGGAAATTAAGAGGTGCCTAAACCCCTAACGAGGGAATTCGGGTCCAGAGAGAGCGTAGTTTCCGATCTGTGGTAGTGCAGCCTTGGTCCATTACTCGGCTACCGAAGTGCATCTTATCTCGAACCCGCCTGGGAGGTAGAAGAACGGGGTAATACGCGACTGGCGCCCCCTGAGAAATAAAGTGCGTAGTGCGTTCTTCTACATGGCGCCCAACGTGGGGCGTTGTTAGTCAGCAGGGCTTTCTGGAAAGGATATGGATGAACCAACGCCTTTCCAGTTTTACGACGAGCCGACATCTGTGATGGACAACGTCTCTAGAGGGTTAGAGAGGCCGTGCGCGGAGGATGTACTGGGTAGTTCGGGGGTAGGCCCGAGTACCACTGAAGGAGTCATACAGCCCTCCTCAGAACAAGTGTTCGCCCAAATGGCAGCAGGTCTTGCCAAAGCTCTAAGCGAAGCCACGCACGAGCATAAGTATCGGTCGAAGCATCCAAATGCGGAATTTCATGGCTTCGAACACGAAGACCCTGAAACCTTCATTCATCATATGGAGGAATTTTTCGTCCGAGTACGAATTACGCAGGATAACGACCGTCTATATAAAATATCAGAACAGCTCAAAGACGATGCCAGGAAATGGTTCGAACAATACCGAACCCTAATTACCACGTATCCTCTATTCCTCGAGCGGGTCAGAAGCCGTTACGATTCAGGTGAAGTACTCACCGAAGCAGTAGCTAATTTATATGGCAAGAAACAAGATGCCGAGGAAAGTACGTCAGTATTTATTTCCAGGAAGGTATGCCTCTTCAAGAGGATCGATCCGTTTAAGCCGGAGGCGATGAAGGCGGCTACCATCTTCAATCAGTTGAGACCTGATATGAAAATGCTCCTAGAGAGTGCCGTCATAATAGATACAAATACACTAGTGACGATGACCGAACAAATGGCCAAAATCATGGATGAGAATAAAGAATTCGAGACTCTGCAAAATGTCAAAAAAAGCAAGGACCAAGAATCGTCCACCTCTACCGCTTCAGCTCAAGGGAATCAGCAATCGAGCAGTAACTGGAGAACGGAACCCTCCGCATTAGCGAAGCCGTCCTCCAGTTCCCTTGGTGCATCTAGGACACCATTCAATGGATCTCAAAGAAGAGATAATCCGCCAGCACCAAGGGTGCATTTTGCAAATAATATTTCCTCGCTGCCCAGAGGGGATATACCGAGAAGGGGTACTGGAGACGTAAGGAACTCCCGAGTCCCGTATCGCCCTTGCAGATACTGCCCAACGGAGCAGTGGCATTTTCATGCGGAATGCCCAAACAATCCCTATCGTAATATGAATACGGGAAACCAAGCGGGGGTCAGAGGCGATGGCCCAGGCCGAACTGTACCAGCCCCGCCTACCAGGCCCCAGCAGGCTCGAAGCGACCCTCGGGGAAGCTCCGAAGCAAGAAGTTTAAATTAAAAAACTTCGATGACCTTCCTGACCTTAATTACCTGTTTAAGGATCAAGAAGTCAACCTATCTCCCCACCGATTCACTCCACTAGAATCTATCAATCAAACTAGCGACGCTTTCCCTCTGCCTCGCATTAAGATTATAATTAATAATCGAGCGGTTAACGCTTTATTGGATACAGGTTCGACAAGGAATATTATCCAACCGAAATTTTTGAACGACATTGATCAACTTACAGCTCCCCAAACGTTTGTTATGGCTTGTGGCGATGGTTTAGTAGAATCTCTCGGGACTACGACCATAAATGTTAATGTACTAGATGTACCCTTTCGGACCACGTTTCAGGTCATTCAAAATTTAAACGAAGAGCTCATTTTGGGAGCCCCGTTTTTATATGCCCACAATGTCGTATTCGATTATCAACGTAAATGTGTCTACGTCGGCACTGAAGAGCGAATAACCGTCTTCTGGAATCAAGCGGCACATCAAGCAAGGAAGCAATGCCGGCTTCCCGAAGAACTGATCATCGGAAACGATAATTTAAAACCTCTATTCGAGGAATTCGCTGAATTGTTCACCGCGGTGCCTACCCAAGCTACCACGGTGACAACGAAACATAAAATAAAAGTTAAAGACGACCGCCCGTTTAATATCAAACCTTATCCTATGTCTCCTACTAAGATAAAAGCTATGTACGATCAAATTGAAGAGATGCTGAAAGCCGGAGTTATAGAACCGAGTACCGCTCAGTACAGTTCGCCTCCCATTATAATAGAAAGGCCCGGCAAGAAGCCTCGCTTCTGCATTGATTATCGTCACTTAAATGAAGTAACGGAAGACGAAGCATCCGTCTTACCTAAGATATACGAGAGTATAAAGGATCTAGGAAACGCCAACATATTTACGGTGTTGGACCTCAAGAGCGGATATTGGCAAATCCCTCTTGAGGAGTCGTCAAAAAATTATTCTACGTTTACAACATTGGATGGAGCATCTTACCGATTTAACGTGATGCCTTTCGGATTGAAGACCGCTCCATGTACGTTCCAAAAATTTATGGCAAGAGACGTATTGACCGGCTACTTGCATCATTTCTGCAAAGTATATCTGGATGATATTATCATCTATAGCGAAAACATAAATCAGCATGTAAATCATCTGAGAGCCGTCTTTGAACGCCTACGTTTACATAATTTAAAGGTGTCACCGGAAAAATGTGTGGTAGCCACGTCAAGCATAACCTATCTCGGGCATCAAATAAATGCCAACACCACTCAGCCGTTAGAAAAACACATATTACAGATACAAAATTATCCGGCCCCTACTACGAGGCGCCAGCTTCAGAGTTTCCTTGGCCTATGTAATTGGGTACGTGAATATATCCCTAATGTAGCAATAATTACTAAGCCCTTGACCCGACTACTCTCGAAAGACTGGCGCTTCAAGTGGAATCCGGAAGCCCAAGAAGCTTTTATTTTACTAAAAGAAGTATTGAATCAACCACTAGGACTACACCGGCCCGATTTTAACAAAATGTTCATTTTACAAACCGATGCATCCCTGATAGGATTATCGGCCGTCCTTTATCAGCTAGGGGATAACGACCAGAAGCACATCATCTCTTATGCAAGCAATACGCTGTCTCCAACAGAGAGAAATTATCACATAAACGAGTTAGAATGCCTGAGCGTCGTTAACTATATAAAGAAATATAAAATTTATTTGGCAGACCATCCTTTCATCATTAGAACTGACAACAGAGCATTACTATGGCTGAATAAGCATAAAGATGAAAAGACCAAATTTACACGATGGTCGTTATTACTTCAAGAATATAGCTTCTCAATAGAGCATTGTCCTGGTAAAGAAAACATACTGGCGGACTATTTGAGCAGAAATCCTCAAGGCCCGAACGTCGAAGCAGACGACGAAGAGGAGAGAATGTATCCACCAAAATTCTCGTACAAGGAACGAATATCAGTGATTACCACATTGGAATTAAACGATCAGGTCAGAGAAGCGCAAACGCACTCCAGAGATATCCAAGACCAAATTGAACAATGGAATGCTCTAGTGCGACAAGCAAATAAAACCGAGGCAGAGGTGAAATTCGTCAATACACGACAAGTGATAGGCGGAACACTTTGGACGAGAGGCGAAAATGTCAAAGAAAAATTATACGTACCAAAACGTATGGTCATGAGAGTAATATCTCATTTTCACGACCGACCGGAAGTAGGTCACCCCGGCCGCGATGAAACTGTTAGAATCATCTCGGGCCGCTATTATTTTAATAATTTGTCGAGACTAGTTAACAAATATTTAAATGAGTGCATTAGTTGTAATTCCGTAAAAAGCAGACAGTCACAACCGAAGGCTCCTCTCAGAAGCCATGCTCCATCGCATCCGTTCGAAGTTCTAAGCGTCGATGTAATAGGACCGCTTCAGCGAACCAAAGATGCAGATAACCGATATATATTAATGGTAGAGGATGTATTTAGTAAGTGGGTCAAAGCCAAGGCGTTCACCCAAGTCAGTGGAAAAACAATAGCACAATTTATCGAAGAGGAACTAGTGGCGAGATATGGCGTTCCGAGGGTCATCATTTCCGACCAGGGAGGCCACTTCAATTCCGGCTTTTACGATACGTTCTGTACACGTAACAATATTGAAAGATTCTTCACAGCAGCTTACCACCAACAGGCCAATCCAATAGAAAGGAGGGTGCAAGAAGCTAAGAAGATCTTAAAAACCTTATTATATGGTTCACCCAACGACGAGTGGGATCGACATGTTAGTCAGATGGCATATATCTTGAGAACAAGAAAAAACGCCGCTACGGGGCATACGCCCAGTTTCGTAGTACTCGGCTATGAATTACCGCAGATTGGTGATTGGAATATGTTCGCTTATAGACAAGAACGTCGTAATCAAGCGGACGTTCCCCGCCTTGAAAGAGTCAAGGAGATTCGTAGAAATCAAACAAATTACCAATGGCGTTACGCGCCCAAAGTGGCGGTAACGCCGGTCGTATATAAAGTGGGAGATATGGTAATGACTAAAAGGATCAGGAAGGATCATACCTTCACACCGTCGTGGAGTGGGCCACACAAGGTTTTAAAGAGATTGTCCGATGAAGTTTACCTCATTCACAAGGGGGTAACTTCGACGAGATTACATGTCGATGCCATCAGGCCGGCACCTAAGGGAGATCCCGATGTTGAATTGGAATTGTCTGAAGAATCAGAAGATAGTCCGGATGAAACTCATCTTAGTGACGACGCTTCCTCATCAGACAATGAGATCGCGCCCAGGTCAGAGCGACGTAGCGATACCACACTAGTTCAAATCAATGTTCCCGCAGGTGCTCAAGATGAGCCGGATGTAATAAGTCGAGACCCCGATGATGCTCGAGATGAGCCAGACATAGAAGAGTCGCCTCTAGATATTTCCGAGGTCGACCACGGCTAATAGCCGTTTTTGCTTTTTTTTATATTTTTTCTCACAATTCTAAGTGGCGATTTTGACCTATATGCGGTCGAATCGAAGATTTAAAGTCTACTCCATGAGCAGACATGGAAAGACGGCGAACCCGACGCAAGAGCGCGATCCGGTAAGCCTAGCTTCTCAAGAGCGAGAGCCGCCAAGTTCGAGTAATGGACGTAGGCATAAGTACGAATCAGTACGAGTTTCGGAAGCTGTTTTTCTTATGCAAGAAGACAACTTCTATTTTAATCATTTTAAGTCAACAAAATTAACGTATACCCCAAATGGAAACTACGAGTTTCAGAAGCCGTTTTTCGCTCAAGAAGACGCTTCAATTTTTTTTTTTTATACTTTTTTCACAAGTCGTGATGACCGCACGAGTATCGTAAGCCGTTTTAATCTACCTTACGAAGTAGAAACTACGAGACGAGTTTCAGAAGCCGTTCTTCGCTCAAGAAGACGCTTCGATTTTTTTTTTTTTTATACTTTTTTCACAAAGTAGTGAGGACCGCACGAGTATCGTAAGCCGATTCAATCTACCTTACGAAGAACCAATTTCTAACCATTATAAGTTAACAAAATTCATGTTAGAAAAATAGTTCATTAAAAACAACACATTGTGTTTGTTAGTCGACGCGTCCCAGTCGACGACTTGCCAAAAAGTCAATCTAGTTGCAGAACTGCATTTTCCATGTGCAGAAATGGAAAGATGACCCAGCCTGTCGCAAGGGCGCGGCATGGTGAAGTCTGGAACTCAAAGGCGAGGACCGTCCAAGCTGCGGCATGGAGATATAGACAGCCTCTTCTAGAAAGGGCCGAAGTTAAGCAAGAGCGAGACCAGGGCGAAAAAGCGAGTGCAACAAATTAGTGAGAGTGGACGCTAATCAAAATTGTGCTACGCTTCGCTTCGCTTCGCACCTCGACGCGGGTGTAATTAAGTTGATAAAAATGTTGTATCAACTTGGCGTATTGTTTAAAAAATGTTTTTATTTTTTAAGTTAGATAGGCGAATCAGCCGTCTGCCCCAATTAAGGCCGTTATTTTTAAACATCTGTACCATAGGTCAGACCGTCAAATGAAGGCATACAGACATACAAGTGAATATGGAAATTAAAGGCAATCGATGAGTAGAAAAGATTCAACCAAAGGAGGGGAGTGTTGTAGAACTCTCCAAAATCGTCCTAAGTTGAAGACATAATCAAAATTCGACTTAGGCAAAAATTTAATTTAAAGACTTTTTGGGAGTCTGCAGAGGCGCAGATCAGTCCATAAGGACCGTTTTGGGTTCTATAAGGCGTTGGAAATGACCAGGTGAAAATTCGAAGAAACACCGAATTTTCACTTAGGAAAAATGTTTTTGGTTCAGAATATGAGAGTAGAAGTATATAATGACAAAGATTTATGAATAATATACTTTTTCAAAGGTACCATAAATTGGACTTTAGTAGGTAAAGAATGAGAAATGGCATGTACCCCCCTCCATGCCTCCCTGTGTACCCCCCACTCCTCACCCCACCCTAAACGGGATTGGTCGATGGGAGGGGATAAGCCACGCCCACCTTAACAGGATTGGTCAATGGGAGGGGATAAGCCACGCCCACCTTAACAGGATTGGTCGATGGGAGGGGATAAGCCGCGCCCACCTTAACAGGATTGGTCAATGGGAGGGGATAAGCCACGCCCACCTTAACAGGATTGGTCAATGGGAGGGGATAAGCCGCGACCACTTTAACGGGGTTGCCCGATGGGAGGGGATAAGCTACGCCCTCCTTAACGGGATTGGTCGATGGGAGGGGATAAGCCACGCCCCTCCTTAACGAGATTGGCCAATGGGAGGGGATAAGCTGAACCCACCCTAACGGGATTGGTCAATGGGAGGGAGGAGAACCTAAGCCCTTTTATTGGGATTTAAAGAAATGGAAGATACAATCTCATGCATATGTCATATAGGTTCATTTAATAATAAACCGTTAATGTGTAAATATGTCATTTACTTTCGTTCTTAGTGGAGAATCTTCTGTATTAAATTACAATTTCAATCCACCAATATATTTAGATGATGAGGTAGATTATGAAATTGGATTAACAAATTTTGATACTTATAATATTATTCCAAATATTGACAACAGCAACAATAAATTTGCGTGGGGGAAAAATAATGAACATATAATTCCTGAGGGTTGTTATGAAATTGATGACATTATAAAATACATCGTAAACAAAATAAATGAAGAAGATGATGAAGCCGTTATCAGAATTACCACAGACATTAATACTTCCAAAGTCACTATACGCACAAATAGGAAAATTAATTTTAACGTAAAGGACTCAATAGGTCCGGTATTAGGTTTTGAGAAAAGAGAGTTAAAAGTTAATGACAACAATACTTCCGATGAAAATGTAAAAATATCTAAAGTGAATACTATCTGCGTCGATTGCAATATTGCAGTAGGTTCTTTTTATAATGGACAACCTGTACATATTATCCATCAGTTCTTTCCAACAGTGCCTGTTGGGTATAAAATAGTGGAATCACCTTTAAACATTATTTATTTCCCAGTGAGTGTTAAAACTATCAGCAACATCACTGTCAAAATAGTGGACCAAGAAGGGCATCTTGTTAATTTTCAAAAAGAAACTTTAACTGTTAGACTTCATCTTAGAAAATCAGTCAAATAAAAAAATGGTGCTGATATTTAATTCAACGTCATCCATTTATAGACATCAGCCATACTATAAAAGAGTGAGGAAGCAGGAAACCAACAGTCCTAAAAAGAATATTGAACGATTAACATTGAAAAACCGTCAGTATTTAGAATCACTTGGATTGGAAGTTTTAGTATAATGGAGTTACTGAATATTACTGATCTGCCCTTTAGCGACAACTCTATATCAGAGTATCAGTTCCATACATATCAACCGAATATATCCGGAACTTTGGATTACAATGATGAAATAAGAATTCCCATCCAAGATTTAGATGCTTATACTGCACCGTGCAATAGTTATTTATACATCGAAGGAAAACTAATGAAAGAGGATGGAGCTGAAGTTACGAAATTGGAGTTTATTAATAATGGTATTGCTTTTTTGTTTCGCGAAATTAGATATGAAATGAATGGAATTGTTATAGACGCAGTGAGAAATGTTGGATTAGTTTCAACCTTAAAAAATTATATATCATACAATAAAAATGAAAGTATTTCCATGCAAAATGCTGGATGGTTTCCAAAAAATAAAAAAGGTGACAAAATTATAGCTGATACAAATGGAAATTTCAATGTTTGCATTCCATTAAAATTACTAGTTGGATTTTTTGAAGATTTCCGAAGGATTATCATTAATATGAGACAAGAATTAGTATTAATACGTAACAGTAATGATCTAGATAGCATTACTAGTGATGATGATACTGAGAAACCAAAAATTACTATTAGTAAACTATTTTGGAGGGTGCCGCATGTCACTGTTAATATGTCGGAACAACTTAGATTGAATAAACTGATAAGTCGAAATATAGATTTCCCTATAAAATTTAGAAGCTGGGAATTAATTGAATATCCATCTCTGCCTCCCTCAAGCAGACATACATGGCCTGTCAAGACGTCTACTAAGGTAGAAACTCCTAGGCAAGTAATAATAGCATTTCAGAAAGACAGGAAAGGAAAAATTACATCTGATATGAGTAAATTCGATGACTGTGGACTTAGAAACATAAGGGTTTTCTTGAATTCCGAAAGATATCCATATAATGATCTATACCTAGATTTTAAAAGCAATAAATATGCAACACTTTATGATATGTTTGCAATTTTTCAAGAATCCTATTACCCTCATAAAATAAATCAGCCCATTCTTAATACAAAAGAATTTAAGGACTACGCAGCAATAACGTATATTGATTGTTCCCGCCAAAAAGAAGCTATACAAACGGGGTCAGTGGTCATGAGAATAGAGTTTGAGACAGATACTGCCACTACTTCGGATATTACTGCATATTGTCTTATATTACATGAAAAACATTTCACTTATAGTCCTTTAACTAAAATTGTACATCAACATTGAACTGTGCATTACTTTTTTTTTCTTTACTGGCATAAGCAAAAATAGTGCGAAGTAAGTTAGTATACTGATGAGATCAGAATATGCACGACTGTTGAAAGAACACAGAAAAAACTGAAACATTTAAAAAAATAGTGGAATTATATTGCATAAAGAAAGAAGTTTTGATAAAACTAGAAAATTTAAAAATATGATGATGCTTGTGGATATTCAAGGATTTAAAATAGAAAACAATAAATTTATTGTTAAGGAGCTTGCAGGATATGATGGAATGAAAACGTGTCACTATATCTTTAAACCACCTTATCCATTTGAGATGCTTTCACCGGAATTACAAAAACAGGTTCACTGGTTAACAAAAAATCACCACGGCATTAAATGGGGTGATGGATTTACACCACTGCACTTATTCAGCAAAATTATTCAAAATTTGACTTCAGGAGTTGATTGTGTTTATGTAAAAGGACATGAAAAGGCAGACTACATGAGACAATTTATCTCCCAACCTGTATTAGAACTTGAAGAACAACCAACTTTAAGAAAGTCTACCCCAAAATGTTTTTATCACTCAAATAATAAATGTATGTGTGCACTTTCTAATGTCTATTATTTGTATAACAAATTTTATTTCTGTGTTAATAAATAATACTAAAATGGATTTTTTTTGTTTTTTTATTTTAATACTTGAAGATAATAAAAATATTATTACATTGAATACAATTTTATAAGATTTAAATATTATCTAATTAATTCAATTATCCTTGTCTTGAAGATCTACCATATTTGCAAGATCCGGCTTCAAATATTGTTTTATTACTTGTAGAAATTGATGTAAACCCAATTTCTCCAGCTCCTGGACAAGGCACTTCTCGCATATTCTTTCTTGTAAAAACTTCTGACAAACTCCGTGACCCACTTCGTATGTCTTCGCTAGTTCGTTACATTCGTCATCAGAGTAAAATCTTCCCATCCCATATACTGCCTCATGTGCTGCATCAAACTGAAGATTTGAGAATTTCTGGCTTAAATTTCTGACACCACTTTCCAAATCAGTAATCTCAACTTCCTTAACGTAACACATCCACATCTTTCGTTACTATTTTTTTTCTTTTTTCTCTGATAAGATGATATTGTCAAATAATCACTTCAATTAATGTTCATGTTTTATAATGAAAGATCATACCTCCCACTTTACTTCACATACACGTGAAATACCTCACACCTGTTCGACCACATTTGTGAAGTCAGCAGTTCATTCAACTTGCAAAGTTTACAGTTTATTTTACTTGCATATCAGATACTTTATTCAACTTATGTCAGCAGTTCATTCAACTTGCAAGGTTAGCAGTTTATTTTACTTGCACATCAGATATTTTTATTCAACTTATGTCAGCAGTTCGTTGTACTGACAAGTCATCTATTACCTAACTTGCAAAGTTAACTGTTTATTGTACTTACAAAGTTAGCACTGTATTGTACTTACACATCCCCTAGATTATTCAACTTATACTGTCAGCAATTCATTGTACTGACAGTATTAAATAGCAGCAAAGTCAGTAGTTCATTCAACTTGCAAAGACAGCAGCTCCTTATTTACTCCACATTGTATGTTGTACAATATGTTTCAAAAATAGGAAATATGTCATTACTATATCTAATGGGATATGTGTAATAGAATATGAAATAAAACTAAATAAAATTTTAAAAAATAAATCATATATTTGATTAATATCAGACATTACCTAAATACAGTTATTTCATATATCTTTATACAAACAAAAATGGATGATGATATAAAAATAACAATTTTTGTAAATTGAAATTACAAATAATTTTTACATTAAAACAAAAAACTTACAATAAATCTAAGTCAAAGTCGATATCATGATTTTCCTGTTCAATAATCGCATTAGCTAATCTTAAAAGAACCGTTAAATTATCTTCAGCTGTATTATGGTCAGTGTTATCGTATAAATTATGAATAGAGTAATGCCCCCATGCAAGAGTTTTTGTGCTTCCAGGTATAACATATCGCTTATCATCTTGTGCGGAAAGCGCAACTTTATTTTTCAACTCAGTATATATTGCATGCAGATGTGAAGAGAAAACATACATTTTTCGATATATGAGACCGCCGTCTTCTACTATTTGTTTATAATCAACCAAATGTAATTGATTCTTTATAACACTTTTTGTAACACCCTTGGCTTTCTTTGTTACGCTATCGTTTACTTTAACACAGTAAGCTTTTGCCCCGGTACCAAAAAAGCCTTCTATTGCATATACTACCTGCATATTCATCCTTCATTTTCCCTATGACTGATTGCGTTTTCGGAATGTTGTGTACATTTGGAATCGAAAAATTTGATGTGTCGAATAATTCTATATTTTTTTGAATATCGTCATAAACATTTTTTGTGTAAATTTCTAGAATTAAAGAGTCCGTGTCAGTATAACACAGAATAGCTTTGTCATTATATTGCTTCTTTATGAAGTTATAAAAAAAGTTATAAATTATTGTTTTAGAGATGTCCAAAATGGTGAAGCCTATATAGAGCGGTTTGTCGTAAAATATTTTCAATAAGAACATTTGCACCGCTACCAAATTTTCTGAAAATACTGTACATGATTTAAAATTGGGTTTTGCAATAAGTCCTTCGGCACCCACACTACCTATGCTATTTCTCCAATGCGATACTAATTTTACATCAACCCTATTGTCAACATTTTCCATTGTCTTCCCAAATATTGAATTTATTAAAAATTTAAAAAGATCTCGTTCAAACACATTTTTTGAAGAATTTCTAAGTTCAGTGTTCAAATCGATGTATGTTTTTAACCAAGCAGATTGTGAAAATTCTATGATTCTATATATTTTCCTAAGTATTAACCCATGTTCCAAGCACTGTTTCAAATTTCGATAATGGAGAACATATTTATGTTTATCATGCAAATTTAGAATTAATTTTGAATTTCTGGAGCCAGGAGGCACAATGTTTTCAGGACAAAATGGTAAATCATTATGATTATCATGCAAATGTTGAGGATATTCTAAATCCACTTCTAGTACATAACCTTTTGGTGAATCATCACCAAAGATAGTACAATCGAAGTTTTCGATTTCATAATCATTTAACCATCTAAAATCTCCTGTGGGCAAACATTCACTCATCGAAGAACCGTACATATTTGTGGCGTCTAAATATAATATATATGACGTTGGTTCTGATGAATTATATTCCGGAATAAATGGATTGTTGGCAATGGCTTTTCTATTGCTGCATTGACTAACACCACCACGTATTCCCTTTCTAAAAAAGTGAAGCATATCAATGTCAGTTAGAAGTTCCAGCTCAATGCCAGTCTTTCGTAACATTGCATCCCAACTCAAGGATGGTGCAGTTAAATATTGTGCAGGATCTAATTTATATGTCTGTAGACATATCTGTCGAAAATTTTCAAAAATATCAGCAAGAAGCAATACATCTGATACTAAATAAATGTCTGAATATTCACCAAGAGTTCGGCAATTAAATGTATGCCATACATCACAAGCCCGATCATAATCTTCCTGAGAAATTGAGTCACCACTCAAGATATTAAAAAACTCATCCTGTGATGGTAATTTGGTATCATCCAATTTTTCCAGCGAATCTACGTAGGAATATGGAAAGACACCTTTACGCCTTAATAAATTGAATTGTTTGTCATCGGTATAAAATTTCCTTACTTCGAGGCATTGATGTGTTTCTAGCGTTTGACTTAGTTTATCCAAAGATGCTGATAAAAAGCGGAAAGAATCGACAACTCTTAATTTTATGAAAATTTTCTTCGGTTTTTTATCATTAGATTTATCTACAAGAATTTGTTTGGAAAACGTAATATATTTTTCTTTATTCTGTGCAAGAACTTGTATACTTTCTCGTTTTAAAGCTAATTTTTTAATAAATAAATGAGAATCGTAATTAGCTAAGTTATGAAAGAACACTGGTATAAATTTAGGTATTTTAAAGTTTAAATTACAATGAGAATGAGCGGCTCCTCTAAAATTACCACTAACGTGGCAGTGGTCGCGAACCCTTTCATCGCCATTCTCAAAAGGTTTATCGCAGATATGACAAATTTGACTATTATTGAAAATATCTTGTTGATTCTGTGATAATGGTTTCATTTCAACTATATTTTTTAAGTGATTTTGATATAATTGTAAGACAAGTTCATCCAATCTTTTCACAAATACTTCCACAGCATCAACACCTCGATAATATTCAAGTTTGGAAAGATTATCATCAAAATTACACTTTAAGTAGATGCAAAATGAATATGGCTCATGTTGGTACGTTTTAACGGAGAATGATTTACTATCAGATGGTTCATTATAATGAATTGGTTTTAATAAACTTTCAAAATCTGCATATACAACGAAAGGAACAGGCAATTGTTTCTCAATATTAACAAATTTTAGGATATTTCCTGCAATTAGTTCCCCACACTTATTGATTTGTGGATCTGTATCAGGTAAAATAGTACATAAATGATTACAGTCATTTCTTTCATGAGCATACAATTTCTCAGGAGAATTAAAAAATAGTAGGCAGCCATCACAAATATAATTTCGACCGTGATGTTTAGATCTTTGGCTAGAGACTAATCGTGACAAGTCTTTAATAAGGGTGTAATGACTATTACCTTCAACATCAGCAATGAGTAATAAATTTACGTGTGTATTTTGTTTTTTATTTGTGAAATGTAAGGGGCCTACAATCCCACTGACCATTTTACCATCTTTATACTGATTATTTACCCCGAATACATTTATAGAGATATTATTTAAAATCTCAAATTTATGAATATCATTTAATTTAACAGGAAAATCGATACCTTCAAAATTTAGCAATGTTGCGTAATGAGGATAGGATGATACTTCATGCGGAGGTCCATTGGCTGGGAAGATCGCAGCATTAACGGCATAAGCAAAACATTTGTCATCATTATTTTGAATATTTAAAACAGCTCTCTTATTTTCAATAAATTTAGGTAACCTAATGTATGACGATGCGAATAACGGGTTGTATTTGTTGAGGTTGACTTCAAGAAAACTAACGTGCTTCAGAGCCCATCCTAAAAAATAATTAATAACCATGTAAGAAAAAAATATAACTGCAGAAATCATACGTTAACTGTGATTGACATAAATTTGTTACACATACCTGGGTCTCGCTCTTGAAAGGTTGATGCTTTCTCTATGATCTCCTCTTTGAACTCATTATACAGGTTTAATACATTCAATGAGTGCGTCACAACTTTATTTTTAGTATTGAATGACTTTATGTCTGACATTTCTTTCTCCTCAATAACGTATAGCCCAAATAATTCCATATTAATTTTTAAGCTAAAGAATGTTTTAATATATTTCTCAATAACTGAGATAACTTTCATTTTTACTTCTTCCAAAAACTGGGTGATATCTGTGCACTGATTCTTTGTGGAAAAACGGTAGCTCGAAATTCGGTTTTTGAATGCGCTCTGAAGTTTTTCTACTCCATCTTCTACAATATTGATGACTTTCTTGTGAGATGAACTTTTTAAATGTCCCATTAATTTATTTTTAGGCATTTTCTCATAACATTGCGGGCAATTAATAATAACCTCCTGAGCTTTTGTATGACCACCAGAGGGGCTGCCTAGATTTTCAGATTCCTTATTACATTTTTTAGCATGATACTGCACACCAGAAGGGCCAGGAAGGTTTTGGGGTTCCTTATTATATTTTTTAGGTGGTGAATTGTTTAGTTTGATTCTTTTCGGGGCACTATGTACACTTATTTCTCTATAGGGACAGCTTTCCCGAAGATGACGCGACAAACTACTTTTTGATGAAAATTGTTTTCCACACTGAGGACACAACATTGTAGAGTATAGTTTTACAAGGAACTATATATTCGATACCAAATAACTGTATTTAAGAAAAATCTGATATTAATGAGTTAATACATTACACATTTTTCTTTATATACCCCCCCCCCCCCAACACTTAATTAATATAGTTATTTGAGTTGGGGAAAACAAACATGCTTTGCTTGCAAAAAAATTGTTGTGTTGGTAATTAAGACAGATTTCCAACCATTCTTGAGTAATGTCATAACTATTATCAAACCCCCAAAAACATTTTTAGCTAATTAATTTTGAATAATTTTTGTAAACCTAGAAAGCATTTATTGAGACTCAAAAAATCCCCGAATTTTATTTATTTATTTGGTTATGAAAAATATTTAAAGATGACTCTACATATTTTGCTGTGCAATCATCCTTTTTGCCTTCAAAAACTTCAATATTTTGTGGGTCCATTAAACCCATGCAATAATATCTTTTTTAATTATTTAATATGCTATAATTTGAACATTCTGTTGAATCACATATCAATAGACTGGCAATGTAATATAATACCGGAAAATATTCAATCGCACCATAGGTGACTAACCTTGCCAACTTGCAATAATCGGTGATTTATGTATGTCATTAATTTAATGCAGTTTATTCAACTTGCATACATTGCAGTTCATTTCATTCACACTTACTGCTTACCCATCTCCCTACCTGCAATTTTTTTTGGGGTGGAACTTTATTTAAAGTAAAATTCAGCTGTGAATTTTAACAGTTCATTCTGTACTTTCCACACTATTTTATTGCATTCCGCCGTTTTTTTATTATCATTCAGTTTTTTATTTTTTTTATATATTTTCAATCCTTATTTTCTAGTTTATTTTTAGTTAAGTTCGAATAGTAGTATTTTTAAGTGTTAATTAGTTCATTATATTTGCGCCGTTTTTCTGTTTATTTTTTTTTAAAATTTTTGCTTTTTGGTTCGTTTGTTCGTAAGTTATTTTTAAGTGTTAATTTTTTATTTTTAAGTGTTTTTTTAAATAGACTAAATTTTCAAATTTCGCCGCGTTTTCGTGCACCGCGCTTCACGTTTGCTGTTTCCTGCTAATAATAAGATGTCTGGTGGAGATATGTTCCCAAGAGGCCTAGGGAGCCAAGAGGCTGATCAGTTTTCCGACTGCTCGTTCGAGGAAGAGATGGCACAGTTAATGAACCGTGATCGGTCGACTAGGAGCATCGGATCCGGCATTGAGATTCTGGCCGGATCCTTCACGGACCTCAGGCCTATTGGGGCACCATCGGGGCCACAACAGCCAGGTACTGTTTCCTTTTTTTATTGAATAATTGGATATCTAACTTTCTTTTCCCTTATAGTTCTACCAAAATCAGATGTGGAGAGGAGCACAGCGGTGTCGTCCTTAGGAGATCAACTTACTGGCACTACTACGGATGAGAGATCTCCGGGGACGGTGCAGCGAGAGGCTGAGGGAGAGGCTCTTCTCCAGTTTGAGTTGAACGGGTGGTTGGACCTTGTGCGGCACGATGTCGCAAAGCAGGAGGCGGCAGTGGTCAACGAAAGAGAGAACTTTAGACGTGAAGTGCGGGAGTTTATGGTGAAAAAGGCATATAGGTATGCTCACAAACTGAAACTTTCAAAAAATAAAATGCTCCAGCATCTGCACCGACTTCGCCACCGCCAGCAACTTATTGCCGAAGAGGCCGATACGGTGGAGGCGAAAGTCGGTGTGGTTGACGTGGAGCTGAAAAAATGCCACGCCTTTATGGGCAATATGCCCTTTGACTGAAGTGTAGTATAGTGTAGGTTAGTTGATTAGTTTAGTTTTGTTTTATTTAATTTTAGTGGTAAGATTCTAAATTTAAGGTGTTTTTTTGTAGTTTTTTGTAGTTTTTTTGTAGTTTGAAAAATATGTCTTTTTTTTAATAAATTTTTTTAAGTTATTTTCTCTTTTATTATTTTATATAGTATTCGTGACTTAGAAGAAAATATATAATTTGGGGGGGGGGGGTAAATTTGTGAAATGCTGGTAGAATGAAGTTGAAAAAATTAATTATTCTTCAAATTTGAAAAATTACTGCTTGAAGTAGAACTATAGAATTGAATGATAGGAAAAGTGGATACTTTGAAAAAATTGAAACAAATTATTTATTATTAAGGTATTTATTATTAATTACACTCGTTACATTCATAAATATACAGATGCTTATTGCATACATACATAAATTATGTTATAAAATATCAACAGATTAGGCAGCGTGTGCCCTTCTATCACTTATATCACAATTGCTACAAACAGTATATATTTTATTATCCATGGTTGCATTATATTCCTCTAAAACACTTTTACATCTGAGACAAATCCATGTACAGACAGGCATAATATCCAATATATTAGTACAGACGTATATATTGTTTTTATAGACATATGTTACGTATCATAAACATATAGATACTTATTACATGCAAGCTTATGGTCACAAGCCATATGAAACCTCTTCTAGAACCAACCATATGATTTTTTGTCATACATGTGTGCTCCTCTATATTTCGCCGCAATAGGCTTCTCATTAATTTTGCATAAGAACAATTTGCTGAATATTTCAAGTGTTCATTTATAGGTATGTCACACGCCTCCCATCTATATATCTCGACTCCACAACAAAAACAGCTGACTATATCATGGTAGCCACTGTAATAAAATCCTGCTAGAGCAAGTTCTGATGGTTCCACAGTACCATTCCATTTTTCAAATGATAATAAACGTTCATCGAAAGGCTTATATATTACTGGATTATTTGATACAATCGAAAAATCTATCATGCAATTATTTTTATTGTAAAATTTGGATGCCAATTTCTGCATGATGGCAAAAGAATTGTAAATATGCTATCACAATTAATTTAGGGATCCTCACCGCTCACCAGTCACTGAGAAATGCATGGTAGGTTGCTATTCTACTCTTTTTCTCCTATGAATTAATGATTTATGATGAGATCAGGTGGAGTTCACCTCCCACCAACAATCAATCTGCTATTTGTATTGATTATACAAAAAAAATAAACATAAATGTCCACAGATATATGAATTATAATTTTGCACGGAGTCATAATTATATCTGATTGTATTCAAGCTGCCATCACTTAAAAAATATTTTATTAATTCTTCTGGAGGTCTTAAATTTCCATAACTGTCAAAATAAATTATTTCTTTGTTTTTCTTGGGGTACGCTACCCAGTGAGTCCCCTCTCCATCATCCGTATCTAGATTTATTATACCAGTTTCATTCTTCTTTACTTTTTTGGGAAGCGTATCTCTCATAAATATGTCGCGAAAATGAGAAATTTTAAGCATTTTCGAATATTTCATTAGATCTAAATTAGTAAGTGGTCGGTGAGGCAGCTTTATTGGGAGTTTTTTGGATAAGTTTTCAAATATAGTCCAGAGCCTTTTTTATAAGGACCCAAGTATAAACCTTTCCCTGTTGTGGTTTGCTCCATTGCTAAATTATGTCTCTTCTGTTCAGCAACCTGTTCACGATTTGACTTAGCATCATTAACTGCTTTTGCAATGCCGGCTGCACCCCCTCCTATAGCTCCTAGTGCCCCCAAAAGGGGCAACAAAGGTGGTAGAAATCCACCTATTTTTGGGGTATCTAGAATTCTTCTCCTCCGCTTCTTTGATTTTGTTTTTCTCTTTACACCAACTTTTACATTTATTTGTCCACCTTTCTTCTTTGAGGCGTCACTTCTTCCACGTTTAAGAAACATTCCCAACTTACTTTTTAATTTCATTATCCCACCGACTCCCAATGCGGCAATTTTTTCACCAAACCCCGAGTCGGCTGCTTTTACATGTTTAAGTGCGACTTCAGCTAATTCTCTGTCAGCCTGATTTCTTTCTTCCACGTCTTGAAATTTAGAATACGCTATATCGTGTTCTTTGCACGCCTCATCCAATGGATTAATTCCTTTATCACCTCTTTGTAATCGCTTTGAAAGTTTAGTTCCAGGCCCACAATAATTATAACCAGGTAAATGCAATTCTACTGGGAGCTTATTAATTATTTTATTAAGCAGACCACATCCTCTCTTCTTGGCGTTTTCAGCTTTACTGGATGGAGAACCCTTTCTTCGAACCATTATAATGTAAATGGTGTAAACAAATGAAACATGTTTGCTAGGCACCCTTATATATATATGTAGGTAGGATGCGATGTCCAGTCAGTTTGCTATAGTTCTTATCGTAATAAAATTCCACCTCAGGTATTAATTAGTAGCAGCTTGAAATGAAGATTCATCAGCAAGAAACGGTTCTACCAATAGCAGATCATGATCACGTTTCCATGACCAGCACGATTCAAAAGCATGGTATTTTATTTGGTGGACAATCGCAACGAGGACTTTTGGTTGGAAGCTCGGGATGTGGAAAGACAAATGTAATGCTCAGTTTGTTAGAACATCCCAATGGTTTACGTTTTGAAAATATATATTTATATTCTAAGTCCCTATATCAACCAAAATATGAGTACTTAAGAATGCTAATGGAACCTGTGAATGAAATTGGATATTTCGAATATAACGATGGTGATGCAGTAATACCTCCAGAAGAAATAAAACCGAATTCAGTGATAATATTCGATGATTTAGCTTCTTGTAATCAAAATATCATTAAAAGTTATTTTTGTTTTGGACGTCATAAAAACACTGATTGTTTTTATCTATGTCAGACATACAGTGCCATTCCAAAACAATTGTGTAGAGATAATGCTAACCTTATTATGATATTCCCTCAGGATATGACCAATTTGAAACATATTTATGATGATCATGTAAATGTGGATATGTGTTTTCAAGATTTTAGAGAGCTCTGTGCATTTTGTTGGAAAGATAAATATGGATTTGTCGTAATAGATAAAGATTGCGCTATTAACTCTGGAAAGTATCGAAAAGGATTCGATAAATTCATTCATATATAAAGTTAAAACACTGAACGATATCAATCAGTAATCATGGATAACCGATTAGCAGTACAACTGTTAAAAACAAGAGAGGCGTTGAAACAAAAATATAAAAGTTTGAAAAGAGATATTGACAAATCACAGTCCCAGTTAGAGAAAACTTACAAGCCAATTACTCAACCTCTTAAAGATTTGGTGTCAACTCTAATTAAAACGGAAAGTGCTTTTCCAAAACCTTATTTGAAAAAGGAGCTAAAAGAAGAAATTAACCGTGAAAGTTTAAACACTCGATCAATTGGTCAAACTCCTCTTGAATATTACAATACCGCAGGACCTGTTCACTTGGAAGATGAAACATTTCAGTATGATCCAACCCAAGTAAGACCTGAAATCGCTGAAAGTTTCTTTGATGAAACTTTTCCAGCAACGATAGCAGATACATCTACAGCGGCCGAGCATGAAAAGTATTTACAAAAATTTAAAAAACCTTTACCGCGGGCGTATATAGAAGGTAAACTTGAGGACGTAAAAAATGAGTACGACGATACCTTCGGTGTTTACTTCGACCCATTTGCGAAAAAATATGCGATTGGTGATGCAACTATTGACTTTGATGGAGCCGACTTTATCATTAACGGTCAATTTAAATACACAGGTACACCGGGATTATATGAATTAATGTTTAAAAAGCATCCTGCGGGTTATCGACCGACTGATACAGATCAGTACATTGATATAATTAGAAAGACTAATGCTCATTACCTCGGTTACGATCCTGAGAAAGGCCTATCTACATCGAATTCATTTAAATTTATAGATATTATTAAACCAAGAGTTACGAACTTATATTCGCTGACTCAAGAAAGGAACAATAAGAAAACCACTACCTCAAATAAATCAGCATCATCAATACCCGCTACGGTGCAAAGATCGAGATCTAGTTCACTTCCAACATCGCAAACGATGAAAACGAGGAGTCAAAACAAGAGAGGGGGAAATCTAACAATGATGGAATTCAATAATAAGCAGATTGAATATAAGCATTTTGATGACTATAATGAAATTGTAGATCGTTTAAGACTCCTGATAGCGTCACAACTAGCAGGGAATAATGGACATAACAATGAAATAATTTCAATAATAGAACAATTGAGGGAAGCTAAAATAATACGATAAATAGTATGTGTGGAAAGTTAGAGCCTCATTAAGTGTAAAACTTTAGGTCTGTTAACCATGCCAATTGATAAATTTGGAAGGCACATGTTGACGGAGAGAATAACTCCATATTCTGCACCAACTCCCCCTTCACCCATCTTAACCTCACCCCCAAGAACATCACCTTTTTACATTTGCGAACCCGCTTCACTTCATAGCAAATGTATTATAAGTGTACGAGGTCGTTTACAGAAATCTAAAAGTATAAATTTCTACACATTAGAAAATACTACAACAGAATACAAAATCCCTGTATCTGGTAGAGTTGAAAATATAGAGGTTTCACCTGTCGATACCACAGTTTTCTTAAACACGCAAGAAGTTTTACCAGAAAAACTTGTGGGGGAAATCATAAATTTTGAAGATAGGTTTATGTTCTATGCAAAGAATAAAGATCCGCTATATGTTCAAATTGTTCTGCAGTGCCCGCTGACCAAGGATGACTAACATTAAACAGGAAATAGTCAATGAAATTCATAAGCCTGCCAGAAAGTACTTTAAAAGAAGACGAGTAATTGTTAAGGGTCTTAATGATCTTGTTCAAGCAGATCTTGTTGAAATGATCAAGTATGCTAAAATAAATAAAGGTTATAAGTATATTTTAGTGGTTATTAATGTATTTTCAAAATTTGTTTGGTGCGAACCTCTGAAAAATAAAAGTGGAAATGAAGTTGTACAAGCGATGGACAAGATCTTGTCGCAGATGAATGTACGACCCAAAAATTTACAGACAGATATGAGTAAAGAATTTTACAATAAGAAATTTAAGGAATTAACCTATAGGTGGAAAATTAACCACTATAGCTCTTACACACACCTTAAAGCGAGTGTTGTAGAAAGAGTGAATAGAACTTTAAAAAATAAAATGTGGAGGCAGTTCAGCCTACAAGGAAATTACAAATGGTTAGATATCTTATCAGATATCGTTACAGAATAAAATAACACAAAACACAGAACTATTGGAATGAAACCAATAAATGTTAAAAAGAAAGATGAGAAACGATTGTTGCGAACTGCCTATAGCCATCTGAAAACAGTTGATCCAAGAAAACAAAAATTTAAAGTTAACGATTATGTAAGAATTAGTAAATATAGAGAAGCATTTTCAAAAGGTTATACTCCTAATTGGTCAAATGAAATTTTCCAAATCAGAAAGATTCATAGAAGTAATCCTAGAACATATCTCTTGGACGATCAGGAAGGGGATCAAATTCAAGGAGGTTTTTACGAGCATGAAC
This sequence comes from Rutpela maculata, assembly GCA_936432065.2. Lineage (NCBI taxonomy): Eukaryota > Metazoa > Arthropoda > Insecta > Coleoptera > Cerambycidae > Rutpela > Rutpela maculata. Next base: position 246,877,422 of record OW386285.2, read on the forward strand.
TACAGAAAGTAAAGTATCCTGACATATATCTTGTGGAGAGGATTATCAGAAAAAAGGGGGATAAACTCTACATAAAATGGCTTGGGTTAAACAGTCAACATAATTCATGGATTTTGAAAAATCAAATTGTATAAATATAATCTGTACATATGTCTTTTTATTTTAATAAAACAAATTTTAAGTAATAAGTGTTTTTATTTATATCTTTTTCACATATTTTATAAAATTGTATATAATAACAAGTAAATGAGTTACGCTTACATTAATTTACAAAATCTATCACTATATACATTACTTCTAAAATAGGACTTACAATATGTGACATTCGATTAATGGCTAAAAATTTCCTAGTAACGCTAAATTAAATGTTATTTTCTTCACCATTACACCCTACCAAAACATTCCACTTCGAATACTTCTGGATAAATGTAAATTAACTCCATGAGCAGGGAAACATTCTCATTATTACAATTCATGCTCTGTTGAATAAGGTTTACAGCATTTTCAAATACATTTCCTCCTTGACGTTGTAGTTCTCTCTGCACGTTCTTGAAATAATTTATAAACTGCTGTCTTTTTAACATATCAATGCTATACTTGACAAGTGGTAATACTTCCCACAACTTGCAGATTGATTCATAACCCAAGTAAACGTATGAATTGTTCTTTACAATTTTTATAACTTTGGAATTGGGGAATTGCTCAAATTGAATAGAGAAATCACCAGCGTCTATTGGTTGGGTTTTATCGTTGGAGTATATGAAATTATTAACAATTCCTCGAAATGTAAGAAAATGAGTCCACTCTTTTTCAGTAAAAATTATTGCATCATTTTTATTTCCACTTAGCTTTACACATGGGTTATAACAGAAGTCACTGGATAATCCCGTTGACACATATTTGCTTCTCGATTTATTTAGTTTATGCCTTCTTTCACCAAGTATCACTAAATCATTTTTATTCTGAGGTGCTGAAGGTAAATTATTAAGTAAGTCAAATTTCAGTTCAGGCAAGACACTACAGTTTTCGACCATCTTGAATAGTTAAAATTTAATTGTTTCTTGAAATACTGTTAACACATGAACAATAATGGAAACCTTAATGGTGTTAAATGTATTTATATAATAAAAGTTAATTTGGTTGGGGAGGTGCTTTGTATTTGAACTCTCTAAATATGTTTTAAGATGTATGCCTGTAACAGAGGTCTATAATACCACCACCGCTTCACACACCTCCCATTTAGAAGTATGTTGAATTCACCTCCCTCCCTCGCATTGACCAATCCCGTTAGGGTGGGTTCAGTTTATCCCCTCCCATTGGCCAATCTCGTTAAGGGGGGCGTAGCTTATCCCCTCCCATCGACCAATCCCGTTAAGGAGGGCGTAGCTTATCCCCTCCCATCGGCCAACCCCGTTAAAGTGGGCGCGGCTTATCCCCTCCCATTGACCAATCCTGTTAAGGTGGGCGTGGCTTATGCCCTCCCATTGACCGATCCTGTTAAGGTGGGCGTGGCTTATCCCCTCCCATTGACCAATCCTGTTAAGGTGGGCGTGGCTTATCCCCTCCCATCGACCAATCCCGTTTAGGGTGGGGTGAGGAGTGGGGGGTACACAGGGAGGCATGGAGGGGGGTACATGCCGTTTCTCATTCTTTACCAACTGACTTTGAAAAATAATATTTTTGGAAGGGCGTCAAAATTTGGCCCAAGAATCGATTTATCGAAAGTACGCCAAAGTTTCACTTGCAGACTAATTTTTCAAAACTGCGTTGAAATTTGGCTTGAAGATCGATTTTTCAAAAGTACGCCAAAATTTCACCCGCAGATTAACTTTTCAAAAGTACCTTGAAATTTGGCTTGAAGATCGATTTTTCAAAAGTACGCCAAAATTTCACCCGCAGATTAACTTCTCAAAAGTACCTTGAAATTTGGCTTGAAAATCGATTTTTCAAAAGTACGCCAAAATTTCACCCGCGGATTAACTTTTCAAAAGTACCTTGAAATTTGGCTTGAAAATCGATTTTTCAAAAGTACGCCAAAATTTCACCCGCAGATTAGTTTTTCAAAAGTACCTTGAAATTTGGCTCGAAAATCGATTTTTCAAAAGTACGCTAAAATTGGTCTTGAAATGGATTTTTCAAAAGTACCACAAAGTCAGTTTAAAAAGTACCACGAAAATATAATTTAAATTATTTTTTTTATTTTTTATTCCTCAACCAAAGACATTGACCTTTGAGGTACGGTCATTGAAAACCCAATTCTAAAGTATGAGCATAAAATTTTAACGATGCACTGCATCCGAAAGGCAAAATAGAAGATTTTGTCAAAGCCGGCGTAGTGCCGATAAGCAAAAATTGATAAAAATCAATGCACATGTACAAGGCCGGTTTCTCGCATGGAAAGAGTTTGGATTGACTCAGCGGCTCGCAATTTGGTCGAGCGCGTTGAGTGGTCCAGACAAAGCGATGGTAGAAAAGCCAATAACAGGGCTTTTCAAATGATAAAGTTATAGAGGAAAACGCCTTGTGCATAAAAATCCAAAAATTCAATTTTGCCTAAAAGTCGCTCGAAGGTGAGACGCTGCCAAATCGATAATATTAATCGACTGTGATAAGGGTTAGTAAGTCGTGGACTGATCGAACGCCACTCAACTTATGCAGTAATAAGTCCTCTGAATGTGTTTGAGTACGTGAATCTCCACGATACAAGAACTTTAAAGCTAAGTAGTCTCTAGCGAAACTAAATTCATTTAGTAAAACTTTTTTAAGTTAATTTCAGTCAACCTTAATTATTCATTTACCCAGAGTCTGAAATGATTCTAAAAGCTCGCATTTTGATTCTGAGAAGGTATGTATGAATCTTTTCTATCTAATCGATCGTTAGCGTGAGTGCTCTCGCTTGTATGGTCTGAAAGTCATTACCTTGATTGGGGAAGGCACGATTCTTATCTTGAGAATTTTCTATAACCAATTCTGTTAAATAAACGGATTCTTTGAACTAATATTTCTTAATTGATCTTGAGGCCTGTTGACGGTCTATAATCCCTGGAACTTTCGTATAGAAAACCGGATGTGTCGAGTTAATTCGCATTAACGTTCGACCTTCTGGTTGCTTTACGGAGGTTTGATAGGGATTTTTTTATGCGTTTTTTGAGAAATATATTCCGTTATTAATGGACCAAAACGTGATTTTCGCGTACCAAAACTAATCCCTTCGCAGAGAAATTCTTCGGTTGGGATTTTTTTATGCAAAAATTCAGGAAATTAAGAGGTGCCTAAACCCCTAACGAGGGAATTCGGGTCCAGAGAGAGCGTAGTTTCCGATCTGTGGTAGTGCAGCCTTGGTCCATTACTCGGCTACCGAAGTGCATCTTATCTCGAACCCGCCTGGGAGGTAGAAGAACGGGGTAATACGCGACTGGCGCCCCTTGAGAAATAATTTGGTGTCGCGTCATTTTGACGCCCGGTAGTGCGTTCTTCTACAATATCAATGACCTCCTGCCTCCATTGAGTGACGAAGGTGGGCGCATTACCCCGATTTATTATTTCCAAATCGGTAGTGTAGAGGTACTGTAGTAGACTGCTGCCTCTAGGATTGACCCCTGTGCTGCCCCAGCAAATATGGTAAGCAATGGCGTCACATCTTATAATGGGAGGCAACCTTCTATCAGTACAAAATTGAACCAACTCCTTGAGCTCAGTTGAGGGTGGTGGTGTTAGCGAATCATAACTATCTCTATTCTATCGGTTCCCCCCTAAGACTCACCTTAATTTCAGCAACTTCCCTGGAATAGAAGTCGGGAATTGCTGTTACCTGTATCTCTTACGAGACATAAATACATGCCCTTCGACCGCTGAAGTTGAGGGAGCTCCAAGACCGGAGCTTCCTTCTTGAGTGGGGGGATTAGGATTGGGGAAGGCTTCTTGTGATGATCCTTCGCCAGTATCAAGGAAATAGGAAGCCCCATCTTTGGAGCTTCCCTTTCTTAGGTGAGGGGAGGTCCCTGAGCAGGAACTTTCCCCGGAAGAAGTGGGAGAAGAGGCCCTGTGATTAGAGCGCTCCTCGAAGGGGTTTTTGCTTTTATTAAGGGAGTTCCAACGAGTATACAGGAAATGAGGTCGAACCCGCAGAGCCTGTTACGGGGACAAGGCCAGATACTATGGAAGATCGCCCGGTTTCCCATAGGCATTGTTTGGGATACCATAACCCCGTACAGCCCTCGGCACGATGGCTTACACCTTAGCTTGGAGAATATTTATTGACTTCCCGGTCTAGATCCGTCGCCTTCTGTTGAAATGGGGTTAGTTATATCTAAGTTTTAAAATGTCACGCATTAACATCAGCAGTATAGTTGCATTAATCATTATTCAAAACTGCCACTGCTGTGCAACTTTCAGAAATACAACGTAGAAACTTTTAACAAGGAGAACTTATGTACATTTGTTAAAATAGCACTGAAGCCGAAGTTAAAATTCATATTTAACTTAATCTACTTGTTACACAAATGTATAATAATAAGAGTTGATTTTATCAAGAAAACCAGGTCATAAAACGGATATATAAGAATTATAATTGACATATGTGCACTAAATATCAGTTAAATCAAAAGGCGAAGTTCAGTCACATATAATTACATGTGAGTTGTTGCTTTACTACTTAATGAATGCATTAGAAAGAATGTGTTTCCAAAATGTCTTAAACTGTCAAAAGTGTTACCTTTATTTAAAAAAAACTGTATTGATGATCCGGCAAATTACAGGCCTATTTCTATCGTGCCATTATTTGCCAAAATCTTTGAGGTAGTTCTCAAATCTCAAATCACAAATTATTTTGAAAATTGTAATCTTTTCAATAGTTGTCAATATGGCTTCAGGTCAAAATTGTCAACGACGTTAGCAATTAATTCGTTGATAAATGTAATAAATAAAGGTTTCGAGGCCAAAGAATTTGTGCATGTGCAATTTTTAGACCTAAGTAAGGCTTTCGACTGTGTGCCTCACAATATTTTGGTGAACAAACTAAAATTTTACTATTTCTCTGAGAGTAGCAGGAAATTGATTATGTCGTATTTGACTGATCGTCATCAATTTGTTCATTTTAATAATATTAACTCTGGTACCATTGATATTAAATTTGGAGTCCCTCAGGGTTCAGTTTTGGGACCGGTTTTATTTCTTATTTATATTAACGATTTGCCAAACAGTAGTCCCTCAACAAATTTCACTCTCTTTGCTGATGACACAACATTGGCTCATTCCCATAAAGATTGTAACACTTTATTATCAGAAGCTCAAAACAGTTTGTCTATGGTTCACAACTGGTTCTTAAACAATAAGTTAATATTGAATGACGATAAAACAGAGACTATGATTTTTTCTTTAAGACAGCACTCTGTACAAACGACCTCTCATTGCGTTAAATTTTTGGGCATTATGTTGGACAGTAAGTTAACATGGGAGGAACACACGTCCTACATCTGCAAGAATATATCACGCAATATTTTCTTATTGCGCAATTTAAAAAATTGTTTGTCACAGTCAACGGTTTTAATGGCATATCATGCAATAATTCAATCTTCCCTCACTTATGCCATTTTAATATGGGGCCACTCGGCACATACCTCAACAGTTTTTTCACTGCAAAGAAAGGCTGTCAGAATCGTTGCTGGGCTATCATATAGAGATGATTGTAGGGATGCTTTTATAAGCCTTAAGATACTGACTTTACCCTGTAATTATATACTGCAGTGCCTTATCCATGTTAAAAATAACCTTAATAATTACATAACATGTGAAAGTGTACATACGTACTCAACTCGTAATAGAGGCAATATATATTTGGATTTTTTCCGACTTTCAAAAACCAGAAATGGCACCTGCTATTATGCAGTAAAATTTTTCAATGTGTTACCGATTGATGTACAAACACTTGACTGTACTCGCTTTAAAAATGTAATTAAACGTTTCCTCCTTGAAAATGCATTCTATGATTTTGACGAATTCTTGTCAACTGATTTTTCTCGTTTAATTGTGTGATAATGATTGTTTGTTATTCTATGTGCTTACTGTTATTTACTCTACTTTGTTATTTATTTGTTTTATTTAAAGTGTACTTTTTTTTTCTATTTAAGACAACCACTTTTTGTTGGTTTTTATTGCCATATTTTTTGACGTGTCAAAACATAATTTATGTATATATGACCAATAAAGATCTATCTATCTATCTATCTATCTACTTAACATTACCTGCACTATGCTTAACCCAAGAGTACCCAGCAACTTCACGGTATGCTTAAAAATACGCTTAAAATAAAAACAGATAAGAAATTAAATAAATTAATATACATTCGACTAATATTAACATAACAGGAGAAAGATAAATAAATGTATAAATAAATAAAATTTACTACTCCTTAATCTTCAGTTTTATACAAAGAACTATCTATATGCCAAAAATTCAGATAATTTCATCTTAAAAATTTATTAAAACTTAATGGTATTGAATTTAAAATGTTTAATATGTTATAAGTAAACGCTTTTTTAAACGAGGAAGATATATGTAGAATTATTTGTAATTCTCTTGCTGAACATCTCTATGGCATTTGATATGTAATGAATAAATAATTAGTCCAGTAAATAGAGGTTTTAAGTTCGGAATAATGATATATGAATTAGATTTCGTTCAAAAAATGAACGACAGACAAACGCGACAGATGGCGTGATGCCACCAGACGTGCTATGAAGCAAGTGGAGACCAACTAGAATAATTTTGTTAAATCACAAAACTGCCAGTCGTTGTGAATATGAAGAAGAATAACATTTATTAGATGAAGTATTTAGTTTAAATGTTGAATATCTTAGAAATTATGATACTTCAATCAAAAATTCTAAGCAACAGAATTAAAGATGGTTTAATCAGTCTTTAAAATGATTTGTTGTTTGTTTTCATATTACAAAAAATAAAGAAGTTATAATCGAAAAAAGTGCGTGTTCACATTTCTCTTAACAATATGTCGCCATTTTGTTATTGTAATTGTCCAGAATTTTTTTTTTAATACTGTTTTTCATTAATATGTTATATCGTCACCTAGATGCTCAATTTTTTTGTCCGTTTAGAACACTTGCTTTAGAAAAAAATTCCATCCGCTATATTGGGGCCGTTATTTTGATTTCTTTAATTTTGACTTCAGATGGCATAGTACATCCTAAAAAAAAATTCACATTCACTGGTACCAAGAATATATCTTTATTGACAAATAATTACTGAGTTATATGTCATTTATCTTTTTAGGGAAAATTTTCCCGTGCAACATTGTCTTAAATGTCGATAAATTGTAACTATAGAGTTTCTCCTGCTTTTATGAGGCATAATATTTCTTTTTGTCAAAATGAACTGCGCCCTCTTTTCATGCGGTCCCAGGTCCTTCATAAATCACATATCTTGTCAATTTATATTGTAAAGCTACAACAGATACACCCACTCAATTATGAGGGACCACAATATAGTGTAACTTGTAAATAAATGTATCGCTATTCCTTGAAGCAAAAAAAGATAAATGATTAAGTATAGAAAATTTCCTTCATGTTTTGAGACCTCATATGTGCAACTATTATCGTAGTTAACTCAGGTGCGTGTTTATAAATAATTTTTTTTTAAGACAAGTTTTTTTATTTAGAATTTATTTTTGTACAATAAATATTTCTGCGATGGGATGTTACCGACTACTATTGCCTTGTCGTTAAATAACGGAAATTGAAATATGAAAGGTACTCTGAAGTTTATAAAGCATTAAAGTAATTCCAATGTACCAAGCCGTACACGACATCACTAGCGATATTCTGACGTTATCACATACTAACCCAAAATTATATGGGTGTGCAAATTCCGTATTAATATATGAAACATTTGGTTGGTATTGTGCCACATACACGTTTACATGATAGATTTCCACACGCTGCTTCGAAAAACTCTGCTAGACTTGCATTGTGTTGTCTTATTTTTCAAAGTTTGATTGATTTTCTTTAAATTGGTTGATTGAGCTAGTTAAAGTTTTAGAATTAGGTAAAATTTAGTCAGTCTGTTTTTCAATATTAATATTATTGTGTAAACATGGCAAAATTGTAACGTCAGTTTGAGAGCACCGCTTGATATATTGGAACCACTTTACTTATGGTACAACTGATCTCGCATCTCACCCTGTTAGGAGTGTAAGTGTATTGCCACAGAAATGCGCTCTTCCATTAGCTCTTTGGTAATGTCACCACAATGTCTTGGAGAACGTTCTCGTCACTACTTTCCATGCGGTTTTCCCTGAACTATTAATCTTATTAATATTATACCTTCACGAGTTAATGAGGTCAAAAAATCATAGAATGCAGAAGAACACGATGCTGAAAGGTTGCTTTGTAGGGCTTATTTCCTCAAGAATTGAATTGTTGTCGTAGTGAGCTCTCCAAGAAATTCCTAACGAACATCTTTAGATCCACATCTCGAAAGTATTGATACATCGTCTCCGGGTCATGTTTCAGAGCTGTAAGTGAAGTTGGGTGTTAGCAAGACTGATCTTTCTGTGTTTAATGTTAGTTATACCATGCTAAATTTGGCTCACCTTACTTGGCGATCTTATCATCTATATGCTTCATCGAATCTCATATTTTTAGGTACTGGTGTTATAAACACGTAAAGTGCCGTGGTGGGTCAACAGTGTCCACAATTTGAGAGCATACTTGCCGTGGTGGACTAACGTTGTCCACCAGACATTTTTACAGTTCAGGTCGTGATAGTCAGCGGTGGTCCACCGAAGCCACACTAAAGATATAGGAAGTGATAGAATGCTTTTAGCAACATTTCGCTGTACTTGGTTTCCGTTCTGGTGGTTAGTGTTGTCCACCATTGTCAAATCGTCACGGGTTTCCATTGTCAAATGATAAATACTAAATATTATTGATGCGCTGGTGTGACTGTAACTTACTCCACCAACTTGTTTGTGTTTTTTGTATAATCTAAGTGAATTTCGATGCATCTGGTCGTGTTTTCTATTATCACAAAACTAGACTATTGTGACCAATCTACCGCCGGCGTAAATAAGAGTTATTACTACACGTATTTTCAAAAAAATATGGCCCTATTATACCTATTATGATACGAAATAGTGCACCAGACATTAACTTTTTTTTAAATATTGCATTCCAGTAAAAATTCTAAATTCGGGGTCGGTCTCACTCCAATACCTAACATGTTGTGAAGCTACAGTCCCAATTTGTTGAAAACGTTGACTCGTCGGAGAACACGATAAATGTATAAAAAATCGTGTTGCCACTTAAAATTTGATTTACAATCCATAAACAGAAGTCTAGTCGTTTTGCTTCATCTTCTCCCTCTAAGGTATGGTTAAAATGATGTTCGTATGGAAATATTTTATTCTCTTTCAAAATTTTTTGGATGCGAGTTTTTTTAACAACCTCCAAATGCCAGGCTCGATTTCTTAACGAAATTTGGGAACTTTCAGCAACAGATGCCAACACTAATACTGTGGCGGCGTCATTTTGATCACACATTTTTTTTCTTTTTCTTTGCGACAAGCACTGAACCAGTTTTTTAAAAAATTTTGACCAATTTATGACCTGCCATTCTCGAAACAAAGACATTGGGAAATCTCTCACTGAAATGTTGAAGAACGTAATGGTATGAACTTCCACCGTCTCCATAGCGCTCTATTAAAATAATCTTTGCTCGACAGTTAACATTTTAAAAATCATTTTTTAATGCAGATATGTCATGATAATAACGCACCTAACAATGAAATAGAATATTACAGGAATTATATGGGATGTTCCTAAAATAAGATTCCAAATTTCTACAGCTTGTAGTATTTGTGAAAATAAAATGAAAGTAAAAAGAAAAATAAAAATTTTACAAAACTTGACAAGTATTTTAATAAAAATCCATTTATTTTGGACAAGTATTTTACTAAAAATTCACTTATTTCGGAACACTGCAATATTCAAATAAAATTTTGAATTTGGACAGACCATATAATTTGAAACAACTTTTTTATTTCATATTTTATTCCAAAATAAAAAATACAACCAGTTTACTCTCACGAAATTTTAAGTTTTGTAATTTTTGGGCACCCCGTATAAAAAAATTATTTTTTCTCAACGTCATTACTTTTTTTAGGCAAGCAAAAACTTTTATAAAGAATAACATTTTCTCAAATATTTAAAAATTTTAGCCATTACACCTATTGTAAACCCCATTCGCGGACATACTATATATAAAAGTATTTACACAAAACTCTCGTCTCTATTTGACAACTCCTATTTATTAATTACTTTTTCTGTTGGATGACCACTCTGTACATTTTTTTAATTAAAAGTGTCATGTTTTTTCCATGGCAATAGTGACAACTACATTCCAAATATTATTTTTCTCCGATGTTAATATTCCGATTAGCTCAATCGGTTAAGGCATATTGAGTGGCGAATATGCTGATCGACTGTCTACCGTGCTCTGGGTTCGATCCCCAGCCCCGGTGTTGACAACACCAGTGGGTGTGGATGTATGTCTGCGTTTTTCCAAATCTGTAACCCCCTTCCGCACAGCCTTGGTTTTGGATTTGGGGGTTGTCTACTATCTGTGGTGTGTTTATTATTAACTTTTAGAATGACCACCCTGTATATTTTCACTAAAAGGTTTCTGCCTTGACAGTTGTGTTAACTACATGCTGAATATTATTGTCCTCCGTTACATTTCTTTCATTAATTATTTTTATAGAGCATATTTTTCAGTAAAAAGTAAAATCCAATCCATTTATTCGTTGGTAATCGCACCAACTACCTACAAATTAATTTTTTTTCCATAAAATATTTTTATTGATATAATGTCAATAGATAGACAGATGCTGATGGAATTGAAAGACCTTAACTTTCGTAATTTAAGTGATCTGAAACGTGTAAATCCGAGGAAATTGGGGAAAGTGATTTTTTCTCGATTACAATTCTTCCCTTCGGTAAGCGAGGCAATTGAAAGTTGAAAAAATATCAATGTACAAAACAAGTAATTTTCCGCTTGCCCATTGGGCCAGGAATATTTTAGTGTACCTATATTTATAAACTGTAAACTTTTTTATTAATTTAGTCAATGCAGTGTATTACAAACCATTATTTAATTCTCATATTCCCAACAGAGTCCAGCATTAAATGATGTATTATCTGTCGTATTTAGATATTGGTGAACAATACAAATACTTCCCCTTTTACGTCAAAAAATAAATCACTATGATCCTGACTAATTATTTGGATAAATGCGATATGGTTTTGTCCATTGCCACTAGCTGTGATTTATTTGTTTATAATTTAATTTAATTTATATTCTGCTTTATGAAAGCTGAACAAATATGTTTGGGTAATTCGTCATCCACATTCAATAATTCAAAACAACCTTAAATAGTAGGAGGGCTGGCAACAAAGATGTGTGTTCATGAGTATCACGGCTGAGACTGTAGACACGTTACCATATCTACAACATTACGTATGGTGTAGGTTTGCCACCATAACTCATCTGCTTTAGGAGCACCGTCAGATCAAATAGGCCAAAAATTTCGAAAGAAAATCGGTAAATTTCGACAGTAAAACTCGAATGGCAGTTAATACGAAATCATTAGTTTCATTGGTACTAACAAAAGTCTTCCAGTTTTGTACTATCGCGTTTCACAAGCATAAAGATGCAGAAGAATAACGGAAAAATATCTATAAATGTCACCCACCTGTCCTCCAAAATAGAAATCCGACAGCTCTGCGTTGCTGTGTTTAGTATATGATCCAAACATACATTATCTGCCTATACAAGTTGCGGATTCGCCCGTTTCCTTCTTGTTACGCTTATATCACTAGTTACTTTTTATTTGCAACATGGATCAGTTCAGTTTGAAACAAATCATTTAAATCACACAACTGAAGTGTTTTATTTGACAATTTGATCTGATATTAGGTGAGCATCTCAGTACATCCTTTGTCGATGCTGCAGCTCCCGAATGCATTTTTAGTATAGTGCGCCAAGACAGAATTCTTACAGCACCTCAGCGGAAATACGCGTGATACAAATTTCTTTCAGGAAAATAATATCTCCTAGAAACCACGTACTCCAGTCACGCGACGTCAGCGATCTTTTGTGACTTGGTGGGGGTTCATTGGTGAGTGTATTAGTGAATTGCCGGCACGTTGCGCGACCGGAGTTTTCCGCTATCTTAAAAGAATGGTTAAAAACCGTTTTTTCAAATATCTCTGTTTCTGTTGGGGCTACATAAGAAACAAGTGCGGCGTATTTAAAAAAATTTCTCATGTTTCATGTGCAATACATTTTTTTCGTAGGACTGAAACTTTTTTTGAAAAGTTTGAAGTGGTTTCTCTCATTTTTATCAATATAGGCAACTCCTACGAGAAAATTGTTCTATACGATATTTGTAGAGCAGGAAAAAGCATACAGATCGATTCATTTAGATTTTATTTCGTAGCAATAGTTCACACTACAGCGCGCAGCAAAAATCGGCATGTAAATGCGTGATTGTAAAGAAGAAATGCTTTCCATTAATTATACGGTTACTGTACAATACAGCTGGTATCGAATGCGGCGTGACTTTTTCATATTTTACTTAGGCGATAGCTACATTTTTCGTTGCTGTTTTTTCCGCATCATGGAAATCGATCAAGAATAAAATAAAGATAAAAAATATATTTCAGGGGCGAGAAAACAACGTTGTAGAGATTACTCAAGAAAAGTTTGCAATCAACGAAAAAAACAAGGATAAATTTATAAAAATGCTTAAAAAATATTTGAACCAGAACAACATAAGAGCCACATGGGTTCAAGGTTCAAGAATTTATAATTTTACTTATTATAGCCAATATTTGTAATTGGATTACAGAATCAATAAAGAATCTATCTAATCTATCTATATATCTAAGACGCCTACACCGAGACAGTAAACACCACATTATCAAATTACTATTCCGTAGTAATCGTAGGTGAGGACATCGATATTCTCGTGTTAGTAACAGGACTGGCCCGTGACAAATTAAATATATTTTTAAACTAGTGGAAGCATTATACTCTTCGCCGATTTACTGAGCTTTTTATATAATTGTTACACATTCTACAGGATACTCTTCGCATTTTTCTTGTAAATAATGTTAGTTTTTGGACATTCTAAATTTTGTGATACCAACTTTGTTGTGAAAAAAAAGTATATGAAAAAAAAAATCGCCATGTGAGAGATCGAACACGAGACCTTTGGATTGAAAGGCAAATGCTTTAGCCATTGGGCTATCTCATCTTACCAGAAAACTTGAATGAATATCGTTCAAGAATTATAATTCAACGGATTAGATACATTATTATGAAATATATATATATTGGTAAAATATAAAAACAAAAAAAAATTATAGGGAATAACATTTCGCAAGATTTCTATTTAAATACAAATGACAGAAATTATGAAATTTTTTTTTTTATTTAAATGATTAATAACTTTTTTATTTACTGATTGATTTTTTTCAAAAACAATAGTGTTCTTCCTCTAGCTTACGCTAACTTACTTTCCAAATTTCAATACAATCGGACTTGTCTGTCTGAAGATTACAAGAAACGTGACGGACGGACGGACGGACGGACGGACAGACGGATAGACGGACGGACAGACGGACATTTTGAAAGTTGTTCAGAATTCGTTCACTAACATAATGATATGAACATTTTTTCTCTACGAGCGATATTTACTGATTTAGAATTGTGCCGATCAAATACAATATACTCTTCGTTTTTGCGAAGAGTATAAAAAGCCCATGAAAGAAAAAATTGCTGAGAAACTGTACTCAATATCAAGCCTTTAATATGATGATGTAATAAGCGACAACATCCTGTTTCTACACGACTAATATAATCGATACTCCCAATCGCTTTTTTAAAAATAATTATTTTTTATTTCGCAAACTACAAGTCTTTATATAATTATATAATTAATACATGAATACATGAATAAGGCGGCTAGCAACTGACTGCCGTTAGAAACAAAGCAAATGTAGAAGCATCCCGCGACATCGCATTCCAGAGATAGGGGGTTTCTGCTGAGTCGGCATTTCCATTATGGGAACAGGGCTGGTGCATGATGTAATTCCTCCCTCCGAAGATTCAACTACCGAGGGTAACTAAGGGAGTTGAACGTTTGAAAGGTCCATTTCTTCTATTCGATGCTCTTCTTTAGATTTCCGGCTGTACTGTTTAAGGATGACTCTTTCATAGGCAATGTAGATTAATATTGATATTGTTAGTCCGTAAATTAACAATGTCCAAATACTGGGTACGTGGGACACTCCTTGAAAAACCATATCGGGTTGATTGTGAATTATTTGTGTCTTGATTTCTTGAAGTTCATCAAGTTCAATGTTATCCAGCCGGAGGCTAATGTTTATTTTTGACCTTTTTTATTTTTGTAGCTTTATTAAATTTATTTGCATTTTTCTGACGCTTACACCTTTTGTTTTGGTTGAAAAATGTCGGGGTTTTCTCGATCCCTGTTTTCTCTTTCAATTACCTTTTCTTTACGTTGCATAAGATCCGAATTAATTTTTTAATATAACAATTTAGATTTTTTTTATGCTCATTTACATAATCGTTAAGGATAATTTGATCAATTCTCATGTTAAATGGGTCATTGTCATTAATATGTCCGCTAACTACGTTGATGGGTTTCATTTTAGTTGCCGAATGTATCGAATGATTGTAAGCGAGAATAGCGTATATCATTTTCATTTTAATAGGGGTTTTTAAGAACCCTTTGGTATTAAACAAACGGATATGTTCGGCGACAGTTGAATGAAATCGTTCAATTACACCATTCGATTGAGGATGATAAGATATGCAGAAGTGAACTTTAATTTTATGTAGACCTAGAAGTTCTGAGATTAATGAATTTTTGAATTCGGTTCCGCTATCCACGATAATTTGTTTTGCGATACCATGGTGAGAGAAAAATTGCAATAAGTTATTTGCTATTTCTGTGCCTGTTAATGATGTTAGGAAATATGCTTGTGCATATTTTGAAAATCTGTCAACAATTGTGAGAAATTTTGTTTGTTCAAACGTAAACGTGTCTAGGTGGATAATTTCGAACGGTTTCGTTGCGGTTGGAGTGATATTCATTTTTACGTGTACGGGGTTGCGTTCATATTTACTTTGTAGGCAGATTTCACATTCATTGATATAGGTTTGAATGGAAGTTAATATCTGGCCAATAATATTTTTCTCTAATTTTTAAGTACGTTTCGTCGATTCCGCAATGATTTGATTTATTTTCGTGATAATTTTTTATGAGTTCTTCAATGTCATTCTTATTTGTGACGTCAATTATTTTTTTAGAACACCTTTTAAATCTGATTGATCCCCATCTAAAATATTTTTGAAGGACAGCCGAGAATGGTTCGTACATTTGCGACTTTTCGAAATATATATAATATTGGAGTTCTGGAGATATATAATTTTTAATGAGATCTATGACATCCTGCTCAAAGTTGTTTTCGGAAATTTGAACCGTTAAACGTTTTTTCTTTTCGAATAAAATCTTAATTTTTTGTTTACTCGGGGAGTGCAAAACAGAGTTTACGATGACTTGGTTTTGACCAAAATTGACAGCATAGTCTGATACTGGGATGTCTATAATTGGATTTTGTTCCGCATTTGAATGTATTGTGTCATTGTCGTCATTTTGTTCTTTTGGAACGTCATCGTTCAGTTCGTGGTCGTCCAGTTGGACTTGCATAGATGCATTGTCGATTTCGGAGTTATGTGATTGGCCCGGTAAGGATAAAATTTCTTGAACGAACCAATCGATCTCGTGCTTTTCTGATTGATTTTCGTTATTTGTTTGGGTTAATTTTTCGATTTCCTCAGAAACTCTATCGGCCTTTTTGGTGTGAATTTCAACGCGTAACAACGCGTCCGCGTTAGTATTTTCTTTTCCACGTTTATATGTGATATTATAATCGAATGCTTCTAGTTTAATATGCCACCGAAGTAATTTCGAGTTCGGGTCCTTCAGAGAAAATAACCACTGTAATGGTTTGTGGTCGGTAATTATATTAAATTTTCTGCCGAAAATGTACGGTCTGAAGTACTTTGTGGCCCATACGATACCCAATAATTCACGTTCGATAACGGAGTAATTACGTTCAGAATCATTTAATGTTCTGGAAGCATATGCTACAGGGAGGTCATAACCTATTGATTCCCGAGACAATATGGCGCCAAGACATTGCTGGCATCAGTCGTCAAGTTAAATGGTTTAGTGAAGTCCGGGTACTGTAATAACGGCTCGTTGATCAGTAAATTTTTGCAAGTTTCAAAACATAATAGGAATTCGTCATTATGTTCAATTTTTGCGCCCTTCTTTAGACATTTGGTCAACGGCTTGGTAATCTTGGCAAAGTTATTTATAAAGCGGCGGTAATATCCTAACAATCACAGGAAACCTTTTATTTGTTTCGTAGTTTTAGGTATCGCAAAATTTTTGATCGCGCTAATTTTGTCTGGGTTGGGTTTGACACCCTGTGGAGTGACAATATGCCCGAGGTAAGCCACTTCCTTTCGTAGGAATTCCGACTTATCTAATTGGATTTTAAAATTTGAGTCTCGTAACCGTTGAAATACTTCTTTTAATCATTCCAAATGCTCCTGTAAAGACGTAGAAAAAATGATTATGTCGTCAAGATAAACGAGGCATTTTTCATTTTGAATACTGCGTAAAATGTTATCCATAACGCGCTGGAACGTAGCCGGGGCGTTTTTGAAGAGCACAAACGGCATCCGCAAGTGCCCGTAGTGTCCATTTTCCGTATTAAACGCGGTTTTTTCGATATCACTTTCTTCCATTTCTATTTGATGGAACCCGCTGGCCAAGTCTAGTGTAGTAAAATACTGACACTTGCCCAATTTGTCTAACAAATCCGTAATATTAGGTAGTCGACGGTTTTCTCATTAAGCTTCCTATAGTCCACGACTACTCTCCACTTTTGATTTCCCGAGGCGTCGGCCTTTTTAGGTACCACCAAAATTGGTGATGACCACGGAGAATTACTTGGTCTGATAATATTTTGACTTAACATGGTGTTAATTTGATTTTCAACCTCTCTTTTATGTATGAATGGATACCTATATGATTTTGTGTAAACTGGAGTTTCGTCGTTCGTATTTGGTGTTATATTTTGCTAGTGAAACTTAATGGCATATTTTCTTGATAGAATATATCCGAAAATTCCCTACATAAATTAAGAATTTTTGATTTCTCTTCTAAATTTAAGTGATCGGTACGAATTTTTGACCAAGTCCAAATTGTATTTTGAATAATCATCGAAATTATTCAAATCAATTTGTTCAATAGATTTTCTCTCAAATTTTTCTACTTGGATTGGTTCCGAAAAATCTAATGTTACAGTTTTAGTTGTACTATTTAATATAGTAGTTAGAGCTTGTCCATTTTTGCGATTGTAAGCGATTCAGGTATTTCGCAGTTATGAAATTTTTGGTGGGAAATTATTACTTCTCCGTTTGAAACAGATGTTTTAATTTTAATTACTTGTTTAGATCTCGGTGAAATTGATATTAAACTTAAGTCATTTGAGGTTTTATAATACAAAAGCTTAATTTTTACGTATGGGGTAATTAAATAGCTTGCTTGTAAAAGTTTTAAATTGTCTAACCCAATTAAACCATTAAAAATATTGTGAAACTTAAATAAAAAGAATTTTAAATTTCGTTGTTTTGGCAAATTAAATATTTTAGATGAAGGTATAGAGGCACCGTACTTATGCGCAGATTTTTGAAAAACTGTTGAAACAATAAAAGGATCATATACAATTAAATTTGGAAAAATATTTTGTGCTATATCGGGGTCAATGAACGATTTCGTCGATCCCGAGTCTATTAAAAATTTCAGCTTATATTCAGGAAATATGATATACAATAATTCGCTTGAGTTAGTGGTATTAAATGATATAATTTGGGGGTCTATGTCTGGTTGTCTGGTTGAGGCGATATTTGAAAATTTTCCTCCGGGGTTTCCACTATATCTGTACTTTCATATTCGTTATAATTAGAACATTCATTAAATTCATCATTTGGACAATTATAATCTATAGACTGATAATTTTCAAAATCTTGATCAAGCTGATTTAATTCTGTATTGAATAATTTTTCAGAGGCAAAATTTCCCTGTGGTTGATGATACTGACGCGAAGTTGGACCTTGTTGATATTGATTTGTAGTATTTCTAATAGATACACTCGGTTTGGGTCTGGTTTAAAAACATTGTTATTTTGTTGGGGCTGTCTGAATGCTGGTGCATTCGTGAAAGATCGTTGTGGCTGAAAAAATACTTGCGCGTTTGAGAAAAATCGCTGTGGCTGATAATTCATTCTAGGCTGTATTGGTATTGGTTGAGAAGGAAAAGAATTTCTATTAAAATTTTGAGGTGTAAAATGATTCTGTCTATGAAAATTTTGTGGATGAGCATTAAATTGAAGTGGTCGAGGAACTTGAAATTGTCGAGGAGCTTCGGCAAATTTTTGATGTGGTTCTGGTTGTCTGTTATGTTCCTGAACATTTTTCATTAAATTTTTATTTGAGTAATTTTGGAAGTAATGAATGTTATCCTCCTGTATAACAAGTTGCAAAGCCTCACTGAGAGTTTCTGGCTGCATACAGCGAATGGTTGTACTCAAAGGCTCTTTCAGCTCAGATAAAAATGTTTTTAATGCCAGGTCGTTATAAAGTTTTCGCTTTAATTTTTTCGATTCATCAGTAGTTTCATGTGCATTAACGTAACTGCAAAATAAATTTAAAATTTTTAAAACTCTATCATAAAATTGCTGAGGGCGTTCGTTATGTGATTGTCTCATTAAAACCATATCCCTATTAAGACAAGTTTCGTCCCTTTGATCAGCGAAATTTCTAATTAATGTTTTCTTTAATTCCTCCCAAGTAGAGACATCCTGTATATTTATTACCATTTTTGCGTTACCAGTTAAATGAAAATCATTTAGATTCTCGCGATTATAGAAGTGTCCAATTAATGAATCACAAATCGATAAATATCGGTTCAATTCATTAGGATCGCCATTAAATTCTGGCACACATTTAAGATACTCGCTTTTAAATTGAGCCATTTTTGATTGATAAATAAATTGATTTGCTTGTACGAAATTATTTGTATCTAAATTTAAATTATTTTCTTGATTTTCTTGGGGAATTTGAAAGGAGTTTGAAGGATTTTGTGAGTCAGTTGAAGTGCTTTCTAAACTCAAATTTCCCAAAATATCACTTAAGTCTTCGACAGAGACACTAGACATTGATTGTACTTACATTAAAATAAATGCGACGTAGAGCATCTTCCTATAAGGTTGACGTGTGGTTTAGCGATTCGGTCTTCCCCAGGTACGTTTTCCTTGCAAGACTGGACTATTTTTGTTCCAATCCTCGGTGAATATTGATGATGAATGCTGATTCAGGTCTGCTATTGACAGGGTTTCTTGAATTTCGAAGAGCCACTCCGTCACAACACTTCCAGTCAATAAAAATCACCAAAGTTCAATTTTTGTCGGTTAATCGATAAAACGAATAAAAACACGTTCGATACGTATATTTCCGATCAATCAATCCATACGACTGCGCCACTAATATAATCGATACTCCCAATCGCTTTTTTAAAAATAATTATAATTTTTATTTCGCAAACTACAAGTCTTTACATAATTATATAATTAATACATGAATACTACAAGGCGGCTAGCAACTGACTGCGGTTAGAAACAAAGCAAATGTAGAAGCATCCCGCGACATCGCATTCCAGAGGGGGTTTCTGCTGAGTCGGCATTTCCATTATGGGAACAGGGCTGATGCATGATGTAATTCACGCCTTCAGCGGGTGCGACACGACTTCCTCTGTTTTTGGATTCGGCAAATCGAAATGCGTCACTACTTTGAAGAACAATGATCATTTGAAAGAATCTCTGAAAATTTTTAAAGAAAAAAAGTTTTCCCCGAGCTTCTCGCTGCCACAAAAGAAACATTCTTTCTTGCTTTGTACATGGAAAACGAAGCACAAGAAAAGTTAAATTTGCTACGTTACAAACGTTTTGTAAGAGCAACTACAAAATCAAAAGTGAACCTTGCATCACTCCATATCGGATGCGGCCCGGCAACACCTTTTCAAGACGCACATTCAATTGCAAACGTGGTTTGCAAAATTTCACGATCCGGAGAAATAGGAATGGACCAGGACAAATTGTGGGCTAGAACCGAAAACCTTCACAGGCTGCACCCGACGACCTAAAATTTCGGAACACTGAGGAACAGCTTCTTTTTGCCCCAAAGCTGGAATTAAATGCTCCATTATATGCCAAAACTGCAGTGGCAAAATTTGCAACAACGTTACAGAATTCTCGAAAATCTCTGTGCAGGATGGCATCAACAACAAATCCGACGAAGAGAACAAAAAAACTTATATATTACAAATTTGGAAGTAGAAGATATAGATATATTTATAGGGGACATAAATATAAACATATTAAATACGGAAGACTTTGAAGTTAATAATTATTTGAATATTTTATCACAGAAGGGATTTTTTCCATGCATTAATAAACCCACAAGGGAATATGAATATTGTTCAAGTACTATAGACCATACATTCATAAAATATGATAACTCAAATGAGAGAACTTAATCCGATTATTGACCAGATAAGTTTAACGGACCACTACACAATTGCATTATCTATCCATAACATAAAAAAATGAAGAAACATCACAAAAAGAGCAATTTATAAATATAATAGACTATGCAAAGCTAAACGAATTGTTATTAAATGAACAATGGGAAGAAGTAACTAATGATAACAACATTGAAGAATCATACTTAATATTTAAAAATAAAATAAAACAATACATCCAAATTTCTACAAAACATATAAAAAACAATAGTAATACGAGAAAAAGAAGGCCATGGATAACAGGGGGTATAATTAACTCAATTAAATATAGAGATAAAATGAAAAAAGAATTAATAAAATATTTTTCTATTAATCTTAGTATCAAATATAAAAAGTATAGAAATTTGCTTAACAAAATAATAAAACAGGCAAAAATCAATCATTATAAAATGAAAATTCAAAACTCAAATAAAAATTGTAAGAAAATTTGGAATATAATAAACGAGGCAACAGGAGCACAAAAGAATAAATTTAAAAAAAAACCGCTGCCCGAGGAATCACTACTTCCACATCCAGATTTTCTATCCAAGTCATTCACAACGAAAAAATTTTGTATGTGGAAATAATTGTTTATTGAACTTTAATAATATAATATTTGAAATCCTCTACCCTAAAAACCCATAATACGATACCCCACATCGGTAGTGGGGTGGGGGTGGTGATAGGGGGATGGTAGTGAGGGTGGATAAAGTAAAAAAATATTTTGAGGTTTTTGGTTCTTGTACACACACTAAATTACATTTTTTTTCATCCCTTTTAATAATGGGGTGGGAGTGGTAATGGGGGTGGCTAATGCCAATATTTTTTTTGAGACCTTAGCTTCTCATGTATATAATAAATACCAATTTTATGAACTCTTACCTGCTTGATTTACCTATTCACCTCAAATTTACCCCAATTTACCCCCCACGACGGAACAAGATGAAAATATAATCTAGTTCTAGATCTTGTTATGTGTACCAAATTTCAAGTCAATATCTCAAACGGTTCCAGAGTAAAAGTGCGCACAAAAAAAAGTTACAGACAGACAGACAGACCGACAGACAGACAGAATTTTTTTTTTTTCGATCAAACTTAAAATCTCGACGTTTCATGACATTCTAAACCTATTTGAACAATAAAAATTTTTAAAAATTTTTTTGTCGTTACTATACTTCCACTGGATGTGGAAGTAATATCGACCTCACAGATAATCAAGGCAACATAATTAAAGACGATCAAGAAAAATCTGCATTATTTAATGACTTTTTTATAAACATAGGCTGTAAAATGCAAAGTAAGATAGTCAAAATAAATAAGACATTTTCACCTAAAAGTTGGACAAACAATTCTATATATCTGAACCCTGTAAACGAGAAAGAACTCATTACACATATTGCAACACTAAAAAATGACTCAGCTCCTGGTGAAGACGGAATAACCGCAATTCTTATAAAAAACGTATATAAAAATATTCTGAAACCGTTGAAACATCTAATGAACCTATCATTTGCTACATCTAAAATTCCTACTTGTCACTCCGATTTTCAAAGCAGGTGACCCACAAGTCTTCACAAACTATAGGCTAATATCTGTTATTAGTAATTTTGCGAAGATATTTGAAAAGTGTTTAAAGCTTACGTTAATTAACTTTTTAGAACAGGAAAATATACTTTATGAAAAACAATTTGGTTTCCGAAATAATAAAAATACTGAGGATGCAGTATTTGCATTAACTAATAATCTTATCAATAATCTCAATAATAATAAAAAGTGTCCTGCAGTATTTTTAGATTTAGCTAAAGCTCTTGACACGGTGAGTCACAAAATATTATTTGAAAAGCTTGAAAGTGTTGGAATCAGGGGCGGACCACTAAAACTGTTTGAAGATTACCTAACAGATAGAATGCAAAAAGTAAAACTAAATAATGCTATAAGTAATGAACAAATAATAACAACTGGTGTCCCCCAGGGTACAGTACTGGGGCCTATTCTTTTCCTTGTGTATATGAATGAAGTTGGAAGTTTACCTATAGAATGTAGTGTTATCTCTTATGCTGATGAAACTGCATTATTATTTTATGCTGAAACATGGTCAGGTATGTACAAGAGGGCAGAAATAGGTCTCAGTACGACGCTAGAGTGGTTATCTCTCAGCTTGTTAAGTCTTAACACATCAAAAACTCATTTTATTACTTTCTCCGCATCAGCTGTTGATCAACCTGAACAACAGTTTTTAAAAATACATACACACAATTGTAATGGAAATATTAACAAATGTATCTGTCCAACAATAGAGAAAGTAGAGAAAACAAAATACTTAGGAATAATTATTGATCAACACTTGAAGTGGAATGAACACGCAAATTATTTAAGAACAAAAATAAGAAAAGTCTTCTACAAGTTTTATCAGTTGAGAGATGAACAGAAAATTATTAAAAATATTATATATGTCTATAGTTGAATCCATTTTACGTTACTGTATAATTATCTGGGGAGGCCTATATAATAATGCTGTAAAAAATCTTTGTGTCTGTCAAAATACTGTTTTGAAAATAATTTTTAGGAAAGAACCTTTGTTCTCAACTCTTCGACTTTATAAGGATACCGGCATATTAAATATTAGAAGTCTATATGCTTTCTGCTGCCTTAATTATATTATAAAAATCCCTGAATTACGTCTAACTATTTCTCACAATTATCAAACTAGGTCTAACGCAAACGAATTATTGAAAATACCATTCTGTAATAAATCTGTTTCCCAAAGGTTTATAACTTATTATGCACCAAAATTCTACAATATACTACCTGAGTCCATAAGACATGTATTATATAATTGTAAAAATTTTAAAACTGAAACCAAATAATATATTCTCAAATTTTCTGATAAATTTGCACAAATACTGAACAACTAAAAATGTATGGTAATACACATAACAACATACTCTGTATTTTCTTTAATTCCTCCAATTATTTTTCTCTACTTATATAAAAACTGTTTATGGATGTGATCTTACCATGTCCCTCCTAGCTAATATTTTACACCTACAGCTATAGCAGTATAGCATGTCATATTTTCGCTTAAAAGGGAGGATACTCACACACAAACTGGATATACAGTTTAGGTGAGGTTCCCCTTTTTATCATAAGTAAAAATACAATAATATAATAAATGTGCATGCATATATTATGTAAACACACTTGAATATATTGTAAATTTTGTTAACATAATTTTAGATGTATTTTGAATATGTAAATTTGTAACTTATAAACCAGAGAATAAAGCTGTATTGTATTGTATTGTATATCGATCGACAATGACAATGGATTAAGCCGAGAAGTAATGCGCGTGCGGTTCAGAGGAGTCGCTGTGAAGAGGGGGAGGGGTTTTAGTGAGTAAAAATCTCATACTACCCGCAAAAATCTAGGCGGGTGTCTTTTGATGATTTCCCGTCCTCCATAAAAAAATACATAACTTTTCTTGGGCGCTGTATTGCAAACTATTGTTGGAAAATAAAAGTTAAATCTGTAGGTTTTTTCTATTCTACAAATTTCATATAGAACAATTTTCTCGTAGGAATTACCTAGAGAAAAATGCGAAAAACCGTGAGCCGCGTCCTCATTTTTTCGGAATAAACAAAAAGCTATCAGTCCCACGAAAAAAATGTATAGCAGATGAAACATGGGAAATTTTACTCCCTTTATTACGCCGTATTTGTTTCTTATGTAGCCTCAACAGAAGCCTAGATATTTGGAAAAAAAAGATTTTTAACCATTTTTTCAAAATGGCTGAAAACCCCGGTCGCTTAATGTGCCGACAATTCACCAAAACACTCATTTTTACGATAAAAGAGATAATTTAGTTTAAATCATTATATTTTGACCTGACAACGCAATTAATTTATGTTTACTTATCTACGGAACACTCTGAAGCTGTATGTTGGACCGAAAACTTACAAAATTTCCAGATCGACGCGATAGCACAACAAACTGAAGCATGTTGTGTGGTGAGCATGTTGTAGAACCTTTCATACCTGACCTGGGTCGAAACCAAAATAAAAATTCGACTTAGGCAAAAATTCATTTAAGGACATTTTTAAGAGTCTGAGAGAGCCACAAACTAGTCCAAAAGGACCGTTATGAGTTCGATAAGACATTAGGGACAACCGGGTAAAAATTCGAAGAAACACCGAATTTTTACTTAGGAAAATATATTTTGGTTCAGGATATGAGAGTGAAAGTATATGGTGGTCATGGCAAAGTGAATCACATACTTTTTAAAAAGTACGCCAAAAAAGTACTTTGAAAATATTCAAAATATTTTAATTCCTCCGCCGAAGACATTGACCATTATTTACCCGGTTCTAAAGACTGACTATAAAATTTTAACAAGGCAATGTATCAAAAAGGCGAAACCGACGAATTTGGCAAAAGCGGCGTAGCGCCTATAAGCAAAAATTGGCAAAAAAGTTTGGATTCACCCAGCGACTCGTAATTTGGTCGAGTTCGTTGGGTGGTCAACACAAAGCGATGGTAGAAAAGCCAACTGCAGGACTTTCCAAATATTAGAGTTATAGAAAAAATCTCCTTGTGCACAAAGGACTCAAAAAAATTTTTTTGCCTAAAAGTCGTCCGAAGGCGGATCGCTGTCATCTTTCCTATATTGAACCTGCATGGGGACAAATACGTTGTAAGACTGGCCGAAAGCCTTAAACTCATATATTAGTCGAACTCCGTCCCGTGAATGATAAAATCGCGATATGAGACCTTTAAGCTATTCATAAGCGAACCAAAATTTTTTAAGTAAAATATTTTTATGTTATTTTCAGTCAGCCATAATTACCAAAATACAAAGTTAAATTCTTTTTAAAAGGCTTGCATTAAATCCTGAGAAGGTTAAATGAATCTTTTCTGCCCAATCGATTGTTAGCGCACGCTTTCACTTGTATGGTTAAAAAGTAATTTGGGGAGGCGTGATTCTTTCACATTATACTCTATTATTTCATACCTATTAAATAAATCGTATTCTTTGAATTAATTGCATTTTATTAATGTAAGAACTTGTTGCTAGTCTTAATCCCTGGAGTTTTCGTTTGGAAAACCTAAACAACTGAGTTAATCGGGATCTCTTGATTCCCTAAGTTTGATACCCAGTGTTCTGGTCACTTTGCGGGAGCTTGATAGGGAGCTTGCGATTTCTCCAGAAATATTTAAGTGCAGAAACCATTATTAGCAGGTAAATACATATAAATTACGTCAAATTCCAATCCCGTCGGAGAAAAATCTTCGATAGGGATTTTTTATGCAAAAATAGTAGAAACCAAAAGACGTCAGACCACTTATCACAGTATAAACAGATCAAAATCACGTCAAATTTCAATCTCGTCGGAGAGAAATCTCCATAATCCAAAGACGTAAAAGCCCTTATTTTCAGTGAGTAATTGACGTCCTGAGAGAGCGTCGTTAATGATCTGATCTAGTGTAGCCTTGACCCATTGCTCGTCTATCGAAGTATATCTTATCTCGAACCTGCTTGGGAGTGGAAGAACGGGGCAGAACGCGGTAGACGCCATTCTAAATATAAATTGATGTCGCGTCACCTAGACGCTTGGTAGTGAGTTCTTCTAGCACTCTTGGTCACACGATCAGTCGTGTACTGGATTTGATCCCTAACTCAAATGGAAATATTGGAAATATGTCGGTAAATAATAAATGTTATAGTTCTGCCCATGAAACCATACCATGTTCAAAATATTTTACAGTATCAAACCTATTATATCTTATTATCAAACTAAGTAAAAGAAACTAGATAAAAACATTTTTATAAATACGGTCTCTAAAATACTTCGTAACGAAGATACAATGGGCTCATTTAGTGAATTTCATTTAGTAGTTGTTACTTCTTGTGGATAAAGTATTACTTAAAATTAGACGATAGTGAAAATTTCAGATGAATCCGATATGTAGTTTTCGAAATATACGACTTTTAAAGAGCACGGTGCGACCAACATCGTGACGTCAGAGGATAGTAATATAGAAAATAGTTGATAAACTGAAATTCTTCACAAACGCGCATAAGTTTCAAAATACATTGCTTAAGTTAACGATTTGTAATATTGTGAAACTATAATAACGCGCTGCAGCTAGCCGCTTCGGCTAGCGGGTTCCTATCAAGTGACGTCACGGCCGATACTCGACCGTGGGTGCGGTCCATTTTTATGATTTTTTTTAGACGACGTACAGGTCTCACAAAATTCTAGTTTTTTGCACAGGGTCTTGAACAAGGGCGGATCTAGAAATTTCAATAATTTTTTTCTCGTCTGTGGCGCATGGGACCCATACGAAATATGGGAAATAACATCTAGTGAAGCACTCCTCTAATGGCCCCTAAAAAGTTTTGAAAAATCAGTTTGCGAAAAATTTTTTCAAAATTCGAGTGCCCCCCTCCCCCCCCCCCCCGAGCCAAGGGACTCCAGTTTAAAATTATCCTTTTTTGTCATATACATTTTACTTTTCATCAAAATCCAACAACAGGTTTTGGAGTTTATGAAAATATTTTTATTACTAACTGAGATACAACGAATTGAAATTTTGTAATTTGTTAAATTATAAATTACAAAATTTCAGTTCATTGTATTTCAGTTAATAATGAAAATATTTTCATAAACTCCAAAACGTATTGTTGGATTTTGATGAAAAGTAAAATGTATATGACAAAAAAGAATAATTTTAAACGGGAGTCCCTTGGCTCGGGGAGGGCACTCGAATTTTGAAAAAATTTTTCGCAAACTGCTTTTTCAAAACTTTTTAGGGGCCGTTAGAGGAGTGCTTCTCTATATGTTATTTCCCATATTTTGTATGGGTCCCATGCGCCACAGACGAGAAAAAAATTATTGAAATTTCTAGATCCGCCCTTAGATAATCAAATAAAAAAAAAGTGCTAAATGAGCCCATTCTTTCAAACCTAAAATTATATAAACAAGTATAATTATCAACATAAACATACGCAAAAAATATGGTGTGGAGTATGAACACATTTATAGAATAATAAGAATTATTTTGAAATTGTCTTTTGTTGTCTGCTTAACCTCGATTTCCGTAATTTAAATCTAGCTTTATAATAAATCAGCATCCAATGTCACATTGGCCTCTTGCCACCAATATCATTCAAATCTACTTTTACTGCCTTTAGAAATAGCTAGAATATTTAGAGGTAAAGGCAGAGTCAGAAGTATGTTTACATTTCTATATATCATTTATTTTATGGCGATTCTCATAAATTGAGTTTTTAGTACAACCACCTGTGACTACTCCAACTCGCATGATAATTGAACTCAAATACTAAATTATTTCCAGGGCAGCCTTTATATGTCTAACTACGTGGCATAACCAATGCATTGCACGTCCATTTAGTTGACAGATTAAATTAGAAAATGAAAATGAAAAAGCAATTCCATGTATTTTCCTTAATACTGTGCAATAAATTTTTATTTCACCCCTATGAATATTCTGGGAGAGTAATTAAGAACTGAAAAAAAAATCAGTATTGAATAACATTAAATTAGGATTTGATATATACCGTGATCCAAATTTTTGTAACCTATCTCTTAGAGTGTCTAGGGGAGTTCGAAACAAAGTGACGAATATTTGGTCATTATCGCATATTGAAGAAGTTGTTACTTTCCAAAAATGAGGGAAAAATACTTAGGTTGCGTTTACTGATTTTAACTGTTAAAGTATATTTTCGAAAATGTGAATGTGTATTATCCTAGATATCTCCTCTTTGCTGCATAGCACATCTAAGAGCATCACCATCTGTTGCAATTGCCTGTTAGGCGTACTGTCTCACAGAAGCTCTTCTCCATTAGCCTTTGATGACATCAGCCCAACGCTTTGGAAGCCGTCACCGTCCTTTGTCATCAGATTTTCGTAGACAACAAGCCATTCTATATTGTCTTCTCTTGCGTTGATCAGTCTAATAAATAATTGGACGCGGAAGAATACATCTTTCGAAAGCATCAATACAGCTTCTATCTGCTTTCCTAACTGTCTATGCCTCCAAGGTGTAAAGAAAGGGAAAAAACTAGATATTAACAAGGTTGATCTGTGTGCGTGTACTGATATTTTCGCCTCATTTTTAGAAATTGTCGAGCAAGTGTATAAAATCATCTTCATTTACTGCAACTAAGATTTAAGTATATCATTCGGAAACCTCAGATTTTAATTCCTATAGCTACTTCACTCTACCAGTGTCCTAGCATATATTACATAAGAGAGTACTGATGGAAAAACACAACCTTGTCTGACACCTTGCGAACTTTATATTTATCTTCATATGGTTCACGAATAATGAAGAATATATGCCTGAAAGTTCCTATCCCGATACTGTCCGCGGCCTGTCTTGTCCCACATTGCCCAAATTCTTATGGTAGTCTGCGAAGCGAAAGTACATAAGCGTGCAATATTCCCTTGCTTCCTCAATAATTTGTTGTAAATTTATTGTTAGTTCTATTATTCTCATTGATGGTTTATAAGAATAACACTTTAGAAATCAGAATCCGACATAACTATTTTGATGAATATCAATATCTCTTGTCTTGACCACTATTCTACTTATCAAATTATGAAACTGTGGCCATTCTGATTTTCCACTGTTACTCTTTCAATCTTACGTATCTAATTATTTCCAATTGGCGTGTTTTAATGGATTTTAAGCTACTGACTACTTTGCTTCGTCCGGTGTTCCACAAGGCTTGAACCTTTGTTGTTTATAATGCTTATTAATAATATTACCACAATATAATATGGCAACTGTCTGTCCTATGCTGGACGTAAAAATATTTTTTACTGCCAAATGACATGAAGACTGTTCGCGTCTTGGTGCTGCATTACAAACAACCTTTATTTAATAGTATATTGTGTATTTAGGTGTGAAAGCAATACATTCCCGGACGACGATGCAAATTGCTGGCCGAGGCGCTAGCCGAGGCCAACAAGCATCGAAGTCCGGGAATGTGCTTTCACACCGAAGTACACATACTATTTTTTCTGAAATCACAGTCAATATTATTATAAATTAAGGAATTTGTATTAATGCATAACATTTCTTCATTACAATCTAACTGCTTATTAATAAATGCAATTTTAATGTGAATTGGTTTGTCTGCATGTATTTATTTACTGTCTAAAATATACATAAAAAACCGTACGGGAATGTTACTTTCCCGGCTTAGGCCGGGAAAGTAACATTCCCGTACGGTTTTGTTGATCGTTGCTTGGCAACGGATCTTTTCCGGTCTATTTTCTAATAGTTTCTTAGAAACGGACTAAAATACTGGAATTGTGCATTTTTCGATCTGAAATCGCGCTGAAAATGTAGACATTGCCGACTGATTTCAGAAAAATGTTGTTACAAGCATCAAGTAATGGCCTATTCTACAAAAAAAAACTCATTAGTAATGTTCGACTATCGACTTGGAGATACGACTTCAGCATGACCTGATATAGTCCAGTCAGTATGTATGACATATTACTATATGTAGACAGTCACCTGACGTCAGAGAACTTTTGAGGCTTGGGGACAGGAGGAACATTGATGAGTGTATTGGTAAATTCTAGCCACATTTGCAACCGGGGTTTGCCGCCGTCTTGAAAAGATTTTTTTCAAATATCTAGGCTTCTGTTGAGGTTACATAAAAAAAATACAGCTTTTTAATGGCCGTAAAATTCCCCATATTTTATGTGCTTCTTAAGACTGATAGCTTTTTGTTTATTGCAAAAGAAAGTTTGAAATAAGGGCGCGGCTTGCGGTTTTTCGCATTTTTCGCGATATGGGTAATTCCTACGAGAAAGTTGTTCTGCATGAAAATTGTAGAACAGGAAAAACCTGCAACTTCGTTTTTTCTTTTAAATTTTAATTTTCGAATAATAGTTTGCACTACAGTGCGCCGCATGTCAATTTTATTGAGCACGCGGTAACAATATCGGTCTGTGCGCATTCTATGATGATGTTATCTTCTCTAAGTAATCGCACTCTAGTACTGTCGTGAGCAAAAAAAAAATAAGACAACTATTTTTTTCTAATGTAAATCTGTCTCTATTTGAATATGTAATGAGTAGCCGAAATAAAACAGTTAGCACTTTTATTTTATTATACTCTTCGCAAAAACGAAGAGTATATTGTATTTGATCGGCACATTTCTAAAATCGTAAATATCGCTCGTAGAGAAAACATTTTCATATCATTGTGTTAGTGAACGAATTCTGAACAACTTTCAAAATGTCCGTCTGTCCGTCTGTCCGTCTGTCCGTCTGTCCGTCTGTCCGTCTGTCCGTCTGTCCGTCTGTCCGTCTGTCCGTCTGTCCGTCTGTCCGTCTGTCCGTCTGTCCGTCTGTCCGTCTGTCCGTCTGTCCGTCTGTCCGTCTGTCCGTCTGTCCGTCTGTCCGTCCGTCTGTCCGTGTGTCCGTCACGTTTCTTGTAAGCACGATAACTTAAGAAAGAAAAATCCGATTGTATTGAAATTTAGAAAGTAAGTTAGTGTTAGCTAGAGGAAGAACCCTATTGTTTTTGAAGAAAATCGATCAGTAAATAAAAAAGTTATTAATTATTTAATTAAAAAAAATATTCTCTTAATTTTTGTCGCTTGTACTAAAATGGAAATCTCGCGAAATATTATTTCCATAATATATATTTTTTGTTTATGAATTTTACTAATATATATTTCATAGAAGTACGAGTTGAAATACCTCTGTATGATTGTCGAAAGATATATATCACAGACAATCAGTTTTCCTAGCAATAGTTGGTGGCGCAGCGGCTAAAGCTTTGCGTTGCAATCCAAAGGTCCCGTGTTCGAATCTCACACAGGTTGGATATTTTTTTTTATTTTTTTTTTCATATAATTTTTTTCACAACAAAGATGGTATCACAAAATTTAGGATGTCCAAAAACTAACATTATTTACAAGAAAACTGCGAAGAGTATCCTATAGAATGTGTAACAATTATATATAAAAAGCTCAGTAAATTGACGAAGAGTACGTTTTTAGCTTGTTTTTTATTGTAATGCTGTAGTTATTGCTATAGCAAATGATGAATGGTCAATGAGACAAGTTGCACTTCGTTATCACATTAACAAAAATTTGGTGTTTAACATTTTAAAAAAGTGGAGAATAAACGGCACAATAAGTATAAATTCTGGATCAGGGAACAAGGGATATCCAACTTAACAAGAAACTAATTATTAATATTTCGTTATGGCACCATTTCTATTTATAACTTCTACAAGTCTGTTTGGCATAGAATTAAATAACTTTATACAATAATCATCAGTAATAATATTTTCCCATGCATTATTTATTATTTCCAGTAATTCTTAGGCCTCACATTTAGTTTTTGGATACTTCTTACGAGTAGTCCCCATACGTCCTCCATAAGATTAAGATCTGGACTATGGCTAGGCCAGTTAAGAACATTAATGTTGTTATCTTGAAACCAGTTAGTTACAGTATGAGCAGTATGAACGGAACAATCATCCTGTTGAAATATGAATTCATTATTAGGAAATAATTGTGACACAGAAGGGATCATAATATTGTCTAAAATCCTAATATACGTTTCACCATTAAATCATTCCTCGATATGCCACAAAACACCAGGACCACGTGCAGATATCCAAACCCACATATTAACGGAAAATCTACAACTTTTGTCATTGTTAGATATATGTTTCTCATCGAACCGAGTATTCGGAGATTGGTAAACAGGAATACGACCGCTGTGTGTTGACTGGAAAGTTGTTTCGTCTGTAAAAACTACACTGTTCCAAAAATGTACATCATGCACTAAAAATTCAAGCGCAAATGCTAGTGGAGCTTCTTTATGCTCAGATTTAAGTACGTATTTCTGTGCTGCTGGATGACAGCGTAGCTCCGATTCTCTTACTCACCGGCGACCAGTACTACTCGATCCAGGAAAATTCGTTTCTTCAGCAGCCTGAATAACTGAGTAAAATGGATTTACCAATTGCAAATATTGTTGTTGAGTTGATATCCTTCGCCCTGATCCAGGATTTCTACTAATCGTACCGTTTATTCTCCACTTTTTTAAAATGTTACACACCGAATTTTTGTTAATATTATAACGAAGTGCAATTTGCCTCATTGACCATCCATCTTCTGCTTTAGCAATAACTCCAGCTTTAACTAAATCGCTTATATGGGGCATATTAGTTTTTGCATACTTGCAATGAATTTTGACAATGTCACAAAAATTAAAGTTAGATGTACACAACTAGATTTTAGCAAAAATACGTTATAATCCAATTTTTTTTGCCCACGACAGTACACTTCTGTGCAATAAAATCCCGTACACTTGAAAAATCAAGGAATCCAGTTTTTAATAATGTTAAGTGATGTGAATCAGTCTTTTTGGAATTTAGATTTTTTATTATCATATAGGTTATAAAAAAGTGACATTGACTGTGAAATGTCATAAGTAAGGTATTTGGAGAAATGTTAATGATTTAATGATTTTGATTGATAACAAATGTAAAAATTGACGTTGAAAAATTGTGTCCGAGATAAGGCCAGATTCTGAAAGCTCAAAACATTAAAAAGCGATTTTCTGTCCATTAAATCTACCATTACCCACGATACTCATGATACGCTACGCTACACCAGGGCCATACACGCTTATCCATACCCAACAGAAAATCGCCCAGACCTGTTCCGCGGAGATACGTAGCGTTCGTGAAACCTGGTATTTGCAGGATGGTAACCCGAATATGTCCGTCATTACAAGACTGAAAAACTTTTTCATCGGTAAACACGTTATGGTTCCAAAACTCCAACTATAATTTAAACAAAACAGAATGCGGGCTTGCTTATGTTCTTCTGGTAATATGGTCTTCTTGGCATTTACACAGTTTTTTAATTCCGATTTTCCTATCCTTCGGCTAGCTGATGTTGACCTCGATGCTGGAAAATTTGTCATGGACACAGCGTCTACTGCTGTTTGAAAGGGATTTTCCCTCAAATAGCCCAAGAAGCGCTTCATCTTGAGCGAGATTTGAACTTCTCGGTCGGCCTGAACGTCTTTTCTCTTTATGATACCTTCCTCCTCCCACCTTTTCTTCACACTCATAACGGTACTTTTATTTAAGTGATAATGGTTAGCAACTGCTCTGATAGAACATCCCTCTTCAATTTTAGAGAGAATTAGAATTTGTTTACGTTCAGTTAATTTCGGCATTTCGAAAATATGACATTGACACTGACAAATAAATATAGAATGATTTAATATAGCGAAAAATAGGTGTACGGGATTTTATTGCACAGAAGTGTACTTGTATCATACTTTATACCTCCTGTCATGTAGTTGGGTTTTTGTTAACCTAAATGGAAAAATAATTAAATAAATATGGTTTAGCCGATTTTGAATAAGGTTCCTTATCGCAACTATAGACAGGAATGTCATAATTATTTAAATAATCCATATTTGGTATTTTTTTTATTACATCATTCACACCACTGGCGAAGTAAAAAACTTTATCAACGTCCTCTGTTGGTTAAATTTAACTAGCAGTTAATTTACTGACAAACGGAACACACAAACTAATGATTAAAAACTTGTAAGTGTGGCTAATTTTTATTCAACGTTCCCCTCTTAACTAGAGGTAATCGGGTGAGGCGATTGGATGGGTGAAAGAATATGAAATTGACAGGATCATGACCGGCGCGATAGCTCAGTTGACTAAAGCGTATTATGTGGTCGCACTATCTATCACGTTCTTGGTTTGAGCCCCAGCCCCGCCACTGACAATGACGGTGGGTATGGATGTATGTCTGCATTTTTCAAATGTGTAACCATCTTCCGGACTACCTTGGCTTTAGGAGTTGTCTACTGTATGTGGAGTGATATGTCTTTTATAATTAGGGGGCTTGTGCTGGTCAGTACAAATCTTGCTTTCGTGAAATTCATTTTACCACAACTCATTTCGACACGATCTTGAACATAATTCACCCCCCCCCCCCCTATATTGTTAAAGGCTGTCAAAATTTCATATTGATGCGTGATAATGAACGTTGACTTACTTCAAGTGGTAGTTGTATTGGCTTTTTGAGTGAACATGACATTACAATGTAAGGAAGTGAGAAGCACAGATTTATGCAGAGATGTGTTTTCAATCAAGATGTTTTCCAAATTAAATAACAATATTTTGAACACCTTTTGTGAAAATAACGATTAATTGATCAGTGAGACATTGCACATCTCAAAATATAAATAGATGCATCAATTATCCTTTTAATTTTATTGAATGGAAAATACTGGTTCAAAAACAGGTGGATTTCCATCCGTAGACAGATGTGTGTATTAACATTTCATGTAATCCTAGAGCTATTTTTCCACATTGTAATTGATTACCTGTTTGGTACATTGATTTATACAAATAAATAAATAATTTGATAAAATGAATTAGCAAAATCATTGTATGCACTCCATTATGCATATATAATAAATGTAATTAATGACCAGTAAATTTTAGGTATATATAAAATGCCAATTACAGATAAAATACGTTATTATTACTCGGCCATTTAAATATTATATTAATTTAATGATTTTCAAAAGGTAAACTAAATTGAAAATTTAGACTCTAATTATATATTTAAAATTACACAATGTATTCTGGTATTTATTTTGAAATCATTTACATGTATGCGCTTCATTCATTTCATTAGATGATAACATCACCACGACGCATTAATTTTAAATACACTTCTACTGTTAAACCAGTTTTATCCATCCTTTGGAAATGGTTCATTTATATTTTCTTGGTCTAGCATGAGTCAGATAACAAGGAAGTAATTTTGTCATAAAAATATAAGAACATGTTGGATCATATAGAGTAGATCTTCAATTTGCAGTTATCATAGTGTGTGCTGACCTAAAGCGACAACACCGTGTAAGTACCTACATAATGGTAAATTTTAATAGTGCTTCAAAGTTCAAACTCTCGTAATATTAATTTGCCTGAACTTTGTAAATGATATGAGCATTTTGTAGTTAAGTTAAATTAAATGATTCAAATTACTTAACTTAATTACTTCCACATCCAGTGCAAGTGTAGTAAAATTTTTTTAATTTTTATTGTTCAAATAGGCTTAGAATGTCATGATTTAAAATTTTAGCAAAAAAATTCCTGCCTGTCGATCTGTCTGTCTGTAACTTTTTTGTGCGTACGATTGCTCTGGAACCGTTTAAGATACTGACTTGAAATTTGGTACACGTATGAATTTTAACAATATCTGGAACTAGATTTTATTTTGATCTTATTTCGTTGAAGGCTTGGGGGTAAATTGGGGTAAATGGGGGTAACTAGATAAATCAAGCAAGTAAGAGTCCATAAAATTAGTATTTAGTATAAGAAGCTAAGGTCTCAAAAAAATTTTTGGCATTGGCGCTATTAAAAGGGGTGAAAAAGTAAAATTGTGAATTAGTGTGTACAAGAACCAATTTTTTTTTACTTCACAGTGCACAGGATGCACAGTGGATTTTCTCGAATAAAATGGATGCGTAGTAGGTTTCCTCTAGTATTATGGATGCGCAGTGGCTTTTCTTGAGAACTATTGATGCGAAGTAGGTTACCTCAAGTAGTATGGATGCGCAGTGAGTTGCCTCGAGTAAAATGGGTGCGCAGTGTATTACCTCGAGTAGTATGGATGCGCAGTGGTTTTTTTCGGGTAAAATGGATACGCAGTAGGTTTCCTCGAGTACTATGGATGCGCAGTGGCTGTCTTCGAGTACGCAGTAGATTATCCCAAGCAGTATAGATGCGCAGTAGATTACCTCAAATAGTATGGATGCGCAGTGGGTTTTCTCGAGTAAAATGGATGCGCAGTTGGTTACTTCGAGCAGTATGGGTGCGGTTCACCTGGAGGAGTTCGTGGAAACCGCATCGGAAAGTCGCGGAAACCGCGAATTCGCGATTAACTCAGTTTTTGTGGCGCAAACGGGAAAAACACCTATTTTAAAAGTTGTGCATCTATAAATTCTCTACTTTAAAGGTCCTATATATTTTTTTTTCATAGGCCTAACCGTTTTGGGGATATGACGCAGACTAAGTGAAAAATGCATTTAGTTGCGCCAAACCTCTTTGTCACCATATATTTCGCAATTATCTTGCTTTCTATGTCTCAAAATGAAAATTAAATATTACTGTTATAGAGCTCTGTGATCTTTATTCTCTACCAAAATGTCATACATTTTATTTACATTTATTTACAGTGATAAGTCAAAAAATGCATTCATTTCCGCACCACCCTAGGGTAGAATGCTCGGCGCGCTTTTTTTACATGGTTTCCCCAGAAGGCCGAATCCATGCCGGATCTTAAAATAGTCAATATTTTCGACTCCTTCGGTATCTGAAACGTTATCGTCCAATGATAAATCGTTGGCAATACTTTCATTCTAATAAGATTCTACGTCGTCCATTTCGTCATTCATAGCAATTATAGGTGCAGTATTCAAGCAGGAGTGACTGTGGCAATGGTCACAAGCTGTTGAATAATTCAGTCTTACTTTCCTGCAGCTACATTTTCCAACCCTTCATACAGTTGCAAAAAATTGAATTTAACGATATGTCTGGTGCTGGTGGTAACTGCGTTGATACTGGCTGCAAAATATCATTCTTCCTAATCCAGCCACACTTCTCAGGATCAATGTCTTTTCTCAACCAGGTCTGAACTTGATAATATACTCTACACAAATGCTGTTGAGCTGCTGAATATGTTTGAGGTTCAATGCATTTTTCACTTAGTCCGCGTCGTATCTCCGTTAGGCGTACGAAAAAAATGGAGAGGATATTTAAGGTAGAGAATTTACAGATGTACAACTTTTATAATAGGTGATGTTCTCGTTTGGGCCATTTTTTGTCCTAATGGGTTGCGGTGCCAGAAACCCCGCTGTACTGAAGCTTAAGCCTATTGTACCCCAAAGTTTCGTTATTCCATTAAACCCGTTCCTCTCCAAAAAGAGAGTATACGGTAAATGGGAGTTCTCGCTATTTCTTTCGTGGTTACGGTTAGTCCCCCGAAGTATGAAAGCCTCCCAGCCACCAAGGCTGGGCATTCACATAGTATGTGGTGAGGAGTTTCTTCATCCTCACCACACATCCTACATTCTGGATTATCCTTCACACCTATGTTAGTTAAGTGTTTGTTCAGTGTGCAGTATCCTGTTAGGATTCCCACTGCACATATCAGCAGCTTTCTGCTCAGCTTTAGCAATTCGTTAATCTTTGTCTTGAGTGGTCCGCCGGTGATGAACATGCGTGACTGTCTGTTCCCCGGCGCGCCAGTCCAATGCAAGATATGTTTCTGACTCAATAGTTCCTTTACCATTCCACTTGCGGTGTTGTATGATATTCCGCACCGTGGCTCGGGTCGCTGTTTTTGCGCCTTCTTTGGCCAGCTTATCTGCTTTTTCGTTACCTTCATTGCCCCGGTGTCCACTCCAGTTGTATACTGTTGTGTTCCGCTAGTTTCGCCAAGGATTCAAGGCAGTCTTTTACCATTTTGGAATGTATCTCTACTGCATTCAGAGCTTTGAGAGCTGCTTGATTGTCAGTGATGATGCGGATTCTTTTGTCAGTAGGTATATGACCTCCGCATCATTTCTTGTGCACAGATTTCTATAGCCGTGACTTCTGCGTGGAACACCGTTGCGGTGCTGCTCAGGTTCAGGCTGATGTCTGTCCCTGGTTGGTCCCCCGTAACACCTGCTCCAGTACTTACGTTTTCGATCCGTCAGTATACCATATGGTATAATTTGGATGTCTTCGCAGTTGCCTTGTTCCTTCCTCTTCCCTATCGGATATGTATATCCTGAAGGTCTTTGTGAAGTTGTGGCTTGTGCTGATTCTATCTGACTGCATATCTAGTAGTCGATTTTTTCCTATTTGTTGGAATATTTCGGTGTGGTATCCTATTCTTGGAATGGTTCCATGTCCGTTTGTTTTCAGCCTGTACGCCACCAACAGTGTCTCGCTCTCCACTACTAGTTGCAGTGGAAGCAA
Source organism: Rutpela maculata (assembly GCA_936432065.2). Taxonomy (NCBI): domain Eukaryota; kingdom Metazoa; phylum Arthropoda; class Insecta; order Coleoptera; family Cerambycidae; genus Rutpela; species Rutpela maculata. Next base: position 246,916,293 of record OW386285.2, read on the forward strand.
ACAAAGTAGTGCTTCCATGGCTGCGGTAGGCGTTGTCATTGCTCCCGTTATTCCTAGACATGCCAGTCTTTGTACTTTCCGTAGTTTTCTCATTGCCTCCCCTTTTAAAGCTTTATGCTCCCAAATCAGGGAGGCTTAGGTTATTATTGGTACTACGACCCTTTGGTACAGGCAGTGCTTCATTCTTGGTTGCAGTCCCCAGTTTTTACCTACCATTCTTCTGCTGGCCCATAAGGCCCGCGAAATCCTCCAGGTGTATCGTGGTGTAACTACCCAGTGTTATTCAACAAGTCTAAATAAACACACAAAAAAATTTTTTGTAGGGCATACGAAAGAAATAAACCATCCTTATTGTTGCTTTAGAATAGCTATTTGTGTATTAAGAGCGTAAAGTGCCACATTGTCACTCGATAGTGTAAGTTGACATACGACGAGAAGCGGAGCGCTTCAAACACTTGAGACCGACAATGACACTTTCCGCTAGAATTACACACACAGTTTTATCTACAATCATTTGAAAACATCAAAATAGAAGGAATAATTAGGTTAAATTTTGGCTGGAAATGTGATCATATGTGAACATATGTGATCAACAAAACGAACGAAAAAAATCGCTGGCAATTTATTTAAGTTTCATTAATTATTATAATGTTCGTATTCTTCGCATAAATAAATTAGGTAATTAATTGTTACTCTTACATCAACTCTCATTATATTATCAAGTTTATTATTATTTCATAAAAATACATTGTCAAATTTGTGACCAAGCTTGTTTAAGTGCAGATACATTGAAGCGTGCATCAAAGTAATTGGCCGCTCATTGTCATGGGAGACGTGAGGCAAAGTGACATTATTCACAGCTCCTTGCCATATATCCTAGAGAAGAAACAATGAAACGGCAACGGATACTTGTTTCGCAATTATTGTTCCTCATTAGCTTGATGCAGCTTAAAGAATATAATCTGAAGAGGATAGATCAAGAACAACTGAAATAGGTCGAAAGTACTTCATTTATACTCCATAAGCACTACTCATTTTAACATGGATAATTAAGCAAATAGACAGAATATCGTAGGGGTAAATAATAATAAACAGAAATCTAATTCGCACCATATACCTGCGTACAACGAAGCAGCTACGGATACGTGTTTCGGAATTATTGTCCCTCATCAGCGTGGTGTAGCTGAAACAGGATAAGGAGATGATAGGTCAAGGTAAATTTTTTGAGGGAACAATTCTAGGATTTACACCTGGAAATGGGTTCTACTATACTTGATTTCCGCCTAAAATTACAATTTGATATTTTAATCTTTATTAAAGTGGTTCAACGGACTCCACAAAGGATTTTTATACAGCCGAATGTTTGGTGTTGCAGTATTTTACCTACGCCTACGGTAGATATATTTATAAAATTATGGAGAAAATTAGTAATATACTTGTTATAACATGGGAAATACATCAGTTGGTCTATGTTTCCGATCCCGTCAGCTAGCAAATTTAAAGAGTACCAGAACAATCAGGATGATGTCCACATGAAAGGGAAGAAACATAGTATTCTGGAACCACTTTACTCTTTATTGGCAATATTGAAATTATCTAAATTTTCACATAACAACCAGAGACACTAGGGAGCTATGATACATATATAATTATCGCCAATCTAACCAAGGAGTTGTAAGGCTTTATAATGGGACTATTCTATAAGAGCATACTCTGTAATACTATGCGAGGTTCGTGGTTGTTTAATGCCTGCATAAAAATCTGAATTACTCTTTAAAGTAAACCGCGATCTGTTTCTATAAACTAAAAGTATTTGTGGCTGGCTGTATAGTAACTGCATATCAAGCCGAATTATTTTATAGCAATACCTGCGGCAGTCTTTATACAACAAAAGAGAACGTAGCTATATAATACCTGCATAATGAGTTAATTGCTCTCCAGTTTTATAAGGATTTTGTCGCTATATATAGTGTGGTGGCTTATCGAAAAGATCGTGACCTGCTGGATTAAAGCTTCAAATTTTGCACACTTCTTGTATACCCTCAATACTATCAATTTAGAAGGAGGTGCCCGATTTCAGTGTCCGCCACTTTGAAATACGACTCCATCTTTGTTTTCTTTGGACTGTACCTGTAAATTTTCGAATTTTATTTGGTTTTTACTAAAACCCAACTTCTGGGTTTGTAGCAAAAATGATTTAATTTAAATTAAATTCGCTACTATTTGTGATCAGAGATACAAGCTTCCAAAGCTTTGGACTTTTTTCAGGTTATTACGAAAATCTATATTTTTGTCGGTTTTTCTAAATATCTCTAATGCAGTCAATTTTACAGGAAACATTATTTTATTAATGTTTAAGAAGAATAAATAGGCTATAATGTGAGTGAAGAAAGACATCGATACAATCACAATTTGCTGAGATAATGTATTCGACCATGTTTAAATAAAAAAAAATTACACAATACTATTAAGAGATTAATCAAAAATATTTTATTTATAATGATGTTCTTATTATATTTATAATGTTGTTGTTTACTGTTCACAATGGCCTTTGCAATGACAAAGAGCTGTGCAGGCAAGTGCAGCTTTGTTACAAACGCAATTCTTAGAGCACAGGGATTCAGCTTTACATCCGCACTTGATTAACTCCCTACAGCTTTTACTTGCTTCCGGTATAGACATCCAAATTGGTTGCCATGTCTCTTCTTTTCTTTTCCATCCAAAGTTAGCCCTAATAGGTGCATTTTGGAGTGATTTCAAACTGGTTGACCAGATGCTAGATTGATAGATTCAGCGATTAGTGTGTTGAATGAGGGCATCCTGTGTGAAGAGATCCTCTCTGAGCTTGTTGATGCTGTCAAGTTCTGTTGTGCCATCGTACAGGATGCATGTGAATCGTTCTATAAGTTCAAATGACTTTGTTTTAGCCTTTACTGGCTGAAATGGATGTTTTGTAGAGAAGATAAATACTTCGGTGCCTGGAGGGTATAATTTCCATGTCTTCTATACTGACTTTTCCCATTTACCAAAAAATTGTGATGTAGTCTCTGAACCCGTGAAAGCATGCGACATATTTTCTCCGAGTTCTTGACAGATGGCGTTGATATGATAATATCGAAAGTGTTTACCTTTACCAAATGGAATCCAAAGTTGAATATTAGGTTTGTAAGTTTGTAACTCGAAAAAGATGCCTACTAGTACCACCATAACATCTGTGTCAACTGTACATATGAGGATGTTGGTTGCACCCTTTTGTAATGCATCCAATATACAGTGCGTGTAATTGCGGATTGGGCATGTACTTCCACGTAGCGCGGCAGATATGACAACCCAGGTAACAGCAAACTCGCCCGTAGGCGGCATAGATTAAAGAGTCGGCGCTAGACCACTGAAGCATCCCCGTTCTCAGTTATTTCATTTCAGCCAGCTGGCACACGCGATGTTGCAATTCTTACTCCCTATACCCAGCCCGCCACTACACACACTGTATGAAGATACATGCTGGTATCAGCTACTTCGTGGTTAGTTTCGGACATCGGTGTACTACTATTTTTTGAAATAACAGATTTACCATAGATGATGTATATTTCTTTATCTTCTTGTACGTCATAAGCTGCGACTGCATCACTTAATAGGGTAAACAGGTCTGTCTTGATCTCTAAATCCATCAGGAATGTAACAAAGTTTTTGAGGAGTGTAGTTTCCCTTGTGACTTTCCTCCTTTCTCTCTTCCCTCTCTTCGCACGTGTAGTTTTCTTCAGACTGTCTGGCCTGTATATGTCCCATACAACATCGATTCTTAGGCAATCCTGAAGTTGTCTCTTGATCCATGGTAAGAAGATCATATCACTATATTCTCCAAATGTACACGCATCATATTTAGGAAAATATTAAAGTTACAAAAGCAGATCTAGTCAAATACCGATTTTCGTAATAACTTGAAAAATGTCCAAAACTTTGGAATCTTGTGTCTTGCAAAATATTAAAGTTACAAAAGCGACTTCGGTTTCAAATTGTAGCAAATTTAGTTTAAATTAAATCCTTTCTGCTACAAACCCAGAAGTTTAGTAAAAACCAAATAAAAGTCGAAAAATTACAGTTACAGTCCAAAGAGAACAAAGATTGAGTCCTATTTCAAGATGGCGGACACTGAAATCGGGACCCCCACCTGAATTGATATTACTGAGGATATATAGTTAAGAACTCTGCTTTAATCCACCAGGTCACGATTCTGCCAAGTATTTGTTTTAAGCCACCACACTAACCATGGCTACATGGTGAGTTACATAATTCTATAAAATAACATTTTATAATATTCATATCACAGAAAGTTAGAATAAGTATAGATATATCACCAATAGAACCCAGTTACTCTCTAAGACAGTTCGCAAGAGTCTCTACGAAACTGAAAGAGCTTTGTAACTGCCATTATGAAACAAATAGTTTTGTAAAATCTGTTTAACTGAACCTGAAAATTACCAGTAATTTCTTGTAAAGCCATCGTTTCTTATTAGTAATAGATTTGCTCTATAAAAGCTGTATCACTTCCACAAAGGTTGAACTATTTTAGCCACCATATTTTTCAAAAATATACTGCAATCGCCACGAGTGTTGACGAGCTAAGGGGAATCTCTATACAGCGCATGTACCGCTAACATGATACAAGATACTGATGAATTATTATAGGAAATGGACGCGAAGTTCTCCGATAGGCTGTTACGTTCCTCTACAGTTTCTTCCGCTAGCCAAGATCCGTAGCGGATGCAGTAAGGTTTTAAATGTGGCATCCATCTTGAGAAAAACTCACATACGAAAATTAATATTCTATTAGTACATGTTAAACTGTTTCACATATACTTTTAATTACGTATTATGTTTTAAATAATTAATTTATGGATATGCATTACAGTTTTAAACATATAGGAGTAAATGTTTTGAAGAAATTTTTTTTTCATAAATTTTGATCAGTCCCTTAATATGCAAAATTTCCTCATAACATAGGTATATCGACAGTAAAATTTAAACCGCAAATTAATGTTAGCTTTTGTAATCTGATGAAAATTGGAATTTCAATGTACACGTATTGAGTAGCAAAACAGTTAAGTCAAAGCAATGGTTAGATATGTTTCTGTATTTTTAAATTCATATAATACAACTGTTATGAAACGCGAAACCAAGAACAGTTGTACGGTAAAATTGCTTCATAACTGATGATTCACTAGGCTATAAAATGTAAACGAACTTCTATTCGACTCCTTATATCTCTATAAGAGCTTGTTAAGATATTTTATAGATGCTCTGAGAACCTTACTAAGGAGTGCTAAATAGTTGTATTATTATTGTCTTTGCGGCCTTTAAATGATAACATGTCTTTATAAGCCTGCATCTACTCGGTATATAGTGGTTGTATAGATACTGAAAGAAGTTGTGCTCCTAAGTCACCTGCAACAAATAACGTTAGCATGTCGGAAGTGAGACCGATTAGAACATTGCATGAAACACAAAACGCCTGAACGCTGTGAATAAGAAAAATAATAGAAGAACTGCGCGAAAAAACGAATTTTGGTCCTATGACATACATCTTCCACGATGCAAACTGTAAAAAATTAGTAGATAAAAGTTTTAGGTCGAAAATATCAATGGCGCTATAGTATGTCTCCAGATTAGAACTTTTGGATTTCAGTTCTACCTACCGTTTTAGTGTCTACTTGTTACACTGTCATCGATCCATCTGGTTGAACACGGTGTAATGAGTGGACATTGAAGACATGACTGGCATCTCTTCAGTTATGTATATCGATCTGATTTGTAGATTTTAGATGCATATAAGAGAAGGCGAAATGCTGGTGGAAAAGCCAATTTAGAATATGGCGTTGAACGTCAGAGTCAGTCCTTAGCCAACATGTGAAAGTTTAAAGTAGGATATGCTATGGTATTAGCGTGTACCACCTCTCACTCTTGAATGAGGATAACTTATATAGGTACTGCTGATAACATAACAGACATCTTAGAACCAGTTGCATTCCCTTATTAACAATGTCTAAATAATCCAGTTTTCCAGCAGGATAAGGCTCATCCTCATAATGCAAGTATGACTACAAATTCTCACAAGAATTTAACATGGTGGTGTTTCGATGACCAGCACTGTCATCTGATCTATGTCAGATCGAACATGTCTGGAACATAATTTGTAGAAGAATGGGATATTTACTCCACCTCCCACATAATTCTACCCTCTGCTTCATATTCAAGAAAAGTGGGATGACATATCACAAGTTAACTTTGATCCTGTGATTGACAGTATGCCTAACAGAGGGTTTGAATGCATTTAAAATTGTCATGCTATAGTAGATGAACTCACCGTTATCTGAAGAAAATGACACTATTTATTTTATTAATGGCTTCAGCCGCGCTCACCCTTTTGACTTTGGGAAATTAATTTATACACTCAGTGGAGTTCGGTTAAGTTATAAGGGACGACTAGGACCGGGGTTCTGTAATAGACGAGAAAGATAAAAGTTCGTACCTAACGTGGATTGCTAACTGCTCCCTCCAAAGTCTCCACCTTCTTAGGGTACACCGGTGTTATATCTAACACTGCTTTTTGATCTACTACTTCTGGATATCACTTTTATAGAGTTTCTGTTTTCAGCTTCTGTGATCTGATCGGTGTTCCGAATACCAGACGTGTGGTCCCTTTAATTGCCCCTTTCATTCAGTTGTCGACCTAATACACAAAAAAAAAACTCCCGAAAGTTTAAACTGATAGTTAATCATTAAATCAAGAAAATGCAAGAGTTCAACTAATACCGTTTATTGAAGTAATTCAAGTGTACTGTAAGCATACATGAATCTATCTAACAATATGTAAGAATCTGCCCATCAAATATTGCAAGGGAGGACGCCTCCATTTTAGTACGTGTATCTCAACTACCATACAATGGAGAGTATGTAGTAGCAATCGATTTGGCACAAAGCCATTCATAACTTTCTAGAAGAGTACGAGAGCAATTTGATTTGGACTAACTGTAAAAACATTTTACTAAAATTTTGGTGTGCTTGTGGCTATCTTTATAGTTCCAATAGCGGTGATATCATTCACAAGAACTTGTGAGTTGGAGAAGCATTTTACGGCAGTTTATAAGTCACATGACGTTTTTCTAGTCACTCACGAAAACGTACTAACGTCATGTGATCTAATAAAATTTTGTAATCTGCTTTTCCCTAAATTTAGCTAAATTTCAAGATCTGCCTTCTGGGATAACTACCTTTTTCTAATGACCTTCCAATGCTCTTGTCCCATTCGAATTTTTCACTTTTGTTAACACGTTTTCGGAGATGTGTTAAGGTATTTTTATACTAAACTTTGATGCTGATGCTGGAAATTGTGCTCTATAACGCCTTTTTAGAGAAAAAAATTCTCAGTTGACATTTTCAATTTTTCGACGTGGGTCGATTTTCCGAGGTTCTACAACAGAATCGGTATTTTAACTTTTTTATTCCGCATCTTACAATATTGATATTTCAATCGACTTAATATAAAAATCTAAAACGACTTTACTAAAAAATTTAACAAAATTGCTCGATAAAATAATGGTGTTGGATATTTTATTCAAACCCGTGTATAATTAACTAATTTAGAATTTTGTCAACTAAATAAATGTACATATTAAGCAGCAGTTCATTTGAAATTACTCGGGCGTGATATCTATTCATCCCTTACTACAATATAATGCGGCTGATGAAGTTACATCTTCCATTGTATCCGAGTAAAATTGGTGTACTCTGTTATCATTTGTCATTATTCATTAATGCTGGGCATAGCTGCCGTGCCCATCATACTGCAAGAATTATTACTTCAGTCTACAGAGATTTGTTTTTCTTGACAATTTCTGTTCAAAATAAGCGTATTTAGTGTCTGGAAACATTCGTATTGTTTTGAACTAATAAATCACATTTAATTAACTGACATTTCTTTTGGGCACGACTGGTTTTAATACAAAAGTTCAATAGATATTAGTCCTATTAATCCTGTCCATGCTACAGTTAATAATTAATCATCAATAAGATATTATTAACAAATAATTATATATTAGTTGTCGCTAATAAGTAAATTAAAATTACTAGTTTAATTCTTAAACATATAACTAAATACAAAAAAATATGTGATATGAAATTTTAAATGTTTTCATATAAATTATAACATTAATTGATTTACATTGAAACAGACCGAAAAATATACCTGTAAAGTGTACAGTTCAAGCACCAAAACAGTTAGAAATCAAAACGCATTGTTTATTTCGACAAGAAATTAAATTTGCAAACAAAAAAATTATTATTTTAAAAGCAACGCTAACTAGGCTGCATAGTACAAAAGTATAGCGGACCTACTATATTAAACGTTGTACGTCGCTCTTAAGATGTGACGTCATTTACTTCCACATCCAGTGGAAGTATGGTAACGACAAAAAAAATTTGAAAATTTTTATTGTTCAGATAGGCTTAAAATGTCATAAAACGTCGAGATTTTAAGTTTGAGCGAAAAAAAATTCTGTCTGACTGTCTCTAACTTTTTTTGTGCGCACGATTACTAGGGAACCATTTAAAATATTGACTTGAAATTTGGTACACGTACGTATTTTAACGTGATCTGAAAACAGATTATATTTTCATCTTATTCCGTTGAAGCGTTGGGGGGTTAGTTGAGGTAAACAGGGGTAAATAGATAAATCAAGCAGGTTAGAGTCCATAAAATTGGTATTTAGTATATACAAGAGAAGCTACCACAAAATACTTTTTTACTTCACCCACTACCCACCCCCCCTGTCACCACCACCACCACCACCACCACATTTCATAATGTAATATACAACTACTCCAGTGAAATTAGACTTTTCTGATCTAACAAAATATATCCTTCATTTTTTTTTAATCGATTTATTTTGGTGTTTTAAAGAAAATATTAAAAATCGGCAACGAGATCACTACGGCATAAACAATTATTCAAGGTCAAAATTCACAAAAAACGGTTTTTTGCGAAAACACCAAAATAAATCGATTAAAAAAAATGAAGGATATATTTTGTTAGATCAGAAGCCATATTTTTGTCTAAAATGACTGGAGTAAACAATGGAATATGATTTTAGCTCGTCTCTTATAACGTAAATATTTTACATTTTTTACGTGTTAGGTGTGATGTAGTTCTTCCGCTTTTGACACGGAATGCAAGGGTTCGAAATCCACATAGGGTATGGTATAGTTTTTATATTTTTACTTTATTTTACACTGTCTTTCACCAACTAAGTCGTACTGTAAAATTGAAAATGTCTAAAACTAACATTATTTACAAAAAACTGCGAAGAGTATGCTATAGAATGTGTAACAATTATATAAAAAGTTTAGTAACTCGTCGAAGAGTACGTTTTTAGCTTCTTAAGTATATACCGGAGGCGCCAGGTTAAGCCACGGGAAATTGAATCAGTGAGGATTTTCCACTCATTCAGTGGACTGTAGTATGCAGTTTTTCAGAGGCACATATGTCGTTATATCCTTTTGCATATTCAAATCTCTGTTCTTCCCATGTTGACGCACTGTCCTAAATAACACCCAAAAATCATCGTTCTCTAGATAAATATCAACTCTCACTGTGTTAAATCACAGTGAGAGTTGATATTTATCTAGAGAACGATGATTTTCACTGAAAATACTTGTCTCTATTAGAACCAATTAATTACATAAGAACCTGTTTTCAACCTCGTTTGGAACCTCTATTAAAAAAATATTTTGTTGTTTTTATTGGCATGAGCTATTGTTAAGTCATCTTAAAGATAGGTGAAATTCGTCAAAAGAGTACTATTTGGTAAGTCCTTGACATAAATGATTCTGAAGAAGATAGATCATTAGATTGTATACAGCGTAATCTAATAAAAATTTAAAGCTAAAAGGTATAAAATTCTAGTAATTTATGTAACAAATGCATAAAGTGGTACTTTCTTCTCGTATGGGAAATTTGACGCACGAGCCGTAATCCCATGAGTGCGGTAATCCCATGAGTGAAAAAAAAGGTACATATGCATGAGATTCACAATATTTTTCCATATTTAGACAAATAAATTTCAAAATTAAACTTCAAAACAAATTCATAATTTGACGTTTCTAAAGCAAAGGTTATGAGACAACTTCAATTGTTTTCAATGCACTAATGGATCCGACTATACATAAGAGTGAAATAATGTTAATTTTTCGAGCTTTTAACTTTTTTATCCACTAAAAATAATGAAAAAAGTACAGTTTTTTCTAGCAGTCGTAGAAAAAAAATTGTAAAAGTACAAAATACCAAACTTCCCTCCCTGTTTGATAATCTTTATATATTAATTATTGTTTCTATTAGATGTCTGTATACTTTCTTTACCAACAGTGTCTCTTTTTTCCTATCAATAGTGACAACTACATTCTAAATATTATTTTCTTCCGTCTTTTCTTTATTAGTTATTTGTTTGAAAATGACACCCTGCATATTGGTAAAAGTATATCGGCTTCACTCATCGGAATAGTGTCAACTCCATTCCAAATATTATTTCCACCATAGTTTCTTAGTTAACCATTTTTTGTGCGATCACTTCATTAAAATACAGTGGGTTTCGTCCTTAACAGTTGTGTTAACTACATGCCAAACATTTTTGTCCACAGTCACATTTTTCTCGTTAATTACTTTTTAAGGTGTCCACGTGTAAACCCTGTATATTTTCACTAAAAGTATAGCATGTTAGTAATAGTGTCAGATTTTTAATTAGTTTTTGGGCGATCACCTCACAAATTTTTCAATATAGTTTTTGCGGGCTTCACCAGTGACAGTTGCATTAACTATATGAAAATTATTTTTTGTTAATTACACAGCCACACAAAAAAAAGTGGCCTGCGGACCAGACCAATGTATTCTCATGTATTTGGACCCGCTGAAACCGAATCCGAAATCACAATTGTCAGATTGCTTCTTTTTTCACCATTGACCTCAAAAGAACATCGCCCCAAAAAAGTGGTCTGGCCTGGGGACCATACCAGTTAATCCTTATGTATATTGACCATCTGAAACCGAATCCGAAGTCACAATTGTCAAATTCGCTCGTTTTTCACCCCCCAATTCCAAAAAACACCTCCAAAACGTGTTTTTTGGAATTGGGGGCCAGAAAAAGTGATCTGGCCTGCGGACCATATCAGTGTATTCTTATGTATTTGGACCCGCTAAAACCGAATCCGAAGTCAGAATTTTCCGATTGGCTCATTTTTGTCTCTTAACCCCCAAAAAACACCCCTCCACCCTCAAAGTGGTCTGGTCTGCGGACCATACCAGTGAATCCTTATGTATTTGGACCCTCTGAAACCGAATCAGAAGTCAGAGTTGTCAAATTGGCTCGTCTTTCACTCCCAATCCCAAAAAATCAGATGTGGACCAGATCAGTGTATTCTTACGTATTTGGGCCCGTTGAAACCGAATCCGAAGTTGGAATTGTCAGATTCACTCGTTCTTCACCCCCAACCCCAAAAAACACCCCCAAATTAAAAAAAGTTAACCAGACCAGGATACACTGCCACTGGTATGGTCCTCCGGACAAACCATTTTGGGGTGGGTGTTTTTTGGGAGTTAGAGGTGAGTTTCGAACCAATCTGACAATTCTGACTTCAGATTCGATTTCAGCGGGTCCACATACATAAGGATACACTGCCTGCGGACCAGACCACTTTTATTTGTGTGGCTGTGTCATTCTTACAAAAGTATGTCCACCTTTTATTTATTTTACTAATGTATAGTAGTTTTCTTCCTTGATAATTGTATTAACTAGGTACGTGACAAATATTACTCTGCTCCGTCACATTCTTTTCCTAATTATTTTTCATGTTTATTTTTCAGTGGCAGTATATCCCAGTTCTTCGTTGAGAGTAACGTCAACTACTTACCAAATATTATTCTTCTTCGGCAAATAGTTTTGTAAATATAACGCCAATTAGGGATTGCAATTTACCGGAAGTTTTAATAACCGGTAAATCGGTAAATAAAAATGTAAATAACCGGTTAACCGGTATTTACCGGTAATTTTTAGAATAAATGATAAGGGTGGCGAAAATGGCAATTATCTTTTTCCATGTACAAAATTATCTAAATTTGACAAAAACAATTTTTGTCCACGACTATTAAATAATGTACTCATTATGTCTCTTCAAGGATAATGCTATCCATTATTCCCTTAAGTGAATAATGATTTCAGTATTCACTAGTGAATGATAAGGATAGTCAGTTGCTTATAAGAAGTCACGGGCAGGTATTTTTTCAATTCGAGTGCAATCTCACAACTTTTTACTAGAATTTATGGCCTTAAATATAATTATTTGTTAACTGTCATAGCTACAATTGTGTGAACAATTTTACTGTTATCATCAAATTTATGAATAGATAACTTTATTTGGCGTTTCAGAAACAGACCCTCTTTTATAATACAATTTCGTTTTTAAATTTGATTGAGTAGGCCGTTATGTGTCAAAGAACGGCTTGTCAAATTAAATTTAAACGTCAACGTTATTTACAATAATTTTACATATTACTCAAAAAGAATAATATAAATAATTCATTAATTAATTTCTTCAGTAAAAAATTTAACAAAAATATCTAATATTCGTGGACAAAGTATAGTATTCTACTCACATATAATGGCTACTCTGGTGAATTACGACATTCGCCTACGGTTCGTGTCTTAAAATTCACCCTCGTGAATAATAGCCATCATTATATGCTCGTTGAATAATATACTATTATATCCGTATATTTAATATAATGAACAAACCAAAGGTTTTTTATCGAAAGGAAAAAATATAAATGAAATAAATTTAAATAAAAAATTATTCTGTAAATAACAAAAATATCAACTTAGATAACAAAAATTATAAACATAAACTCAAATAGGGCATTTACTGAATACCTAATCTAAAAATACAATATTTTTTAGAAACGGCTTTAGGTTTAGTTTTTTAAAGCTATATCTGTCAGTCGTCTGATATTTGTGCATAGAATACCGCCAGCTGAAGATGTCCTTCCTCAATCGATATTGGTGGGTCGATAAGTTAATAAGAATTGGTAATAACATACTTCTAAATGTATTCCACGGATATTTGCGGCAGTGAAATATTCAATTTCCTATCGCACGATATTGTCAATGTCTCTCTTACTTGTATTTCTTAGGGCTTGGTGTCTGGGTTCTACTTTTTATAATATTATTTATTTATTGTTAAAAGTGCTCAGTGTTAGGACAGTCACTCTGTATTTAGTGAATACTGGTCACTGACATAAATAGAAACGTTGAATACGTGACATATCGTAAGTTCAGATTTTACCGAAATAACCGGTAAAAAATTAAAATAACCGATAATTATCGTTATGTGTTTTTTATCCTAATAACCGGTTAACCGGTATTGCAATCCCTAACGCCAACAGACGGACCCCAGTCCAACGCACAAGCATCAGGTCGGCAGCACGACGAACAGACAGACCAAGAGACATACATATAGAAACGTAATTAAGTGGCTTTAATTTTCGTAATCTAAATACTGTGGAACGTGAAAATTCAGAGAAATATCGCAGGGCGATTTTTTCACGATTACAATAATATATCCCTTCGGTTAGCGAAGGAAGTAAAAGCATATAAATGAAACTCATTTCACTTTTCTCTCGAAATTTTTTCGATGGATAGCCAAAATTTTATAAAAAATCTCCTCACGAGTTTATTCTTAATCATATGAGACCTAAAATACTTGTGATACCTGAAAATAAATTCCAGTATTTTGGTACATTTTTGAAAAACGTGTTTTTAAAAAGTTATTCATATATTTTTATCGAGCCTTAAATATCGAAATGGTATACTATTAACGCCAATCTTCAATATTGATGTCTTATTTTAATATTTTATATAACAAATAAATATTTAAAATGTAATTTCCCTGTATGCTTTTAATAACGTCCTTAACAAAAATATGTTAATGCTACCTTACAAGGAAGAAACTAAATATAAGATCTCATTACAATAATTATACATTCTATAAGACAGAATTCACATTAATTTCACCTGCTTTTCCACTTGTTGAATTATTGTATCTACTAGAATATATAAGTAAGAACCAACCTCTTATTTGAGGAGAGTTAAAAAAAAAAACGGTTTATGTTATCCAAACATTTTGACAATCCTTCATAATATTTCAAAATTTAATATAATATAATATTACAACTATCAATTGTATTTTTTTAATAACGCTAATGAATAACTAGATGAAAATGCTCTGTGATATTTTTTCCACTCTTATCCAATCTAAGGCTTGACATATTTCTACGGCTTCTATCCTAAAGATGGATGATTGCGTGTCAAGTGGAAATGCCTTTTCCACATTTACTTCGGGCATGTAAAATAAGCGGGATATATTGTTTCTGAGTTTCCATCCATCTGTATATATAACAATGTCGTGTGTTTCCTATTAATGCTTCTGTGAGATGTTATTGATGATAGCGTTATGATGTCTAGAACTCGTGTTTCGGTAGATATTTTAAAGTGTAATTTACGCCAAGTTGAATATGGAGGACTGTTGATTAAGGATTATAGTTACTTTTTTATCATTATTCCGTTTCATAGCAACGCAGTCACCCGCAAGAACAGGGTTAACTTTTTTATTTAAAAATATACTGAAAACTAAATAACAAGCATGAAAATTCACGTAATAAATGTACCTAAACCTTTTTTTTCAATTATCGTCATATGACTTTATTGCCAAAGATTAACAAATTACTAAAAGCAATACAGTGGTTACATCGAAGCTTTTTACATCTGAACTCTCTGTATGGATTTTCATGATTTATTCTCTGTCTTTTTTAAACTACGTAAATAAGTATTTTAATATTAACTTTTTATTTGGGGAGAGTTTCCACTCCTTCTAGAAGGGTGGACAATAAAAATAAAAAACTAACCACTGAATCTGATAGAGAATCAAAGGTTAAGAAAAAAAAGGCGGTATACAATTTTCATGAACGTTGTAACGATTTGAAGATTGTGATTTTAGCATCGAAAAATTCTTACCTGGACGGAAATTCTTCGTAAATAAGTAAAAAAACATTACATTTAGTGAAAAAGAGGTATAATACAAAAAGAAGATTATAAAATGACAAGTATTTTGTCTTTTTTTATTTCTGTACAATGAATAATTCTAGAGTCGAGATGTAAATTTAGAAAAAAATCTTAAATATTTATAAAAACAAGATTGCGGATCGAAATGCATGTAATAGAAATTAAAGGTATTAAAATTTACCTTAAAATGTTTTTTAACCCTACAGCTGTAAAAATAATGTTATATAAGGAGCAATAAGTATTTTCTAATTTTTTTACTGACTTCATTATTAAAGAAAATTTCGGGACTTTCCTACCGCCATTGGCCGTAGAATGAAAATCAAAAAAATCGTTTTTATTAATATACAGTGTTACTAACATGCTCTCATTTTTTGTAGAAAATATTATACTTTAACTGCGTGCTTGAATTTTTAGTGGCTAAAAAACAATTAAATCTTGTGACATACTTTCCGGTGTGGCCGAAAGCGTCACTTTTTCACCTTAGCAATGACGGTATTTACAGATCGGTTACTCGGTCGCCAGTTTCCTATATTACGTGGGGAAACACCACGTCCCTCAAACAGCCTGTACAGTAGGACTAGAGTAGCTACAGTGGAGAAATGGTGAATTCCAGTGGATCAAATAGGGAAAATTGGACTTTCACATACACAGCAGTAAAACACAGTTCGGAATATAGCAACTTTTATTTACAAATATCTCGTACTCCAAGTTACTATATACCAAGTTAATAGTTATCTTACTCTTATTTTCGGCTTCTCCTGGCACGTCTGGCTGGTCGGGTTGCGGTAGGTAGACCGACTTCCTATCTGGCGGTTTGGACGAGTTCTAGAACAAAATTACCAGAGATAGAGTAGGGGAACTCTATGCCTCTTGGCAGGTGATGACGTAGACTCGACTTGTGATATTTTCAGAAACTCATACGGCTTAGGGAACTTCTCTAACCAAACTTACTCTCTAGGCCCGCTGGAGCACGTCTTCCTCGGTGGATAGGTCAGGCGGAACTGCTACACTGTACTGGCTCCAACTGCTAGTCTTGCTAGTTCGAAGATGGAGGCAGAGTGATGGGGAATAACCACATCCAATGCGCCCCAGTATGAAGTGACGTCGACGGAACTTGTAATTTTTCACCACAACGAGTTTGTGGACTTTGTCATTATTTCCGATTTTCGGTGTTAGAAAAATTTGCTGTCACAATTACTTGGTTCCGAATCTGCTCAGGTACGTCCAATCGGTAGCGAAGCTCGTGAGGAACTTAACATTCGTTCTCTTCTCAACTGGTAGATAGCCGTTATCCCTCTGCGACGGTAAAAGTGGGGGAAAGATGATCGAACTTCGGTGCGTACGAGTATCGTGTGACGTAGGCGGTACTTAGGAAAATTTTACCAGAACGATTTATTTATAAAAATATTTGCAAGTCCAAATTTAGTGACTTAGCATATTTTTCAACTTACGGTCGTAGCCGGGTACGGCTGAGAGCTCCTCGCGCATCTGCTTCGGTCGATGGCTAGGATGGAACTGAAATAAACTCACTGAGCGCTTGCGCAGAAGAGTCTAGTCATCAGACCATGAGGAGCTGCCGATTATGCGCTGTCAGTATTGCGCCTGACTCCTCGCTAGGGGACTAGATTGAGTAGTATCGCGGTTGGATATATGCTTTGGTAGGTATTTAGACGGTCTCGAGTTCAATTGAATGTGGCACGGAATTATATGAATTATACGAAATATCTTAACTATAGCCTGTGGTTATGAAACATATTAAATAATACAGTTCTAATAAATTGATTAGGTGCAACTCGGCCACCCAAAATGTGCTTTGTTACAATCTTTAATGGTGACCACCTTCGATATTCTTCATATTTTTCTTCCATGGCAGTTGTGTTAACTACATGCCAAATATTACTGTTTTTCATCACATTTTTCACTTTAATTATATTTTTTGTGGGGTCCACCATAATTTTCAACGGAAGTGTATCCCAGTTCTTCATTGGCAGTAGCATTAACTACCTACCAAATATTATTTTTCTCCGTCAAGTAGTTTTCAGGTATAACACCAGTAGACAAACCGGCAGACTGATGAGATTAAACGGTTTTAATTTTCGCGATCTATATACTCCCAAACGTAAAAATCTGAAAAAATCTCGGTGGGGGATATTTTTACGATTACAATACTTCCCTTTGGTAAGCGAGGGAAGTAAAAATGATAATAAATGTGTTTCTATTCATAATTTTTTTTTTTTAACTTGATCTGACAAATAAAATGAATGTATATATGCCAAATACTACAGTTATCATTCATTTTTTAGAAATACTATAACTATACAGGGTGTTTCAGCTAAAAGTCCCCGGGTCATTATCTCGTAAAATAATAAAGGTATTTAAAATTTGTAAATCGCGGATAATTGACACCAAAAAAGGTGTTAAATAACTGCAGTTAGAATTGTTCCTTCGCAGTGCACAGAGATGGCGCTGCGGTGAGAAATTATTTTTCGATGGCTGGAACCTTGAAACACGATTCATACGATTAATGAATGAATTGTGAATAATTTTGATTATGTAAATACTGGCCGTTTTGGAGCTACATGAATTTTTTTCTCCATTTTTCTTTTCTGTAAATTTTGAAAACTTCTGTAACTTTTCTGTTTATTATTTTAGAACACCAGTTATTTAGAACTTTTATCTTATTATATTCCATACTTCTTATATTATTACATATCTTGAAAATTTTTATAATTTTCAGAATTTTTCAAATGCAACTAATTTTTAAAATTTGAAATTAGTAAAAATTTTCAAAATATGTAATAATATAAGAAGTATGGAATATAATAAGATAAAAGTTTTAAATAATTGGTGCTCTAAAATGATAAACAGAAAAGTTACAGAAGTTTTCAAAATTTACAGGGACAAAAAAATGGAGAAAAAATTTCATGTAGCTCCAAAACGGCTGGTATTTACAAAATTTTTTAAATGGTCAAAATTATACACAATTTATTCATTAATCGTATTTCAAGGTTTCAGCCATCGAAAAATAATTTCTCACCGCAGCGCCATCTCTGTGCACTGCGAAGCAACAATTCTAACTGCAGTTATTTAAGATCTTTTTTGGTGTCAATTATTCGCGATTTACAAATTTTATGTATCTTTATTATTTTACGAGATAATGACCCGGGAACTTTTAGCTGAAACACCCTGTATATATATTTATGTGCTTTAATGCGACCATTTTGAATTCTCCATTATTTTTCATTATAATTCGTAATCAGCGATCTCATATGTATAAGTCAGCGATTAATTATTAATGCTTTACCAAATTATTAATTTTCTTGAATTTAGGTTTTAACTCCTTGAGAGGAAAAGCCGTCATTCTTTATTTTTTTTAACATGCTTTTATTAGGTCGACCTAACTAACTATCTATGTATGTAAGTAAAAAGTCTAAGGAACTGAATTTCAACCACTTCTAATTGTTGTATAATCACAAAACTTAGCTCTGATGACAATACAATATAGTATACTCAATATTACAATATGTTCAAAATGGCCTCCGCCCCAACATGGCGGATTATCATTTTCTTTACAGCCCCCTTGATATGGCTATCATAAGAAAGGGCTTGATAAGTAGAAAACAAACATGTGATCAAAACTTAA
Organism: Rutpela maculata; assembly: GCA_936432065.2. Taxonomy (NCBI): domain Eukaryota; kingdom Metazoa; phylum Arthropoda; class Insecta; order Coleoptera; family Cerambycidae; genus Rutpela; species Rutpela maculata. The sequence goes on from OW386285.2 coordinate 246,935,094, forward strand.
AAATTCAAAATGGCGGCGTCAACATGGCGGATAGGTTTTATCAATTATCGTGGGATTCGACTGAAAATCGCTATCTGTGGGTTATCGGATTACAATTATTCGGTCCAAATTTGACAATTCAAAATGGTGGCGTCAATATGGCGGACTAGTTTTGTAATTTATGGTCTGATTCGTATGAAAATCGATATATGAGAATTTTCGAGGTCAGATTATAAATATTTAGTCGAATTCTTTACATAAATATCGAAAGTGCCAAAATTCTCTCCTTAAATATAAGACTAAGAAGTAAAAAATAAATGAATAGTTTAAAAAACTAAAAAAACACGCTTCCATGAATACTGTATCACTAAAAAGCAAAAAATAATCATCAAACCTGTTCGAAATAGAGTTCGAAAAACGCTCCACGCTTTTATACTCAAATATTATACTTAATATTATAAACACGGCTTACACTAAGGCTCTTACAGGGTAGACCGAGAGAACAGGTTCTATGATTATTTTTTGCTTTTGAGTGTAGTATTTATAAACGCGTTTTATTTTAATTTTTAAACTATTAATTTTTAAATTATTACAGATGGATTCAGGTCAATTCATTCACAGGTCGGGAATTCCGAGATTTTTATGGATTTATTGACTACACTAATAGAATAATTAACCTAAATTTTATTAGTAGGGATGAAACTTTACATATAGAATAACCATACGTTTTATTTTTATAGTAGGCGAGTGTAGAGGCGTCTTGACTGTATTTCGATATATAAGTTATGCATCGTTCATCACAGTTAGTGCTTAGATGCGTGATCAATCTGGGGAATCACGGCGATCTCGTTCCCATCATATAGGGCCTTGTATATCAGCATATACGTAGAAGATAGGTAATTTGAGGCGATAATTATGTAACGGATATACCATCCTTCGGAGAGGCTGTAGCAGCCGGTCCCTTGTCTATTGAATGTTAGGCAAGTAAAAAGTCCCTACTCTTCGACAGAGAAGAGGTTCAGCTAAATTTCCAGGTTGAGGGTAGCTCATCTCTTAGTATCGAAGATACACCTTGGTAGCGGAGATAGGCCGACGTTCCATAAGAATTGGAAAAAAGATATTTTTATAATTAAATACTTTGTTTTATGTGCGTGCATTAAACGTGTTTGGAGAAAAATTTAATAGCACGGCAGATACACTGAAAATATTCGCTTGTCCCCTATCGTACGGCTTTGATTTAGTCCGCAAACATTATCTCGTTACAACCAAACGCATACCTTTTCGACACTAATCTGAAATGATAATACTCTGTTTCCATTGAGAATAGACATAAATGCAGGCATCTGATAAATTTTGATACTAGTTAACGTTTAACCTGTCAAATCCATATCCAATGTTTTAATCTAGATAAAACCGATTCTATGCCATTCTGTTACATTCACTCCAACTAAACTATTCAATTGTTCAACTACTTGGTTGATAATTAACATGGGATGCTACCTGATATTTTAAAATATAATTGGCTATTGTCGTAAGCGACAGATGCAAGTTATTTTTCGTGTGGGCTTACGCTCGTCTATAGTTTGTTTTTTCGAACTCATTAGTTCTCATCAGTAGAGTATAGAAACATCCATTCATTATTATAATATTTTTGATTTATTTTTACAATTAATTATTTTTGTTTATTTCAAAAGGCTTAAAAATTTTCTGGAATGTTCCAGAATGCTCTCGACTTCTCTGGAATGTTACAAAACATCTGTAATATTTCAGAAGGCTCACAATTTTCTGGAATATTGCAGACATTTCTGATTTATTTCAGAAGGCTCTCAAATTTTCAGAAATTTTCCAGAATGCTCTCGAATTTTATGGAATATTACAGAATAGCCTGGAATATTTCAGAAGACTCTCGGAGGAGGCCCTATAGGACCGGTTTTCAGCCACCCCGAACAGAAATTTCCCCAACCCATCCCCTCCACGTAACCCCATTAAATTATTATATAACCAGTTTACATTAGTACACATGCTTAGATGTTTTTGAATTTGAAAGTCATATTTCCTTTGAGTAAACTGCACCCTAAGCTCCCACTACTACTATACAATATTCCAATACCCCCAACCCCAAATGACAAGCACCCTCTTCTCCTACAACATAAACCGCTGCTACCAGATATAAAATAATTTTAAAAAGACTTTTTATTTACATTATTAATAAAATGCCAATTCCTCTTATACCCTCCCCCTCCCATCACTAGCATTACAGAATACATAAAAATACAAAATTTCGTTAATTTCTTGTTGGTGTAATTTTTCTTTCCCCTATAACCCACCCCTTTTCAAGAAATGATTTTATTAAATAATTTTTCTATAAACCTGAATCTAAATTTTTGGATCATCAGCCAAGTTTCAGATTTTTGGCCAGATTTTCGGGTCTCCTGCCCCACTGTGCGCCGATCCGAGGCATTTTTTAGAAATTTTAACATTCAAAATGTTTTTATTTTTTTTCCCGCATATTTTGGTACAGCAGGTGGTTTTGTAGCAGGTGAATGCTTTTCTGGTCATAAGTAGATCGTAATTTGTTCCATCGAAAAACTAACAAAAAACGTACAACTTTTCTAGAGTTGAAATAAAATGTAAGGTTCAATCATTGTTGTGAATGACTGAATTTCAATAAATGATTTAAGTATTTTCAATATATTTTTTTGCCTTAAATTGCTAGGAATCCTATCATGTAATTCAATACTTCGCCAGTATTAGCTAGAAGAGTAGTTGTTTTGATTGGTTCTCCAATGATGAATATTTTAAAGTGTTTTCCTAAGTAGTATATTAACGTGACCAGATTAAGGTACCAATATACAGAAAGTAGATAATTTCATATTAAATAAAAAAGTGTGAATGACTGAATGTAAATAAATGATTTATGTATTTTTAATGTTAAGAATTCTATCATGTAATTCATTACTTCGTCAGTATTAGCTAGAGGAGTAGTTGTTTTGATTGGTTCTGCAATAATGAGTGTTTTAAAGTATTTGCTTAACAAGTATATTAGCGTGCACAGATTAAGGCAACAATATACAGAAAGTAAATAGTTTCATAATAAATAAAAAAGTGTGTACATTGTGATTTCCTTAATACCGAAATAATATTCTCTAACAAGTTATCATGTTTACAAGAATAGATCATCTATTACAGACATACATACATACATACATACACAGATATTTTTTATTTGATATTTGTGATATGTTTGATTAAATTAAATGTGTATAATAAAGTTACTATTGTTTTAATGATGCTGTTGAAACTGGCGAAAAAGCAACTTCTCTCCCTGAGGTGAACATTACGTGCATTAATCCTAAAACTCGGTCTGAAATGTAATATTTTACTCCTGAAACTGTAAAATAGTTATTTACTTATTAAGGGCAGTACCAAACACTTACCTACGCTTATCGCACTAAATTTTTACATTATCGGGTTTTTTTATGATCGCAACAAAAAATTTTATGTCATTTTTTTATGTAATTTATGAATTTAATATCTGTTGTTTTATGTATTTTCTCTAGAGATCAAATGAATTCCTTAATGTTCATTGTTATATAAGTTGACTAGATTATGTTGTTTCTATGAAAATGTTTAAATGTTTAAAAACAGGAAATGTCATATATCATATTTTGGGCCCCTGATCAAATGTCTCAATGGGTCGGAGGTGCCAAACCACCAGGTTTCAAGATATTTTACATTTTATGAAAAATTTGGCAGGTGCAATGGTTTGCAAGAACCGGTATAACTTTCTTCGTGTAGGAGATCCTCATTCGCTCTTTGGCGCGTAGAAAGAACACAACACTCTACATTGAAAATAAATTCTATAACATTATACAAAGTGTTCCATTTTTCACGTTACATTTTGTCAAATTCACACCTCAAAAACTTTTTTAATTTAAATGGACATCATGTTATGTAAAATTAAATTCTCTTTTCTCTAGTATAAGCATTGTAGGGATTAAAGTTACAGCTTTCTGAGATATTCGCGATTTTCTTAAATGTTCCAGAATTTTTAAAAATCGTGAATATCTGAAAAAGTAAATTTAATCCCTACAGTGCTTATACTAGAGAAAAGAGAATTTAATTTTGCATAACATGATGTAAAGAAATACAGGGTATTCCATTTAAATTAAAAAAGTTTGTTAGGTGTGAATTTGACAAAATGTAACGTGAAAAATGGAACACTTTCAATACTATTATGGAATTTAGTTTTAATGTAGAGTGTAGCTCGCCTAGTGTTTTTTCTACGTGCCAAAGAGCGAATGAGGATCTCCTACACGAAGAAAGTTATACCGGTTCTTGCAAACTGTTTCACCTGCACCAAAATGTAAAATATCTTGAAACCCTGGTGGTTTGGGACCTCCGACCATTGCCATTTTGGCATATTTTGCTGTCTAGCTCCTAATTGTATTGAAATGAAACCAACGTAAATTTTCTTATATTAGGGTCGCACATGCATGAAAGAAAAATGAGCAAAAAAAAGTAGGTTCACTTTTTTTTTTAAAAAGGGGTTTTCAAAATTTCAACATCCCGTATCATGGAAACCACGCCGTATTCCATGAAAGTTTTTTCACAAATCATCATCCCTCCATAAGGGCATTAGTATGTGTAGTATTATAGATTGGATATAATAGCCGTTTGTCCTGTACAGAAGACCCCCAAATTCGGACAGCGCGACCTTTAAGGCCTCGTACAGCCAAAACCGTTTGTCCTTCGGCAAATGTGTAATATATATATATATATATATATATATATATATATATATTACACATTTGCCGATATATATATATATATATATATATATATATATATATATATATATATATATATATATTATGTAGAGGAGGGATGAATCTTCAAAAAGTGTAACTTGGTAAAGAGCCCTACGGGCAATAGGGAAACAGATATGGACACATAAGTAAAATTTCAAAGTTTCAACTCCTAAAAATAGGGGACGCACATGGTGTAGCAGGGTGTAGTTTTCTGTGCTTGCTTATTATGCTCTCTTAAATAAGCTCCATAAAAAAAAGTCCGCAGTACGCAAAATTTTTTATGATGTCTAATTCGACTGGACTATAAGAAATTCCTTCTTTTCTATCAATGATAATGTGAGAATTGTAAATTTATATTTCTCTAATAAATAAGTTGGAAATAAATTATATATTATATATTATATATTACATTATACAGAATGCAGTTTATTAACAATTTTTTTACTTACCGCTTAGAAGAAGTTCTCACGCAACCGATATACGATGATACAATAATTATCCGGAAAGTTCTCCTATTGGTGGATATATTTGAAGTTATTTTGTGGGCTATTACTGTCCGATTGTTTTATTTATCCAATGTCGCCGCTATTACGATTCATTGTAGTTAAAAATGTCGACTATTGATAGCTTTAATGTAAATAAATATTTTTACCGAGTTGGTCCTAAAATTCAATTACAGAGCCAATATCGATAAACACGGACAGCGATTAATTTATATCTACTCGACAAGTAATATAATGTAAATCTTTATTTTTCAATGTTTTATAAAAGTATTATAAAGTGTAATGCTTATGTAAAAAATACCATGAGGTTATAAATTTCATGAAAATATTTTACTTTTAATTTAGACTTGTGTTTAATAAATACAAAGAACCGCTGCCTATGGAATCACTACTTCCTCATCCAGACTTCCGATATAAGTCCCTTACAACGACAATGCTATATTTGCACTCTACTATGTGGAAATAATTGTTTATGAAACTTTAATAATATAATATTTGAAATCGTTATACCCCAAAAATTCATAAAATGATATGCCACATCGGTGGGGTTGATGAAGGGAAAAATTTGTTGATGACTTTGGTTTTTGTACACACACTAAATCACAATATTTTCCCCCACTTTAATAATGGTGTGGGGGGTGCTAATAAATTTTTTTGAGACCTTAGCTCCTCTTATATTTACTAATAGACCCACAGCTCGCGTAGAAAATACCACAAAAAAGATACCAAAGGTTTGAGCGCAGATAAAGCTAGTAGTAAACTCGGGTAAGAAGAAACCGAGCGTTTGCCGTTCGTAATCGGTCACCTAACCTCAACACATATTTTCAAAAATACGTAAAAAACGACTGAAACCTCAGCAAAGATACCAGCAACAAATTTTGGAAATAGGTAGAGAATGATGTGTATATTTGAAATACGAAACGAAAATTGACGCAGACGCAGACGGTCCCGTTTCTTCGGCAGACGTTGTCTAAGTTCAACCAACCCAAATGGTGAAAAAAAAAATACCAACATCTTTTTTTGCAAGTACGAAGGGTTCGATGCATAGGTTTCATAAATAAAAATAAAAATGCTGCAGACGGTCGCAATTTTCGGACAGACGCTGCCAAAATTAAAATAGCACATAGAGATGGGGAGATTGTCAATACCGGTAAAATCAGTTTCAAAGATAACTTTTCTTTTGTCCAACTCTGACATTTTTTGTGTTGGATTATCATTAACAAACTTCATTCTAAAAAACTAGAATACGAGCAAATTATAAAGATTTTATTTTGGATATTTGATATATAAATAGGTATACCTAATACAGAAACAGGAAACAACATAAATAAAAATGCATAAAATAAAACATAACATAAATAACATAACAGTGATCGTCGCTGTAATAAGGCGATAATTTTGATGGAGTGATCTAGAACAAAGACAAGACGGTTTTTAGCTATGCCTACAAAACACCAGCAATATTTTATATGTCCAATTTTTCTGAACTGACTTCATTCATTTCTCTATTTTTAGGCAACCCTTATTGTCGGCATATTATCACAGACGGCTGCCTTGTTTTATGTCGACCGGCTCACTGTGATGTCCCAACGTCTGCGTGATTTTGTTTGAACACCTACACTTATTTACTGAAACGCGTCGATATATTATGCCAACTTTTTTTAAAAAGAGAAATCGAGTCATGTTATCTTCATCACTTGGTTCGTTGTACAACACGTCCCCATCGTTTTCGTCAAAGGAAGAAGCTTCTTCGTCAACTCTTGTTATTTCATCCAAGTTTTCAGGTATTTGAGGCCCCGAAAACCATTGTAATTCGAATTTACCGTCAACCAAATTCCAGCCTTTGATTCAGGATTGAATAACTTCGGCTCTGGTGCCGTGGAAAAATTTCACGCGCATAATTGTTTAGTGCGCTTGCTTTGCATCTCAGTGTGTCTTGGCATGGTGGCAACAAACTTGCTTCCTTTTTTATTTTGTCTAGCAATTTTTCGTGCTGTATTTTGGACCGAATGTCTGAACAAACGTATCAAACCTCGCGGCATTTATCTGTCCGCATTCCTCCTGCCACTATATTTTGCACACATAGGCCATTATGCATCTTAATTCCCGATCAGTTGCCTCATTGCACCCTAATCTTTCAAAAAACTTGCTTGTTTTGTTATTTTATAATATTTTAAATGGCCTGTTTCGAAAGAACGAAGCTAGTCGCATCCAGTTAGAGTGTGAAATGCATGTAGAGCTCTCGATAAATCGTCGCCAAATGATTTGTGTATTCCATTTATCTAGACATAACGTAATGTATTTTTAGAAGGCAGGCCCATTTCCATCTACATGTTCACCTCATCCGGTAGATATTTTATATTTCCTAAGCCAATAACTACATCAGTGTTATTCGTTCGTATTAGAGCATTGGTACCTTCGAGTAATTTAGAAGCATGGAAAATGATTCCTGTGTCAGCCTCCTCATGTTTACAAAATAAGTCGTGATCTTCCTCTTGTTTTAATTTTCCTGCTTCGTTGCAGAATTTGTAACATATGTCTCCACAATTAACGCACAGAACCTTTTTTCAAGAATACTTCTTATTATATCTGAATTCTAGTAGTCTACTAGAAGCTGTGTAAATATCTACCGGTTGGAGTGAACATGTCGATGGAAATGTGCTCTGTCTTCTAAAAATATATTACGTTATGCAATACAGAAATCTCTTGGCGATGATTTATCGAGAACGCTACCAACATTTCACGCTCTAACTGGATGCGACTACACAGCTTCGTTATCTCGAAAAGGAAAAAGCAGGCCAAAATATTGGAAAATGAAAAACAAGCAATACAAGTTTTTGGCAAATCAGGAATTAAGAATCATCGAGACCTATGTGTGCAAAATATGTTGCAAGCTTAATACGATCAGCATAAATGCCGCGAAGTTTGATATGTTTGTTCAAACTTTCGGTCCAAAATGCAGCACGAAAAAACCCTCTGGACAAAATAAAAAATCTTGATGCAAGTGTGTTGCCTCTAAGCCAAGACACACTGAGATGCAAAATAAAGCGCACTAATCAAATATGCGCGGTGTAGAATTTTGTCACGGCACGAGTGCCGAAGTTTTTCAATCCTGAATTAAATGGCTGCAATTTGGTAAATATGAAATACAATGGTTTTCGGGGCTTCAGATACCTGCGGAATTAGATGAAATAACAAGAGTTGATGAAGAAGCTTCTCCCTTCGACAAAAATGATGGAGACGTACAACGGCCAAGTCATGAAGATAATTAGAGGTATAGTCTGATTTTTCTTGGCTGACCTGATTCGGTTTCTTTTAAAAAAAAAAGTCGGCATAATATATCGACGCGTTTCATTAAATAAGTGTAGGTGTTCAAATAAAAATACGTCGACGCGGGGACATCACAGTGAGCCGGTCGACATAAAACAAGGCGGCCATCTGTGATAATATGCCGACAATAAGGGTTGCATAAAAATAGAGAAATGAATGAAGTGAGTCCAGAAAAATTGGAGTTATAAAATATTGCTGGTGTTTCGTAGGCATACCTAAAAACCGTTTCGTCATTGTTCCAGATCACTCCATCAAAATTATCACCTCAGTACAACGACGATCGCTGTTATTATATTTATATTAAGTTTATGTTTTATTTTTATGCATTTTTATTTATGTTATTTACTCTTTTTTCATATAGAGTATAAACTTTTGGTTAGGTTAGAATATATTTTTTATATTATATATTAAATTACGTTATATGTTTATTTTGCGTTGTTGTTTCCTGTTTCTGCATTAGGTATACCCTCCTATATATTAAATATCCAAAATAAAACCTTTATAATTTGCTCGTATTCTAGTTTTTTAGGATGAAGTTTGTTGATGATACCTCACACAAAAAATCTTTAAAACTAATTTTACCGGTATTTACAATCTCCCCATTCCTATGTGCTGTTTTAACTTTGGCAGCGTCTGTTCGAAAATTGCGATCATCTGCAGCATTCTTATTTTTTTTATTTATAAAACGTATAGATTAACCCTTCTTAATTGCAAAAAATGATGTAGGTATTTTTTTTCGTCATTTGGGTTGATCGAATTTAGACGACGTCTGCCAAAGAAACGCGACCGTCTGCAGCATTCTTATTTTTTTATTTATAAAACGTATAGATCAAACCCTTCGTAATTGCAAAAAATGATGTTGGTATTTTTTTTTTTTTGGTTATTTGGGTTGGTCGAACTTAGACGACGTCTGCCGAAGAAACGCGACCGTCTGCGTCAATTTTAGTTTCGTATACACATCATTCTCTACCTATTTCCAAAATTTGTTTCTGGTATCTTTTCTGTGGTTTCAGCCGGTTTTTACTTGTGTTGAGGTTAGGTGACCGATTACGAATGGCAGACGGTCGGTTTTTTTTTTTATCCGAGTTTACGACTAGCTTTACTAGCACTCAAATCTTTGGTATCTTTTTTGCGGTATTTTCTACGCGAGCTCTGGGTCTAAAAATAACAATTTCATGGACTCTTACTTGCTTGATTTATCTATTTATCCTAATTTACCTCTCAAATCTTCAACGGAATAAGATCAAAATATAATCTAGTTTCAGATCTCGTTAAAATACATACGTGTTTCAAATTTTAAGTCAATATCTTATACGGTTCCAGAGTAATCGTGAGCACCAAAAAGTTTATGACCAACAGACAGACCGACGCAACAGACATATTTTTTTTCTCAAACATAAAATCCTGACGTTCTAAGCAACCTATTTGTACAATGAAAATTTTCAAATTTTTTTTGCGTTAGTATACTTCCACTGGATGTGGAAGTAATACGCAGAAAATGGCATGTCAAAGATATAAAAAAATCATTGTGTGCCGTGGACTTCACGATGGAAGTAAAGCTTCTACATCAAGCATTTTTTTCGAGGAAACCTACTACGCATCCATACTACTCGAGGTAACCCACTATGCATCCAGTTTACTCGAGGAAACCCCCTGCGCATTCATACTACTTGAAGTAGCCCACTGCCCATCCAATTTACTCGAGAAAACCCACCGCGCACTCATACTACTTGAAGTAACCCACTGCCCGTCCAATTTACTCGAGGAAACCCACTGCGCATCCATACTTGAGGTAACCTACTGCGCATATATATTACTCGAGAAAAGCCACTGAGCAACCAAAATACTCGAGGAAAGCCACTGCGCATCAAGAATACTCGAGGAAACCTACTGCGAATCCTACTACTCGAGGGAACCCACTTATTAAAGAACCAAGAAAATAATAAAAGATCTATAACCACCGCACAGGTTGCATGGTATTCTAATTTGAATCGTAGAAGCTAGACACACATGCGATGACGCGTCTCTGACGCTATCTCCTCATCTGTCCTTGAAACATTGGTGTCAATTTATCTGCTATAATAGTCTTGAAAGGCAGACACGCTGATGTTCGTTTGTTCATAGGACTCGAATTACAAAGCAATCTGTAGGGTGTTTGTAAATCTTAAAATTCCACACCTAGATTTTCTGTCCGAAGTCTGTCATAATGAAAAAAATTGTGGTACTATATTTGCACTTCACCACATCTATAACCACCGCACAGGTTGCATGGTATTCTAATTTGAAATCGTAGAAGCTAGACACACATGCGATGGTGCGTCTCTGACGCTATCTCCTCATCTGTCCTTGAAACATTGGTGTCAATTTAGCTGCTATAATAATCTTGAAAGGCAGATACGCTGATGTTCGTTTGTTCATAGAACTCCAATTAAAAAGCAATCTGTAGGGTGTTTATAAATCTTAAAATTCAACACCTAGACTTTCTGTCCAAATATCTAATAACGAAAAAAATTGTGACACTATATTTGCACTTCACTATGTGGAAATTATTGTTTATGGAACTTTAATAACATAATATTTGAAATGGTCTATCCAAAAACCTATAAAACGATATACCACACCGCTAGTGGTGGTGGTAGAGGAGTGGTAGTGGGAGTGGATAAAGTAAAAAAAATTGAGGCCTTAGATTCTTGTATACACGCTAAATCACAATTTTATTTTTTTATGGGAGTAGTAATGGAGGTGGCTAATGCCAAAAAATTTTGAGACTAACTTCTTTTATATATACTAAATACCAATTTTACGGACACTATTGCTTAATTCACGCCAATTTATCTTTCAATGAAATAAGATCAAAATATAATCTAAGTCCAGATCTAGTTAGAATACATACTGTACCAAATTTCAAGTCAATATCTCAAATGTTTCCAGAATAAACGTACGACAAAAAAGTTACAGACAGACAGACAGACAGATTTTTTTTCTCAAACTTAAAATCTCGAGGTTTCATGATATTCTAAGCCTATTTGAACAATAAAAATCTTCAAAAATTTTTCGTGCGTTACTATACTTCCACTATAGGCTATTGCCTATGTCCAAAAAAAGAGGGTTGAAAGGAACTAAAACGTGTTTCTTATATTCAATTGACCCCAAAATATGAGAAAACCGCGGAGTGCTACCATTTAAAGATCGAAGCGTTTTTGAGATCGAAGTAAAAAGGTCCACTTTTCACATTTTTGAGTTTTGCTCGAAAACTATGCATTTTTTTCCTATAGACACGTAAATAGAAAAGTTGTAGAGAATTAAATTTCCAATCGAAATGGCACCTTCAGAAGTCAAAAAAATTTTTCTTACAAAAATACGTCCAAAAAACAAAACAAAAAAACACGAAAAAATGCAATTTTTTATTTTTTTTTTTTTAATTCTAGCCTGTAACTTTTTTTCGGGTACATTTAGGCATAAAAAATAAAGCTGGCATTTTACCCGTTAAAATGAGATTTTGTAAAAAAATTTACGATTAATAGTGACCGAGATATAGCGTTTCAAAGTTTGCAGCTTTTAACTTTTTTTGCTAATTTTTACTATTTTTTTTTTAAATTTCGTCCTGTAACTTTTTTCTGAGTGAATTTAGGTACACACATTATTATATTAAAGTGAACGCTGACTTTACTCCCGTTGAAATAGTTGCTGGTAAAAGTCTCTACGACAAATAGAAACTTAGTTACAGCGTTTCGAAGATTGTTACTTTTATTAACTTCTCGTTTTTTACGGCCTATAACTTATTTGTCAAATACTAATACCTAGTACCAATTTTTACAAATAAACCTCCTGCACCACAAGTTTTGCTGGAAAAAATAGCCTGTAAATGCACCAAAGGACGCAGAGGAAACTGTGGTTGCAGGAAATTGGGAATGAATTGCTCCATTTTTTGCAAAGAATGTATGGGAATAAACTGTGAAAATGCTGATGTACCTGAAATAACGGAAGATGTTCACGTAGATGCCGATGAAGAAATCGAATTTGATTTTGAAAATATGTTAAATCCAGCATTTGAATAATTTCATAAATAATGTACAATTAGAAACATAAATAATGTATAAGAGGTATACAATTATGAATAAATTAATTTAATCTAATATTTTCTAAGTTGTTATTTGAACAAAAAAAATCACGTGATATAATGTTCAGAAGTGGAAAAATGTAAAAGTTATTTTTTAAGTAAAATAATCTACTATATCTAGAGTGTAGCTTGGTTACTATTGATCAGGCGCGTGCTGGGACAATTTTGGACCCCGGGAAAATAACTTAGAAAGGGCCCCAGACAGGCGCGTGTTGCTTTTTTCCTCCAAAATAAAAATTTATGAGCTGGGGGAGAAAATTCTCTGGGGCCCTTTCGAGGCACTTTGTGAGGGCCCACCGGGAAACTCCCGGAATCCCGGTGGGCCAGCACGCGCCTGCTATTGATCACATATACTTCTATTGCAGACCATTAAAACAAGAATGCTGCGAGTACATTCAGTGTAGCAATATCTGCACTTAAATATTTGACAAATAAGTTATAGGCCGAAACTTAAAAAAGAACGTAAAAATTAGAAAAAAGTTAAATCTTCGAGACGCTGTATCTAGGTTTCTATTTGTCGTAGAGACTTTTGCCAGCCATCATTTCAACGGGTGTAAAGTCAGCTTTCACTTTAATATAATAATGAGTATACGTAAATTCACTCGGAAAAAAGTTACAGGACGAAATTTAAAAAAAATATAGAAAAATTAGCAAAAAAAATTAAAAGTTGCAAACTTTGAAACGCTATGTCTCGGTCACTATTATTCATAACTCTTTTTTACAAAATCTCATTTTAACGGGTAAAACGCCAGCTTTATTTTTTATGCAGCAATGTCTACGTCTAAATGTACCCGAAAAAAAGTTACAGGTTAAAATAAAAAAAAAATAAAAAATTGCATTTTTCCGTGTTTTTTTTTTGTTTTGTTTTTCGGATGTATTTTTGTAAAAAAAAAATTTCTTCCATGTCGATTGGAAATTTAATTATCTACTTTCTGTTTACATGTTTATAGGAAAAAAATGCATAGTTTTCAAGCAAAACTCAAAAATGCGAATTTTTACTTCTTTTTACCTTTAAATGGTAGTACTCCGCGGTTTTCTCATATTTTGGGGTCAATTGAACATCTTATTGTTTCTTAAACAATAAAAACCCTTTAACGTTTTAGTTTCTTTCTACAGTACATAAACAATAGACTACTAGATGTGGAAGTAAAAGTAGTATAAATTGTAAAAAAATAAACATTTATTTCATTGTTCAAAATACATATTAATGAAATTATTTTAAAGAATTTATACTGCCATTAAGTCCGTTAACTAACATATATATACATAATTTGTTATTGCGGTAATATTTTTCCTCTCTGTTGATAAGGAGTCAGTCATATCAAGAATGTTTTGAACCATTTCTTTATTAAACAGAAATAATTGTTTAAATATCACTTCTGGGAGTTCCAAGGGCGTTGGGATATTTGGCAAGACGTTGTGAATAAGAAGACCCGGTACATGATTGTTATGATATTTCTCAAATTCGCTTATAAATTACTTGTTAACTATTTTACGAATTCCAAAATTTAAATTCAAAAGTTATTTCATTAAGAGGAAAACATAATATTAACGCTTCGATTGCATAGTTGAATGTAGAAAATGAAATGAGCTCCTATTAATTTCGAATCAAAACCAATTTTCATACGTCGTTTATTAATTGACCAGTGAGTGATCTGCTGCTCATTTATTATTAATTGTTATATAATAATCGAAAAATACGTATTTCCGTGTTAATATTTATATACGGTGATCTAGTTTCGAGTACAAGGGCGTACATTGGATAATAATGCAGAAAGTTTAAATTAAATAGAAGGTTTATGTGAATTGTTTTAACCGTAAAGTGCGCAAATAACGCAGTTAATGGTTTCATTAAACAAACGGATTTCCACTGTTCGTAAACAGATTCCAAGTTGGAAACTGGTTCACCTAGTTGACGCGAAAATAATTTACAAAACGAGTCATCGCCAATGCAGTTGAACGATTGAAGTAGTTTTTATAAATGGAGAAGTACTAAACAATTCTCTTGACGCATGTTTTATGTACTTAGACATCTTGGATCTTTTTAAATTAAAAATATTGAAGAAGGATATCATAGCTGGGTACCTGCAACCGCTGATAAAATAATTAAGAACTGAGAATCGACCTTTCAGAATTCTTTGATCTCAAAATAAACGAAAACATTTAGAATAGTAATATTTTCATGTGAACTCCAGTTTATCGATGATTCAAGTAGAATTTTTAATGACAAGTGTGAGATTTGTTCATTAAGAAATAAATCTAATTTATTTTTAGACAATCCCAAGGTTGGGATTGTCTAAAAGTACGAAAGGGATTTTCGAAATTTCTGTGAATGTTAGACAATCGAAATGTCCTATAATAATTAGATTTAAGAAGCATTCAATTCCTAAATGTGAAAAAGTACCCAGCGTACTTCTGAGAATAGTCATAAAATAATAACTAATAACTTAAGATATTATGAAATAAATTAGACTACAGGAATCTCAAAATCGTATGTATGCTCAGATTTATCAGATAAAATATAAATTAAATATACAATAGAGTATTTGTGCGTTTTTACATAGGAAAAATATAAGAGGTAATAAAAATATATAATATACATATAATAATAAAAATGTATCAAAATGTTATTTTAAGTTCATAATTGCTTGTGTACATTTTTCTTGTAGTGCATGTTAGCTGAATAACTAGGAAGTAAGAAAAAATTAAATTTTCATAACCCACTTAATAAAAATACTTGTTCGATAACTAAAGCTGTAATTATTAAAGAACGTTAATTTAATTAGAAAACTTACAAAAATTATTAATCTAAATGTAATTAGAGTTAAATTAAGATTAATTTTAAAATTAAATTTTCCACTAAGAAATTTTAATTGTACTTTATTAACTAAACCTGCTCCTTTAGTGTGAGGAGCTCAGACATGACAAGATTTATTAAATCCTTAATTTTAAGGTTGTGATTTAAGGTAATGAAAAATAAAAATAAACTTATGTTCATATGAAGCCACTTCGTGTTTTATGGTATGTATTTACGCATCATCAATTTGTTTCGTGCAATTGTAAATTATATTTAAAATAATTGTGTTGCAACGCATTCCAACTTTGATTGCAATTTTCAAAACTGGCTTTCAAATCAAAAATCAAATCAAATTAATTTATTTCGTCTTGGGACAATTACAAAATTGTATAACAATAGTCAGAAGTGGTAAAGGAGAAAATAATATAATATAATATAAACTAATCTAACTTAACCTAAGTATTAAAAAATTCGTCTAAGGAATAAAAACACTTATCTACCAGAAACAATTTCAATTTTCTCTTGAATTGGTGTAATTCAGTATTTCGTTTAAAATCATTTGGCAAATTATTAAAAATTTTTAGTCCTAAATAATTGAGTGATTTATTGATAACGATTTATTGGTAACTGACAGTTTTGAAAAGGGTACATAAATATCATTCTTGTGCCTTGTATTTTACCCGTGTATATCTTTATTGAGATTAAACTTATGTCTATTTTTAAAAATATATATACATATTTCAAATATAAACAAAGATGTTAAAGTTAAAATTTTCTACTGCACAAAAATGGTTCTGCAGGTATGTTTGTTAGGCACATTCGCTATGTTACGTAAGATACGTTTTTGCAATATAAAAACGGTTTGAGATAGTGTGGACACACCCCAGAAACAAACACCATAGCGTAGTCGTGACTCTACCTATGCATAATTAATTGTTGTTTGTTTAAAATTCCCTTCATTTTTCTAGGTAATAAATTAATTGAACTTATATAGGAAACAAGAAAATTACAATGAGCTTTCCAGTTGAGACATTCATCTATATGAATTCCTAAAAACTAATACTAGCAGTACCATCGTTTTCAATTTTACAGTTATTGGCATTAACCGCTACAGTGTCACACTTTTTTTGCCTATTGTGAAATCTAACTATTTGTGTTTTATTTGCATTGAAATGTAAATAATTCTGACTGAACCAACTGCTGACATGTTCCAAAGTTTTGTTTAGGTCTAAATGTAAATTATCAAACGATTTGTTTGAGATAATTAAAGACAAATCATCAGCGTACATAGTGAAAAAAGTTTTACCTAATACAGACTCTAATGAGTTTACATATAAGATA
Source organism: Rutpela maculata (assembly GCA_936432065.2). Taxonomy (NCBI): domain Eukaryota; kingdom Metazoa; phylum Arthropoda; class Insecta; order Coleoptera; family Cerambycidae; genus Rutpela; species Rutpela maculata. The sequence goes on from OW386285.2 coordinate 246,951,975, forward strand.
AATAGTACAGGGCCCAGGACGGAGCCTTGCGGTACGCCCATATCTACTAAAGAAAAATCAGAATTAACTCCATTTACAGAATCGTGATCACTATATTGTATTAAAACATATTGTTTTCGAGAATGTATAAAAGAAGATATCCAACTCAAAGGAACACCCCGTATGCCGTAATCGTAAAGTTTATTGAGTAAACTGTCATGATCTACGCAGTCAAGCGCCCTACTGAGGTCACAGAAGACTCCAACAGAGCATTCGCTTGCATCAATACATCTAATAACTTCTTCGTAAAAGGAATGTGTAACCGTTGTGGTAGACATTCCAGAGCGAAAACCATGTTGGTTATTAAATAAAATTTTTAATTTGTTTACAAATATTGTTAAACGATTTAAGTACGCATACTCAAAAACCTTAAAAAAAGCTTAAAGGGACGCTAACCGACCTATAATTTTCTAAAACCATTCGATCATTTTTTTTTAAATAGGTACGACTTTACCCGTCTTCAGTAGTTCAGGGAAAATACCAGTTTCGAATGATAGATTCACTAGGTATGTTAAAGGGTTTATTAATAACTTTAAAACATGTTTAATAAGAAACGTTGGAACATCGTCCGGTCCTGCCGATTTTTTACTTTTCAATTTATTATCTAATAAATTAAACAATTCATCATCTAATCCAGGGAAATGAGGTTTTGGCCGGGACTGTGACTCATCCAGACAGAGACCACGATTTTTAGGTAGTATAGGTATCAATAAATGAAACCTATATAAAATCTGCGGTCGATTTTCTGCATATGTTTATTTACAGCCATTCTAATGCAAAAAAATGGAAAAAACGTGTTTTTTCACACTTTTTCACCTGCCAGTAAAAAGTAAACTATCTTACAGATAAATCAAATGAATCACCTTGTAGGAAATTAAAAAAGCTTTAAAATGGCGGTTGTTAAATGTCGATATAGTTAATTGTTGCTAAGATAATTGCAAAATTTATGAAAAGTGCTCTTATTAATTTGCGTATTATTAATTATTAATAAATAATAAAACAAACCATTACTTCCTTCGTAGAAGTATACAACACGCGTGTGAATGTACATGTAGTGACAGCGTTTGTCATGTATAATGGTTTGTATGATACAGTAGAAACTTTCTATCGTTCAACACATCTGCTCCAAAATAATAAGAGAGTAATAATTACCTGCAATTTGTTTAAACATTTTACAAAAAAATATTTTTATACATTATCAAAATTTTTGTATTATTCTTATTGAAAATTATAGGAAAGGTTTGTGTACAATTAAATATATAAATTACTGTTATATTAAGTTATAAACAATAGAATTTGTAAAGTGTGAAAAGAAACACATTGTTCGATATAAATAACGCTGTAATTTATAATAATATTTGTCGATTCACATATAAATTTACTTAATAATATACCTATACACATTCTAATAAGGTAAAATCAATCAACTCGTATTTTTTTTAGGAAAAATTGCTAACTTTGCCCCAAATTGACCTATGACCTTCTTTTTTTTTCAAAATTCGTGTAAAAATATCAGCTTTTCAAATATCGAAAAACCGATGCTCTACAATCAATTGTTAAAAAATTATTCTATTTGTTTATAAGGTAAAAATCTGAGTTCTTTTGCAACGTCATTTTGCAGGTCTGAAAATTAATTTTTTCGATATCTAACAAAGCATTTTGGTAAATCAAGTCTTTCCCTTTCAGGTGGAGGCCATAGAATCATTGTATTTTGATTTCTCTGGACGTGGTGGGGTTGCAAAGAAAAGGTCCCTGGGATAAATTAATGCAATTTTGCAAAAACTATTTGACGAATCGATTTGAAATTTTTACTAGATATTAAGCACTATGAGAGTCAACTATTTACCCAAGGACAAAACAGTAGATTGTTTTTTACACAAGATATTGTTTATTGAATAAAATTCCGCATTTTGCAATTATCTTAGCAACATTTAACTATATCGACATTTAACAACCGCCATTTTAAAGCTTTTTTAATTTCCTACAAGGTGATAGTTTACTTTTTACTGGCAGGTGAAAGAGTGTGAAAAAACACGTTTTTTCCATTTTTTGCATTAAAATGGCTGTAAATAAACATATGCAGAAAATCGACCGCAGATTTTATATAGGTTTCATTTATTGACACCTATACTACCTAAAAATCGTGGTCTCTGCCTGGATGAGTCACAGTCCCGAACATGGTACTTTTTTTACTCATATCCCTGGACTAATCAGTAAATGGATCGAGAAACAAACTTTGATTTACTTTTAAATTAGTTTGATTTACATTAGTAACGGTACTTATTTTATTAGCAATCATTTTTGGAGCATTAATAAAGAATGAATTAAAAGTTGAAGCAACTTCTTCAGGATTGTCTATTATTCTCCCATTATTATTTAGTGTGACATTACTGTTTTCTTTCTTTTTATTAGATATTTCGGCTATGACATTCCAAGCTGCACGTGCTGGATTATCAGAATTAAATATTTTATTCTGATAGTACTCTTTATACGAGTTTTATTCATTTTGTTACAGGTTCTTGAAAAATTTAAAATATATAATCTATTTTGAAATCAAATTATCACTCAGGAATTATTTTCTGACGATACACAATTACAATTTACAGTTCGGTTTTAGCCTTACTAGACCTTGTCAGTATAGAACAGCCAATTAATTGACTTTACAATACACCATCACTAAACAAACAATGGAAATGTAAAGCACAACGACAGGATTTTTACAGATAACACAGGTCTACAAAAAAAGGTCTTGTCTTAAGGTTATAATTTAACTTTTCTTCTGAAGTATTTTGATACGCTGAAGCCAATTTTGGACAAAGAAAAATTTTCTACCGTTCCAGTTTTCCTCTACCACCCCTTTCATCCCCTAAAAAAAGCAAAAAAAGGGTCTTGTTCTAAGATTCTCATCAAACTTTTCAGAAGTATTTTGACGCCCTGAAACAAATTTTGGACCAAAAGGGGATGAAGGGGGTGGTAGAGGAAAACTGACCCGATAAAAAAAATTTTCGTCCAAAATCGGCTTCAGCGCGTCAAAATACTTTAAAAAAGTTAGGTTACAACCTTTAGACAAAACCTGGTTTTTGTCCTTTTTTGCGGGATAAAAAGGGTGGTAGAGGGAAACTGACATGAGAGAATATTTTTTTTTCCCCAAAATTGGCTTCAGCGCGTCAAAATACTTTAGGAATGTTAAATCAGAACCTTAAAACAAGCAAGACCTCATTTTTGCCTTTTTATGGGAATAAAAGGGGGTGGGTGGTAGAGGGAAACTAACACGATAGAAATTTTTGTCCAAAATTGACTTCAGCGCATCAAAATACTTCAAAAAAGTTAGGTCAGAACCATCGTTTTTGCCTTTGGGGGGGGGGGGGGGGGGGATAAAAGGGGTGGTAGAACTGCCATGGTGTAATGAAGCATTCATAAAAAGTTTCCGGATTTACACACGACACCAATGTCCACACGGTCCGTAAATCTACGCAGCTCCCGTCTAGAGGCATGGATTTGCACACGACACTAAAATATACGCAGTTCTACGTCACCAGTAAGCGAGGATTCTCGGATATAAAAGCCCGGCCACGAATCAACTAATTGAGTGGCCGACAAATATCCTACACATAGTCCCATTACAACACTGCACCAAATCTCTGGTACCCCCATATTAAACGATTTCATTTCTAAAATTTTTATTCCAAATCTGGCAAATGCACTGGTCAAATCCACTAACCCTACCCTTATCAATCCCCTTACCCTTAAGTTCCTTGAAGCCCCTAAACATCCCTCCCTAAAATATATTTACTACTGATCTACTCCTGATTAGGCAACAAAAATTGTAAACTAACCATGATTTGAGAAAAAATACAAAAAAAAAAACAAAAAAAACAAATAAAACAAAAAAAAATTATATAAAAAAAACACAAAATCAAAATAAAATTAAAAAAAATACATTAAACATCTTAAGCAAAAAGAAGTATCACATAAACATCTGAAAAGAGCCATACCACAACCACAAAACATTCAAAAATAAAAAACAAACAAAATTACTAAAAGAGCCATATATACACTGCACAGTGTACACCACCAAAAATATTCAACAACCAAAACAAAACCTTATTAACAAATACTAACCCTAATAAAAACAAAAACTAAACATCATCAGCCTAGCCTCGAGCACCGATACTCTATTACATAGTAACCCAAGGCAAGCATCCATGGATGGAGAGCCTTAGCCAGAAGAGGCACATACTACGAAGAGAAGTAATTGAGTGTGAGCAATTCTGTCAATCTGTCTACAGCGTGGTGAGCTGGACATATTACAGCTTTGTGCATCTCCCGACGCAAACACGGCGGAACGAATGCAATCTGACCCTGGGAATCCTTCGAGTAGTTAGTCATTCCCCGACGCCATTTCGCCGCCAGAACCAGAGCGGATGAGCCTGACCTGGAGACCTCCTACAGCGTGTTGAGCTGGGAAACTTCTTGAGTCGACGATATTCGCCCGACGCCCGATGCCACTCCAGTAGCAGCAACAAACGTCGTATCGCCGTTGTTACTCTCTCTCTCTCTCTCAGATAACAGAAAATGTTATCCTAAGAATCGTAAAAGATACGGACCTATATAACCCGTACCTGTATGTTATGTGACACTGCCACACATTACCTGTTTGAAGAAGTAAATAAATGGTTTATATTTGTATTGGGCTGTCTTATTAACTAATCTGGACCCTGATTAATCTCCAAACCAGCTACCCAACAACAAACCGTTACAATGGCAGAAAAATTTTTTTTGCCCAAAATTAGCTTCGCGTCAAAATACCTTATAAAGTTAGATCAGAACCTTAGGACAAGCAAGACCTCATTTTTGCCTTTTTATGGGGATAAAAGGGGGTGGTAGAGGGAAACTGACACGATAGAATTTTTTTTTGTCCAAAATTGGCTTCAGCGCATCAGAATATTTTAGAAAAGTTAGATTAGAACAAGACCATTTTTTTGCCCTTTTTAGGGGATAAGAGAGGTAGTAGAGAAAAAGTGACACGGTAGAAAAACTTTTTTTGTCCAAAATTGGCTTCAGCGTATCAAAATACTTCAGAAAAGTTTCTTTGAGACTGTTACAATAATCAAATGTAATTATTAATGGGAAATCAACTAGATCGGTTTTTAGTAGTATCAATAGAACACCAGCACGCAGTATTATTACTGTAAAACTCTACATATGTTTTTATCGCAGTAAAATGCAATATGCTCATACACGCAGTTGTATATAAACTGACCCTTCCTTTTTAATTTTGCAACTTATATTTCTAATTCATAAGTTGTTAATTAGTTGTTAATTAGGCACATATAAGTACTAACTAACCAGTATAAGATAGTTTAGGCAAAAATTGCATGAAAAGGTACTTATAGCTCATACAGAGACAAGTTAAACAGTCGTTAATGGCTAAAAAACCTAATTACATAATAATTATCACAGCGGCAACTAATATTAAATAGAACTCTCTATCAGGCAAGTAAATCAATTTTTCTTTTTTTTTTTGAAAAATGGATTTTTGCGTAAATAATAGGTTAACTGTGATAAAATAAATAGATAGAAAAGAAATGAAATTTAATATCAGATATAGTGTAGCGCTGATAATAATTTAAGCTATTACTCGTCAAAATCTATTTATTAATTCACCAAAGACTTATGAGCTCTCAAACAACAATATGCTTCATAATTTCAAAATAAGTGAAAACTATTGACCCCACAATACTTTTGGCATGTACTTCGAAACAACTCGATGTATTTGGAAGTTTTGAAAATGAAAAACAAATTTTAGGATTGAGATTGAAAAAATTAAATATAAAAAAACTTTTTAAAAACAAGCTTTTATTATTATTTAGGTGTACTAAAACGACAAAAATAAAAATATAAAAAAATTAATTGTCTTGAAAGCCTGTTTCATAATATTGTACCATTGGTTCTATAATATTGTACCTTTAGTATCATTGGTACCATAATATTGCATTGTCATCAGAACTACATGTGTATGCAAAATTTCATCTCGGCTGGACGTTGTTAAGTGGTTCAAAATTGACTTGCAAGATTTCAACTAAACATCATAACATAATTACAAACTAACGTGTGTGCAAAGTTTCAGCTCGATTGGACGTAGTATTTCGTAAGGGTTCCATTATATTATTGTTGGGTTCCATAATATTATACCATGGTACCATAATATTGTATTGTCATCAGAACTACATGTGTATGCAAAATTTCAGCACGATTTAAGTTCAAAATTGACTTGCAATTGACTAACATACTAACAAGCAATCAAATATATTAACTAACTAACATACAAAGCAAGTTAAATAAGGGCTTGTAAAATAGAGTCGGTTACCAAAATTTTTCTGATTTGTTTTGCTATGTGCAATATAAACCGACAATAAAACAAAATGGCGATAAAACGAGATATTATAGATGCAGTTGAAATGTATGAGATGATTGTTGTGGTTTGCACATAAAAAAAAGATTAAATGAATACAGGTTGCCAAGGAAAATATTAGAGTGGAATGCGAATGAAAAAAGAATGAGGGCAAAACCAAAGTTGAAGAACCGCCTTATACTCCAGTCATTTTAGACAAAAATATAACTTCTGATTAAACAAAATATATGCTTCATTTTTTTTTAATCGATTTATTTTGGTGTTTTAAAGAAAATATTAAAAATCGGCAACGAGATCACTATGGCATAAAAAATTATTCAAGGTCAAAGTTCACAAAAATGGTTTTTTGCCAATTGAGGTTATTATGACGGAAACTTCGAAGCACATTTTTGCCTAAACCGTTCGTTTTACATAAAAAATGGCGCGGAATTTCATTATCTTTCATATAATGACCTCAATTGGCCTCCGAGCCATAGAAAGTGCGATATTCGCAAAAAAACGTTTTTCTTCAAGCGTATTAAAATGTTTAAATTATATCATCAAAAACAGAAGTAGTAGTAGGACATTGTTTTACTAGTAACAAAATGTTAGTACCGAACGCCACCGTAGTGGACATTGTTTTACTAGTAACATAGTGTTAATTCCGAAAGCGCCACCGCAGTGGGTATTGTTTTACTAGTAACATAATGTTAATACCGAAAGCCACCGGTGGCGCGCTATCCACTAGCCACTTGTCATATTGTGTCAACATGTAAGACTGTAGTTTGAATATTTGTACATTTATGATAAATAAATGAATTTTTGCATTTTAATACGCTTGAAGAAAAAATAGTATATATTACACGGAGTAGAACGCCTTTTTTTGTGTTTCGCCCAGTTTGCGGCTTCGGCTTCGCCTCAGCCGCAAATCCTGAGCTCAACACAAAAAAAGAGTGCGTTCTACTCCTAGTAATATAATATACTATTTTTGTGAATTTGAATAATTTTCTTATGCTATGGTGATCTCGTTGCCGATTTGTAATATTTTCTTTAAAACACCAAAATAAATCGATTTAAAAAAAATGAAGGATATGTTTTGTTAGATCAGAAAAGTCTAATTTCACTGGATTATTAGACAATGGAATAGAATCAACGAACTTAAACGAGGAAAGAAGAATCTGAAAATTTTAGACGAAAATGTGACGACAGCAGCAGATATCCGCATATTAAAACAATATGAATCCTAAAAAGAAAATTATAATTATGAATAGGATATTATAAATAAAACACTAATTTTAGATCTTATCAATTTTGAGAAAGGGAGCAGAAAATCAAATATTATTTTTGTTCAACATAAAAGATGAGGTCAAAATGTTAACTTTCTTTAGTTTCAGTATACTAGTTCTTGTATACTAGCGACCTCGTTACCCCTTATAATGAATGCTTATTTACATTACAAGATGACAAAGTACTTTTAAGTTTGAGGTGATTTTTGAACCATTCAAAAACCTCCGAACACCTGAAAGGGCTTTCGCATCCTGTAATGTATGTAATATGTTTCACCACACAAAGAATTATGTGATATAATAGTATATTACGTAATGAGTGTTGTAAGAAGCATATTACGCACGAATGGAAAAGTTACGCACGATGCCGCGTAGCGGTTTAAACTTTCGCTATCATTGTTGCTGAAGTTGCAAGTTCGTTTATATATTCAGTAGTAGAAGAAATGTTTTACAGGGTTATCAAAAATTTAAAACACGTAATTCATATAGAATTTTTTATATTTTATAATATGAATAGGTATACCAAAATAGTTTATAATTTATTTACATTCCTTCCCTATCTGTTATGGAAGTAAACTTTCCCTGTATACAAGCTAAACTCTCATTAAATCCGCCAGCTCGTCATGTTCTTGATTTGCTTGCGTTTCCTTTGTTTTACTTCTATTTTCTCTAATTTTCAGGAAATCAACTATGACTCGCCAAGGGGTGGTGTAAGCGTTATCACTGAAAAGGGAGACAACACTGTCAGCTATTTGCTGGTTCAGAGGGCCAGAGACTCGGATTCTGGCAAATATACATGCAACCCCTCCAATGCAAACCCCAAGACGCTCATCGTGCACGTCTTAAACGGTAAGTGAAGAGAAACTAATATCGTCACAAAGCTCAACTAAATTAAATTTCATTTCATTTGTGCTATTTGCATGTAAGATTATAATTCTAGATTCAAGAAGTGTGGTCGACATTACGTGACGTTGCTTGAATTACGTAATAACATACACTGAATATTTTTATATTATTCGTCTTTGTTAACACAGAAAATCCCTGTTTTACTGAATTAGAATTTTTAACAACTTTTCAAATATTGAAATAGCGAGATAAATGAACATCTTTATTCTTTTAGCAAGCTCAAATGAACAGTTATAATTCTACATTTAGCCCAGTCATATTGAATTTTAGTCTAGAAAAAATATTGTAAACCTATAAATTGTTGTAAATAATGTATTTAGTGTGCCAAATAACATGCTAAAGTCCATTAGTCTCCTATGCCGGCTTTATGGTATTTAGCGAACAAGAAAAACGTAATACTGATATATCAAATTTTAATAACGAGGGTTTATTTCAGTACTGGGATTTGAATACAGGTAAAAACACTTCGTGTGGCGTCTTTGACGTTAATTGTTAAAGTTGGGAAAAATACAAAATATCTAATAATCAGGGTGTCCCAGAATTTCGATAACAGGTCATATCTCCTTTATTTGAGAACATAAAAAAATAAACTAAAAAGGACTTTTGATATAGCCTGCATTTCTACTAATATTAATCTTTAATAATGTTTATATTTTCTGTCAGCTTAATCATTTCCGCAACTTAACCTGGCCCCATCCCGACTCCGCATGTGCGAAAAAAGTACAGAGTACCAAGACGAATTTCCGAGATTTGCGTTAACACTTTTAATAGTACAATTAATAATTATAATAAATTCTCAGAAAGATTAAATAAAGAGTTAAATCAAAGTTATTGTGCTTGAACCACTGCAATCCACAGAAAAAGCTTAGGAACAAGTAAACCTCGTAACATCCAGGTTCTAGCTGAGTGCCTCAACTTTGACCCGTAACAAATCAACATTAAAGAATCCTTTTGATTACACCGTCGAAATCGTCTTGCTTCTTAAAATTCTTAAGAAACCGCTCCTAACTTTTTGTTTTTCAAATTGCATCCTGTAAAATATTACACTGCAAAGGAATCCACACGTCATTGTGAATACTATGATATGCCATTTTAAATAATTTACAGTTGTATCATAATTTAGACGTACTGCAAACTAATACAAAAAATTAAGTTGAATGTGCATCTATTATATAAATGTAATAGTAACAAGGCTTTTTACAATTGCATCAGAGTAGATGTTCAAAATATACACCTTCAGGCTCCCCATAAGCTTCAAACCGTTGTAATCGTAGCCGACGTGGTTTTTTTGATAATTTATTGTTATGCTTCAGGGAAGACCATACATAAAATATTGAAAATAGCATATCACAATATTCACAATGGAGTGGGGATTAGATTGCAATATATAATTTAAGTAGGCGGGAAATTAAAGTTTGGAGCGGTTTCTTAAGAGTTGTAAGAAGCAAGACTATTTCAAAGGTGTAATGAGAACTCTTTGAAGCCTTTCAAAATAGCTTTTAGTTCATTTTCTATCTTCTCAAATAACGGAGACACGACTTTTCTTCGAAATTTTGAGACACCCTGTATAATATAACATAAACACACCACAGATAGTAGACAACCCCCAAATCCAAAGCCAAGGCTGTCCGAAAGGGGGTTACACATTCGGAAAAACGCAGACATACATCCACACCCACCGGTGTTGTCAATACCGGGGCTGGGGGTCGAACCCAGAGCGCGGTAGCGAGTCGATCAACGTATTCGCCACTCAATACGCCTTAACCGATTGAGCTACCGTGCCGGTATATAAAAATATTTCACAAATAACTCTCAGAAAGCCTGTCACAGACTGCAATTGACATGTACAGTCACTTAAACTTCGTCGGGTCCTCTTCTCATTCTGTCCATGGCCACTGTATTAGCTTCGGCTCTTGCAAGTGGCGAGGATCCAGTGAGTGTGACGGGCACCAACGTGTCGCAATATTTGTTCCATCACCAGTCCTCAGGATAGAGCACATTTTTTCATCCAAGTGTCGCTAGATTGAAGAATGAAGTGACAGTGTACTTATAAAATATGCAAGCATATATCCTGTCACTCCTGAGTTCGCCTAAGACGGAGAAAGTGGCACTACTGTAGGGCTTCTTAACGATATGTTCTCCGAATCCAAGTAGGTCTGCTTTCGCAGTTGACAAAATATTGAAAACAGCTGCTATAGGCGTCTGAATTTAAGATGCCAGCGCCAAAGTGGAGAACTTGTGAACTAATTATAGGCTTTTTGTTTGTTTATATGGCGAATACTTATATTGATTTTGTTCTGTTCATTGTTGTTTTTGGCGTTAAAAATAATAACATTAATAATACATGACCTAAAGGTTTGCAAGATTTTGTTGTAAGTGATTTGCAAGATGTTAATGGCATTATTCAGCAAAATTCATATTTTTTTAGGTTATCTAGTTTTTCCCTTGAAAAGTACAGTTTCTTCGACATAAACGGTGTCTGGCCAGTTAAATATTAATAAACTTAAATATTTCTCTAAATTTATATACAGTTGTAGTTTAAATTACTTTTTTTTTCAGGAAACATGAGTGACATTTAGGTTAAGCATATTGCAATGTATGGAACATTAGTGAAACACTAAAAATGTAAAAAGTGTGTGTATGAAGGGGAATACGTTTTAAATGCAGGACATATTATTTTGTGTGGTACAACCCATATTCAACACAAAACTTAAAAATGTGTATGCTCTATGTTTACAAACAAGTGTCTGAGATTCAAATACCCATGAAATTAGTGGTACATTGAATATAAGTGAAAAGATATTTATTAATTCTTTAAGTAAAATAAATGAAACAGTATTTTGTAAAATATGAAACAGAAATATTCAGGGGTAAGACATAATAGTGCATGGTGCAATAGTATATATTACTTTTAAATATACCTACTGGAATTACATATATTTACTTATTTCAAAAATTTCACTTACAATGTGTGATTGTCTAGGACATTATTATCCGCACTTTTCTAAATTCACCGGTGAACGCACCGGGTGAACAAAATACGAAGCTGATTGGCTATGCTTTTCAAAATAGCCAATCAAATAATGTTATTGCCTACCGGTGCGATCCACCGGTGAATTTAGAAATCTGCCCTATTGCTACTCGGGCCACGGTTATTTGCACCAGCTTTTCCCCTCTCAATGCCTGGTTAAAGGTGTCTACATTAAAGAGGGTATGCTTTGAACATTGCAGTGCAACTCCACTTTCACGAGTTGTCCCTGCAATCTACAAAGGATACCGACTAGGTTGGTTTCAGCCAATTGTAGCCCCTTTAAATGCTATCATATTTTTAATAACTTAGCATCTCAGTTTATCATTTACTTATTGTTGATATCGTACACTAAAGAGACAATGACAGAAAAGCCCATAATTAGTTTAACTATAGACCACCAGGTGGCATACTCCTTATTTTCAGACGCCTATACCACTTAGGATTTTTCAAGAGACGTTATCATATATAGTGTCATAGCCAGTTACGACAGTTACGACAGTTACGACAAGAGTGATCAGTAAGCAGATTTTCTTGGGGCTCAAATTTTCTGGTAAATATCTCCTATTCTGTACGTTTTACTTTTGGGTCCAGGACTGAAAACCTAAGTATTAGTGCAACTTTCACCCTGATTTAGTAACATTAGAAGAATCGCAGTGTTTGTCACCACTACTACCACTTGCACTACTTCAGCATTGACTTTCTCCAGATCTGTCTTTAAGACGAGGATGTCCGTATAGCCTCCTCAAAAGACAATTTCGACGACAATATTAGTGTATGCACGCTGATTGACAACAATCGACATAGATGGTAGCGTGGTCGTGCTTGTCAGAGGAGCGAAACACAAATACCAAGAGCTGGTCAATTTTAACTCCCAACACAACAAGGAGGGATGTCATAAGATTTGACGTGTATGTTTCTATGTCGGTCGTGGTTTCATATTTCTTCAATGGGTGATCTGATGCGGTTTTCATTACTTGGAAGAATATCTAATCGAAAAGGTTTTTAGCAAAGTTTCTCGGTATAAAAAAAAACGCTTAGTGTCAATGAATTTTTTATAGCTTTATTTTGATTTCTTATTGCTTATAATATTGATTTCACTGAGGTTTAAGAAAAAAAGCATCAAAAATCAAAATGCAAACCAACTTCTATTAATGCAGAGTAATTTTTATCAAGAAAGCTCGTGATTGTTAAGAAATTTTCTAAGGAAAACTAATAAAAAATTATTTGTAATGGTCAACTTTGATAGGCTCTAGGAGTTTTTGGGTAATGCGGGTCCGTTGGTTTTTATTAAGACAGTAGTGTAATATTATTGATCAGCATGTTTTAGAACTCCTATATCCAAAATGTAAAGACATCTTGATTTATGATTTTCAAATTACGGCCAACTAAAGCTATATTTTTTAAATATTAAATAATTAATAACTTTTAAACGAATTGTATTTTGAAAAAGAGTCATTCTTCATTGTGTTTTTAAATTCACCTTTTCTGCAACCCGGCGTCATCCATACTTTTAAATTCATAAGCTAAGAATTTTCATTGAAAAATTACCAAACATTTTGAACCAGCAGCCCTGTAAATTATTTGTGCATTAAGGGTTGCAGAATTTAAAAGCATGGATGACAGTGGGTGATAGAAAAAAGTGATTTTAAATGTAAAATGAGTGATGACTTTTTTTCGAAAAGAAAATTCGTTTCCAAGTTATATTATTTTTGGTAATTTTTCAATAAAAATTCTTGATCTGAGAAATTTGAAAATATAGATGACGCTGGATTGTAGAAAAAGTGAATTTGAATTTCGAATTAGTTTAAAAGTTATTATTAATTATTTAATATTCGAAAATTATAATTTCAGGGGGCCGTAATTCGAAAACAGTAAATTAAAATGTCTTTAAATTTTGGATTCTAAAGCATGCTGATCAATAATATTACATTAGGAGCCCGCATTACACCCCCAGCCGTCTCGTCGTGCCTGTAAGGAGGTAACGTCATGTTACTATTACGAATAACTGGCAAAATAAAAATAATTGTTAATTAAAAAATTCTCATTTTGGTACCGGAGGCTCTAACTTATATCTGATATTAATGTATATTTTTTTTCTGAACATGCCCATTGAATTAAAAATTGAGATTTCGATTAATCTGAAAGAGTTGAGGAAAAAGCAGTTTGGTGGGAAGATTTTTAGCAAGGTTTCAACTCGGTAGACATTCAAAAAGCTGCAAAAAAGAGTTGATTATTCCCTAATATTTTGACCGATGTCGATGTAGTTTTTTGTATGTGATAGTACATTGCGAGATGATTGATTATACAGGCACACAAAAAAGTGGTTTTTTTCTGGTACTCTATTGGGTAACCCATATGTATTTCGACGTGCTGTATACGAATCAGATGACCGCTTAGCTCCATTGGCCATAATTTTATTTCTAAATAGCGAAAGTAACCTAAAAAAATTCATAATTTAGGTTATTTTCGCGATTTATTAAAAATTGGTGGGTAACGGAGCTAAACGGATACCTGATTCGTACTCAGAATGTCGAAATACATAGAGACTACTCAATGGAGTCCCAGAAACAAATCACTTTTCACTATTCACAAACACAAAAAAAGGTCTGTTCCTGGGACTCATTGGGCAACCTCTATGTATTTTGACATGCTGAATACGAATCAGGTATCCGTTTAGCTCCGTTACCCACCAATTTTTAGTAAATCGCGAAAATAACCTAAATGATGAGGTTTTTTTAGGTTATTTTCGCGATTTACAAAAAAATGGTGGCCAATGGAGGTAAACGGACACCTTATTCGTGTTCAGCACGTCGAAATACACATGGGTTATCCAATGTAGTAAAAGAAAAAGACCACTTTTTTCAGGCTTGTAGCTAGAAAGTGCTTTAAGGGCGGGCAAACAATTTTTCAGGAGGGGGCCGTAGAAAAATTTTTGATGAGCGGGGGGAGAAATAAAAAAAATAAAAATTTTTGATAAGCGGGACGGGGGAAATCCAAAAAAATTTTTTGATGAGCAGGGAAGAGAAAACAAATTTTTGATGAGCGGGGAGGGGAGAGACAAAAATTTTTTTTAACCCAATCTCTTTCAAAATATTGGGAAGGCAGTTGAAATTGACCCCCCTTGCGGTCGCTGTAGGTCGGAAGTAGCCCCCCCTGCCCCCCCCCCCCGCTAGCCACAGGCCTGACTTTTTTTATTTTAATTCCACTTATTTCGGCTGTATCTAATAACTTTCTAGCACTATGATATACTTGTAATCCTATCACTGACCGAAATAGGAAGCAAAATAATATAAGGCTTATTTTTAAAATTGAATTTTTCCATTTCTGATAACCTTCTAGAATCAAGAAAAAATGTAAATTAAACCAAGCAGCGGTACACTATACACATGTAGGATTTTATGGCAGGGGGTGCTGTAGCGGTAAGTTAATAAACTGAAAAATTAAAACAAAAACATATGTGATAATGTAGAAGAACACACTACCGAGCTTCAAATTGGCACGAGACCAATTTATTTATTAAGGGGCGCCAGTCGCGTTCTGCCCCATTATTATTCCACTCCCAATCGGGTTCAAGATAAGATGCACTTCGATAGACGAGTAATGGATCAAGGTTGCCTACCCTAGATAATTAACGACGCTCTCTCAAGACGTGGTTTCAATTTTCCACTGACAATAAGGGCTTTTACTCTTTATATTATTGCGATTTTTGCATAAAAAATCTCAATCAAAGATTTCTCTCCGACGGGATTGGAATGTGATTGTTTTTGGTCTGCTTATACAATAATAAGTGGTCTGACGTCTTTTGGTTTCTATTAATTTTGCATAAAAAAAATTCCTTTCGAAGATTTCTCTCCGACGGGATTGGATTTTGACGTGATCTGTATGTATTTACCTATTAATAATGGTCTCGACACTTAAAAATTTCTGGAGAAATCTCATAAAAAAAATCCCTATCAAGCTCCCGTGAGGCGACCAGAACACTGAGTATCAAACTTAATCATGAGATGCCGATTACTCAGTTGTTTAGGTCTTCCAAACGAAAACTCCAGGGATTAAGACTAGCAACAAGTCCTTACATCAATACAATGCAATTAGTTCAAAGAATACCATTTATTTAATAAGCGTGAAATGATACAGCCAAATGATATAAGGTGAAAGAATCACGTCTCCCCAACAAAGTCAAATGACATTTTAATCATACAAGTAAGAGCCTACGCTAAGAATCGATTTGGCAGAAAAGATTCATGCAACCTTCCCAGAATTGAGTATCTATACTTTTTAGAAATGTATGTGACTTTTTGTAATATGGTAATTCATGCTGACTGAAAATAACATAAACATGTTTTACTAAAAAAAAATTAGTTTCGCTAGGGACTACTTAGTTTTAAAGTTCTCGTAACGTGAGAGTTCACGTGCTAAAACACATTCAAGAGAACTTACTTACTACACAAGTTTGATAACGTTCGGTCAGTCCACAACTTCCTTGTCCTTATATAGGGGTTTAAATAGGAAAAATGGGAGCCACTCACCTCCGAACGACTTTTGGGCAAAATGGACTTTTGAGTTCCTTGTGCACAAGGCGGTTTTCTCTATAACTTTATTATTTGGAAATCCCTGCTATTGGTTTTCCTACCACCGCTTTGTATTGACTACCCAACGCACTCGACCAAATTGCGAGCCGCTGGGTGAATCCAGACTCGTTTTATGCGAGAAACCGGCCTTGTCCACGTTCAGTGATTTTTGTCAATTTTTGTCTATAGACGCCTTTGCCGAATTCATTGGTTTCGCCCTTTTGATGCATTGCATCGATAAATTTTACAGTCAGTCTTTAAAACAGGATATATGACTGTACCTCCATGGCCAATGTCTTCGACGGAGGAATTAAAGTTGAAAATATTTTGAATATTTTCAAAGTACCTTTTTGGCGTACTTTTAAAAAAGTATGTGATTCATTTTGCCATGACCACCATATACTTTTACTCTCAAATCCTGGCCCAAAATATATCTTCCTAAGTAAAAATTCCGTGTTTCTTCGAATTTTTACCCGGTTGCGCCTAATGTCTTAATGGACTCATAACGGTCTTTTTGGACTAGTCTGTCGCTCTGAAGTCCCTCAGACTCTTGAAAATGTCCTTAAATGAAATTTTTGCCTAAGTCGAAACTTCATTTTGGTTTCGACTTAGGTCGATTCTGGGAGATTCTATAACAATATAGAAATACAAGAAAATCTTTTGGAAGCAATCAATAGTCACTATAGTCTGTCCACTTTAATAATGAAGTACTCCTGAGACCAGTTTAAACAACCGCGCCTTTTAGAACAAAATAGAACCGAACCCGGACTAGGCCAGTTGACCAAAGGCGACAAAGAGACAACAGTGATGAGAAGCTAGAGAAGAGCTCCCTATCTAAAAACTAATACTTTATTCTTAAAGCGAATGAACTATAGCATGTTTTGGAGGTCAAAATCGTAATTTTTCGGGATATTTATATTCAACTTGAAAAATTGTTCGCATGTACTGTACAAAACTTTCTGGTAATGTACAAACACATTATTTCTAGAGCCTTCAGAAGTTAAGTTTCGAGCGCACTATGTATATCCCCATGAATTTGTAAAAAAATACTTCCGATAATATGAAAAATGTATACTACCTAAAATCCTCGTTAAAATCCGTATAAAATTATTTTCTTCAAAAACAAAACGACTTTATCCTTTTTGGACATTAAAATACACTATTCTGAAACTTCAATTTATCAAAAATTAAGGATTCAAGATATCGAATCTAATATAGCTGCCGGAATCGCAATATTTTTGCATATTTACATAAAATTTCATATATGGAATTTTCAGAATTTTCTGGTAATGAGATGATGTTAAAGCTTAAGAATTCAAATCGACGAATATTTTGTTTTACTGTGTAGACTGTAAACAAAGAGGCCACTAAACAGGGCGAGAAACATTTTGATACAAAAATAAACCGCCTTCAGAAAAAGCCGCTAAATATTATGATTATGAAACAAAATTACACCATCGCCTGGTTAATTGAATCTTACTACCTAATAACGATACTGATGTCGGTGTAAAAATGTACGAATTCAAACTTATTTTTAACGGATGCAATAAGGTTCAATTAGCTGGGCGACGCCGACGGTGAAGTTTTATTTCATAATTTTTAGCGACCCTTTTTGAATATAGTTTAATATTTTTTCAAAAACACTTTCTCTTCGTCCTTGTTTAACAGCCGATATTATTATTCTAGTTCCCTCATTGACACAAAATTATTGCAGTTTCTTCTTTAATCCACAAGGATATACCTACGTTATTTTATTAATTTGACCCAGATATTAACTAAACAATGATAAGAACCGCAAAGGGTCTGCTTAAATTGGATTTATTCTATAAATATTTTATTAAAGGCTATTCTGTTTTAATGTGTTTATCTGGATAAATACATTGTTTTCACTCGGGGGAAATAAAATGAGTAGTATGTGTACCCTGATCCTCATTTAGCACAATCTAAAATAGTGGAAATTGTAGCTGAAGGCCCTAACGAAAGTAAATATTTATTTGACGCCGAGAAAACGATTAATTTAAGACAGGCTTTCCAAATTAATTGTTTGTCTCGATAAATAGACATCCGTTAATTTAAGAAGGACAATAGGAAAGCAGAATGGTCAAATTTCTCTGTTCATTTGTTAGAATGATTCATTTGAATTAAAATATTCTCTGCAATACATATGAAGAATAATTATTATATCTATTTGATTTAATTAAATAGACATATAGTCTAGTGGAATTAGAAAATATGCATATTGTAATTCGTTCCAGGATGCCACGTGGATTAAACGATGGTTTTATTGATTACGAACGTGACCCTGAATTTGGTCCACTTTTTGACCGCCGGAACATTGTTTATTTAACGATTTATTGTTGAAAAATTCAAAAAATCGACTTTGTTAAAGATAAGTCAAAGATCTTTAACGATAGGTTTTTCAATTTGTAGATACTGTTAGAACTTTGGAAAACCCTTTAATTTGAGAGGTGTTTCGTTTAAAACGCTTGAAAATTTGTTTAAATAATTGCAAAAAAACGCGAAAATTATCGCAATTTGCAAATATTTTTCATTCTTTAACAAAAACACTTTAGTACTTGACAAAATATGTCTTTTGTTACCCCAAAGTAACCCCTAAAATTTCATCAAAAAATTTTGATTAGTTTAAGAGATATTCAATTTGTTTATTAAAAACATAAATAATGTAAAGTGCAAATTCACCCAGTTCCCGTTATCGTAGAGGGTTGATCCGGACATCATTATTTTCGTTGAGACTTAAACTTTATGTTTTCATTAATAGTAAATCAAATTTGCATTATTTTCAACTTCAAAATGGCGTTTGAAAAAGTCATATTTTGAGGTTAAAAAGGTGCTAAATAGGTGTTAGACGAAGGTACACATTTCTCAATTAGCATCGAGAGTTGTGGTACTGATATAGTGATGTGAAGTTGGCACCAGATTAATATAATAAAGTTATCAATAACTTTGTTAAAACAATTAGCACGTCTGGTTTTTTTACAGATACAGAGGGTGCTAAATGGGTACTAAATGATGATATAGGTTTCGCAATTAGCACCGATAGTTGGGATATTGATATGCTGATGTGAATCTGGCACCAGATTAGGGTAATTAAATTATCAATAACTTGTTAAAACAATTAGCACCTCTGTTTTTTTTTTACATATACAGAGGTTGCTAAATGATGATATAAGTTTCGCAATTAACACCGATAGTTGTGGTGCTGGTGTGAAGTTGGCACCAGATTATGAAATCATTAATAACTTTTTTAAAACAATTAGCACCTCTAGTGCGAAATGAATGCGAAATAGTGGTATTGGTTTCGCAATTAGCACCGATGGTTGTGGTGCTGGCGTGAAGTTGGCACTAAATTTATAAAATTTTAATAAGTTTGTTAAAACAATTAGCACAATTAGCTAAATGATGATATAGATTTCGCAATTAGCACCGATGGTTGTGGTGCTAAGTTCACAGACCTCTTATAAACCCAATTTTTAAGCCATTATAATTTAAAGACTCTCAGTGAAGGTATATGAAAAGTTGCGTAGAATCTTTTCTTCTCAAAATTTGATTTTCCCTTAGCTTCAATGTTTCTGTTTTCTTCTTTAGGTGCCACCCCCGGAAAGAAAAATTGAAATTTATTTATTCCGTATTTTCTTTGTTCTTAAGGTTATATAAATTACAACAATATATGAGAGTGATCTTTTATCTATATCAGTTCTGTGAGCTGCTGGGGTGATCAAAGATTTTCTTCTAATGTTTACTTTATGAATATCCGTTCTAATTTTACTGTATAAAAATAATAAATTGACTTTTTTAAGGTGTGGCTCAGCCAACGGCTTCTTGGGCCCAACCTGTATAAATTACGGAGTTGAAAATAATACATTTACTCTTGGAATAACTAAAATGCTATGAATAAAACCATAAAACAATCGTAGTAGGTAGTTAAAAGGCGAATCGACAGTTAGAAAAAAAAGATTGGCGCATCACAGTAGGCTAGAACCACCTTTAAATGAAATATTCATGCACTCTCTCAATTCCTACGGGAAATGGTAGCTTTATCAAATCATTCCCTTGGCCGTTTTCTAGAAAACTCACTTTTAATTTTTTTTTTTGAAAACTGATTTTTTGCATTGATAAAAACAAGAATCTACTACATTTTTGAAGTCTCTGAATACCCGGACATATTTCAAACAACCTATCAGTTAAGTATCAGTTATCTTCTTCAATCCGTGATTCTTACGATTATACAATAGACAAAGACAATATCTATTTTCATCGTGCGTTTTTTGCATGATTGCTTTGATTTTAATCATGGTCACAAAAAATTTTCACTCTTGGAGTCTTGGATTGTTTGCCTAGTGAATTCTAAAGAGTAACTGACCGAGCGACGCCAATATTCTTTGGCAATGATGACAGTCTCAGATATCTAAGGTCGAGCAGGACTACTGCTCTTTACCCTAGTACATTGCTGTAGACCTAGACCGGCCTCGTGCGGGGTGGGCGAGCTTACTTTACATTAACCCCACTCACAAATGTGAGCGGTGTGGATGATTTCGACCCACCTCCCCGGGTTCTGGCTTGTTGGACCTTGCTGGCTAAGGCCTTCATCTTCTGGCGCTCTTCTGTCTTGATGATCTTTCTTCGCCAGCTTGTCACTCCCCGGGTCATCTGTCTGTTCGGTGGCCCGTGCCACGGCGTATTACGACAAGTGGAAGATTCGGATCAACGCCGAGAAGTCGGAATCAATTCTCTTTACGCGCCGCTTCATCGAAAATCGTATTCTTACACCACTTTCGATAGGGGGGCGCCAAATTCCAATAAAGCGGTGCGTGAAGTATTTGGGGGTGAACTTGGACAGGAGACTGACGTTCAATACGCACGTAAACGAGACGATACGAAAGGTCTACTCCATGTCCAGGAGTCTGTATCCGCTCCTGGCGGGGAGTAGCGGACTAAACAGGACCAATAAGAAATTGCTGTATACGATGGTGATCAGGCCGGCTATCACATACGCGGCGCCGGTGTGGTGCAGCATCCCGGCCACGACAATGCGAAAACTAAAAGTACTAGAACACAAATTTATGCGCCTCATTTCAGCCTCTGATAGATACACCTCCCTCAGAGACCTCTATGCACGTTGCCACGACATAACCCCACTAGCGGACTTCGTCCAAAATACATCGCAAAAATTCTAACAATTCAAATTGGGCGATAGTCCGCTAACCCAAGACATTACACGAATCAGACAGCATAATGCCATACTTTTCAACATAAAACACCCATTACCATACCAGGCGTTGCCTATCTTTCGGCAACCTCCCTAGCCAAATCTTTCCTATACCCAAATTTCCATTTCACCACCTTTTTACCTTCACCACCTTTTACTCTCAAACCCCTTCTCTATTCTCTCTATTAGTCTAATTTTTGTTAATTTTTGTTCTTTTGCCCTATTTTGTCTCTTTTCAAAATCCCCTCTTGACCAATAACTTCTTGTAAATCAAAACTTTTTCAACCATAACTTTCCCTTCACCCTACCTTTCCGAAGGCAGGCAGACCATCGGAAGAATGTTGCCATTGGCTCGAACGGGTTTTTTCGTTGAGCTTTTCCCGTATCAGCAATCAGATCTCCTAAAACAGTGCGCGTGTGCGACAGTGCGCGCGTGCTAACAAAAACTCATTTCCTTAGTCTTTAAGTGTTTTTAAAACTGTTCTAGTTGTAGTAATAAAATTGTTAGGTTTAAGTCCCTTCCCCTGGACAGGAGTCCTAACTCCACATTTCACCTGTTGTTCCAACCTGAGTCGAACCCGCTTCACCCGACCGTACATTCACCACGACCCTGCGCGACGTGGCTGTGCGGTCGGCTCTGAACCGGGATCCGACTCGGGTGCATATTTGTATGTTAAACATTTAATAAATCTGTTTTGAATTGAATTGAATTGTCTGTTCTTTGAGGTATTTTTGGATGGGACTGACTGCCGGTACGCAGAATGTCAATTGGCATCCTGCCATCCGGATCATCGGTTAGGTAGGGATGAGCTATGTAGCTCGAGGAAGTGCAGACCTAAGTGCTTTGGTAGCACTTTCGGTCTGCACGGAGCTAGGTGACTACGGGTACTGGACGGCGTCTCGTCCGGTACCTGCAGGCTAGTGGGTGGGTGGTTGGGTTATCGTCATGTCTCTTCTGTGGGTTGTCTTCATCGGCGGTGGTATGGTTCTCATATTCATCCGTTATCTCACTGAGCGAATGGAAAGTTTACTCAGACGGCCAGTAGAGGTGCTCGGATTTCCCTAGCAAATCCAGTTACGCAAATAGTAATGTTATTCATTGGTTACGGATATATTGGTAGACAAAAATTGCTGTCATTCAAAATAACACAAGAATAGATCTAATGATTTTGTCTAAATTGACTACTTGGAAAGTTTATATAACCCGAATATTATCAAAACGTCTGGAGTTGTCGAGCATGAAGGTTTCTTGTATGTTATTTCCCCAAACTTGCCTTAAGTTTAAATTTGTATTGGAATGTTTAATTTACTTTCTTGGTTGACATATCAACAAGCTTATCAATGCAAAAAATCAGTTTTCAAAAAAAAAAAATGTACATGCACCAGTCAAGACAGCTAGGATTACTAAGCCGCCTGCGCCGTGGTTGACAGAAAATTTAAAATTTTTGATGAAACTTAGAAATAAATTGCATACAAAATACAAACGAACTAAAACGGACACTGCTTGGAATGAGTATAAGGAAATGAGGAATTTTGTTAATTCTTGCGTTAAAGCTGAAAAGAAGGCTTTCTTACATCACAAATTTAGAACAGACCCTAAAAGCTTTTGGAAACTCTTGAAAACCCTCAACATTAATTCAACTAAAGATTCTGTCCCTTTAAATGTTGCAACTTCTGATGATTTTCTTAATTCATTCTCGAATCCTCCTACTCAGAAGAATTCTAATAACAATTTAATTAAAAATAAATATTTAAATAATAAATTTTCTGCTAATTTAGAGGAATTTGCCTTTACTGAGATTACTTCTGAAAAAATTGATAAAATAATTTCTAAATTAAAATCTTGTGCTAAAGGCTCTGATGGTATCGATTTAAAGATGATTTTACTTGTCACTCCTTTTTTAAGTAGTCACCTAGCATTTCTTATTAATAAATGTCTGAGTAACGGGTCGTTTCCCACAGTGTGGAAAGATGCTAATATTATCCCCATTCCCAAGATATCCAATCCTTCCCTTGTAAGTCACTTTCGTCCTATAAGTATTCTTCCAACTCTTTCTAAAATTTTAGAAAAAATAGTTTCTGAGCAAGTAACTACATATCTTAATAATTTTAACATTT
Source organism: Rutpela maculata (assembly GCA_936432065.2). Classification (NCBI taxonomy): domain Eukaryota; kingdom Metazoa; phylum Arthropoda; class Insecta; order Coleoptera; family Cerambycidae; genus Rutpela; species Rutpela maculata. The sequence continues at coordinate 246,975,547 of OW386285.2, forward strand.
TACCTGCTACACAATCTGGTTTTCGTGCTCAATATAGTACTAGTACTGCTCTTCTAAAAGTAACAGATGACATTTTTAAAGAAATTGATGTTAATAATCACGTTTGCTTAATTCTCCTAGATTACAGTAAGGCTTTTGATACCTTAGATTACTCCACCTTGTGCATTAAATTGAAATATTTTGGTTTTTCTAATACAGTAATTGCTTTTTTTGAAAATTATCTTTTTGCGCGACGTCAACGTGTTATTTTAAAAAATGAGGTTTCAAATTTTATTAATATTACTAGAGGTGTCCCGCAGGGTAGTATTCTAGGGCCCTTATTGTTTTCTATTTATACAGCAGATTTTAACAAGTTTCTTCAGTACTGTCAGTGCCACCAATATGCTAATGATACACAGTTATATTTTGCTTTTAATTTTCAAAATCTCTCAACAGCTGTATCTAAGATTAATGATGATTTACAAGTTATGTCTGAAGTTTCGTCAGCTCACAGTCTTATATTAAATGAGTCGAAAACTGAATTGTTGGTATTTGGAGGTAGAAAAGAAAGTATTTTAAATGATTCTGATTTTAAGATTAATTTGAATGGCCAGATTTTATCAGCTAGTGACCATTGTAAGAACTTGGGACTGTGGATAGATGTTAATCTTAGATTCTCTAAACATGTTAATTACCTTGTTCAAAAATCTTATACTAAGCTTAAACTGTTATATATTCATAAAGAAATCCTTAGTACCGATGTGAAATTGAAGTTATGCGATTCTCTTATATTATCATCCTTGGCCTACTGTGACATTGTGTATTGGCCTGCCTTACTATATAAAGATAAAGAAAGTTTGCAGATGATTCAGAATGCGTGTTCGAGGTTTAGTTATAATTTGCGAAAATTTGATCACATTTCTACCAGTTTCCTGGCATCCAAATGGCTCAAGCTTAGCGAAAGATTTAGTCTACATTTATCTTGCACAATATATAAAATTTTGAAAGATCACAAACCTGAATATTTGGAAGCAAAATTAGTAAAAAAATAGTGATTTGCATACTTGTTCTACTCGTCAACGTGATCAATTTAGTGTTCCTAAACATAGAACAGCGCTGTTTCAGCGTTCTTTTAGTTATAATGCTGTAAAAATGTTTAATGCGTTACCCAATGATGTCAAGGCCCTCTCCTCTGTCAATTCTTTCAAAAAACGTACAAAAGATCTAATAATTACTATGAGAGAATAATTGTGTATAACCTATTATGGTATGATCTCTGGTAATGTTATTTTTTACAGTTATGTTATTTATTTATCATATAGTTTAGTTATTTTGCGTATGATCTAGATGATTCTTATTTAATATTTTTGTATTTGTATTTTATTTTAATGTATTCTCTTGAAATATTTTCTGTAAGCGGATGGTTGTATGGAAGAGCATATAACATATGAATACCGCCATCCTTCTCTAATTTGTATTTTTCACTTATGTATCTTTCATCCCAATAAAGACATATTATTATTATTATTATTATTATTATTATTAAAAGTCAATTTTTTTGAAAACGGCCAAGGGAATGATTTCAGATTTTACGGGAATTGTTTCAGGACAAATAAAGCTACCATTTCCCGTAGGAATTGAGAGAGTGCATGCATATTTCATTTAAAGGTGGTTCTAGCCTACTGTGGCATGATAATGATTCTGTTTCATTCCAAATTTTAATGGTAATACTTACCTAAATATTTTTTAATTTCTTTTTTGAAAGAATTATAGCTAATAATATTTTTTATTCTTAATTTATATTTTATTTTATATTTATATATAAGATTCAAAAATAATATATAAAAGATTCGTGAAACGAAGAGGTGGAGTGCTGAGGCATATGTAATACACATATGTATGTATGTACACCTCCAAGTACCAATTTAATCCTAAGATACTGTGTTATTGTAGATTATTAGTTTTTATTATTTTATTAATACGGTGGCGTCTTCATTATTACAATTTTATGAAAAAAGATATCGTCTGTTGTTTACGTGTATTCCAATGGAATGGTGTTACTTAACAGTTACTTGTAAACACTATAACCTTTTATTTTAAAAGTAAATAATTAAAATAACATGGTGGTATATTCCCTACTGAAATTGAATCATACTGATTATACAGGGTGATCGCCAGAGTTGTGTAAACTCCCATGTTTTATATCAATTATGTATTATTATAGTTTTAAAGCAAAATATGACTAAAATATTTACGGAATGCATAGAAATTGCAGTCTGGCGTTACCGAGTGCTAACAATAAGAATAAATAAGATACTGACTTGGTGCTTAATCTCAGGACGCTATCTAGAATTGAATTGTGTAGTATTCAAACGTTAATCGAATCGATATTCGTAGTCGGCCACGCCCGACTACAAATTACACTCGTTAGAATAATTTTGCTCTATGTATGATATTAGTGTGCAAGTGAATGTGCCTTATGTTGTATCAAGGAAATCATTATAATAATGGAAACCATGTTTTCTCTTTACTTGGTGAATGTATTTTTAAAGATTAATGTATTTCTCTCATTCGCACTGATTTAAAAATAAACAAAGTGCATGTACTTTTTAAGCAAATGAACGACTACCATCCTTATTTTTACATATTAGTTCTTTTGTTTAGAAGAGACTAGTATTTTTGTATTTTTTTCATTACTGTTAATGGAAGTCGTATATTAATCCACAAACATGTCTCCTTTTACGAGGAAAACAAAATATAATAAAATAGCAGCATCTTTTTTATCTTTAAAGTAATCTATGAAAAACTGCACTATCAAGGAGGATAATGTTTCATTATTATGTACCTCATGAATGTGTCCTATTCTCGTTGACTTAATTCCTAAATTTTTGTGGCAATATCCTTAAAGCTTAACTTTTTATAAAAGAATAGACTAGAACACAGGCCCACAAAAAAAAGTTGTCTGTGCTGGGGTACTGAACATACCTATCTCTTGTATTTTGAGCCGCTGAACTCGAATCTGACCTTAGCAAATAAATAAAAAGTAATTAATTGTAAAAATGAATCAAGAATAGGCTTATAAATAATGATGTATAATAATAATAATATAATCATAATAGGAATTTTATTTCCCCTTTTGCGCTTTAATTTTAACTTCCTCCCAGCTGACATCAGAGAATAATAAGAATGTGTTATCGGAATAAGAAATGATTTCCCATGAAATATCCATATTTAGCATATCATTAATGTTGAAAAAGAATAGGACCTATGACTGTTCCTTGAGGTATTCCATCGGTAGCTGTTTTTTCATGACTTATTTCTGAATCTATGCTGACAACCTGCTTCCGATTTGTGAAGTAATTTCTGAGTAAATCACCGCATATGCCACTGAAACTATAAGTATCTAATTCTTTGAATAGCTTTTCATGAGAAATCATATCAAAAGCTTTCGCCTGATCTAAAAATATTGTCAAAGGCTTTTGATTGTTATTTAGCATTTGATACAAATAACTTGTGGCATTACACATTGCATCGACAGTTGACACTCCTTCTCTGAATCCAAACTGGGAATTAGATATTATATTATACTTATTAAGATGTTCTAATAACCATTTTTATATACATGTTATATGCTAAACAAATATCTAAGTATCTTATCTAAATAAGTAACTTTATATTCTTATCATGGTACGTGATATAATTTGATACATTTATCACCTAAGCGATAACAACTTCCTAGACTTCTCATGTGAAACGCTGGCACGGCAACAATTCCCAGAATGCTGTGCCTACGTTGATATCAAACCTTATAAATATGACCAACAGACGCATTTACGTTCAGTATACATTTAATCTTTATACCAAGCATATTAACTATTGTAACATTTATATATAACCAAATATAATAATATAAAATATTGTGTAAAACCAAAATAAAAGTTTTTAAAAAGCAAATCAAGTTCTAAGTGATATAAAAGTGGCGCAGTCGGTAGGATTGGTAATAACGCCTGGAAGAAGAGCCTAACCAACGAAAACCTCCCAGAAGAACAAGGAACACCCCAAAAAGGGCCTAACTTCAGGAAAGGATCGCCGGAACAAGGAGACATTTGACGACGGGCGGCGGATTCCAATCCCTAAATCAAGAAAGAACCTACAAATGAAGATTTATTACGTGTAAGTACTTATTGAATCATCTCGTTTTTAGTGCAAATTTAATTAAAATAATAATCGAATCATTTCTTGCGTATTGTCCGTGGAAAAGAACAGTTCTGTTGTCCATTACTAGTATAAGTAAAATAAATCTAAGTTTTCAAATTCAAATTAGTTTATGCCAGTAACTACCCAAAATATGGCTCACCAACAACAACAAAACCAACAACAGCACGAGCCACAACCTCAACCAGACGCTGTTGAACCGTATAACCGTATAAATTGAGCGAAATATTTTCAATTATTCCTGAATATGACGGTAATCAAATAAATTTAAATACATTTTTAAATTCATGTAGAACTGCTTTTTTCATGTCAATTGGTAACCAGGTGGTACTTTTAACTGTTCACATAAAAAACAAATTAAAAGGCCGTGCAGCTGAACTAGTGAACTCTAGAAATCCCACTCATTGGGAAGAAATTAAAACTCTTTTAGAGAATCATTTCGGTGATAGTAGAGACCTAACCTCCTTAATACAAGACTTGCAAAGAATGCGACAACTTCCCGGTGAATCTCCGCTCACGTTTATTGCGCGCTTACAAACCCACGAAGCAAAAATGCATGCTTCTGTTCATAAACAGCGGTTAACAGCGGCACAAAAACAAGCACAAACGCAATTAACTGAGGGCATGGTTTTGAACACCTTACTCACGGGACTAGAACCCAAACTTGCGCATGTTGTTAGGGCAAGCGACCCTGAGAATATGCTAAAAGCAATAACGAGAGTTCGAAAAGAACTCCAATTAAATTACTTTGAAACGCAAAAAACCAATCGCAACGATAGTGCAATCACTCCCACGCGTAACCAAAACTTCCCCTTGCCTGCAAGACATTGTTCATTTTGCAAACGTACGGGACACGTCGCTAATGAATGTCGTCAGAGACAACAAAGTTCTCGACCCCCAAATTTTGGTACTCCCCAAATCTATCCTAGGCCTAATTACTATAATCAAAATCCTGGAAATTCGCAAAATTTCCAACAACAAAGACCTAACTACTATAACCAAAATCCTGGAAGCTCACAAAACTTCCAGCAACAAAGACCACCCGTCATTGCACCAAACCCAAATTTCAATAATGCAAGACCACCTGCGATTCAACCTAATTATTATAGACCAAATTCAAATAGAAAAACGCTTCATCTCAATCAAAATACTGAACCCGAAAATCTAGAGCAACAAAATCAAAGTTATTACGTTCACGATAACCCTTACGAAAATATTAACGAGGGATATTATACTGATAATAACCCCTACGCAAGTCCGAACTATTATACAGCTAATACTTCGGAATACGACAACAGCAACGAAGACTATTATACTGCTAATAGTCCCTCCGAAAATTATTACACGGACGAATCGACTTTCGATACAACACCTGTATATAATCGATTTTCGATCAGGCCCACATGCCCAGTCGGACCCGCCTTATCACAAAACCGGAGACTCCGAGATGACAGTATTGCAAACCCAATTTGGCAAAATGAACTTGGACAATTTCAACCCAAATCTCAACTTCCCGGAACAACAGTTCCTATAAGCTCCTTATTGTCTGTCAAATCCAAAAATTTGTATTATATCTATGACATTACTAACACGCATAGATTATTAATCGACACGGGCGCAGGACTATCCATATTCAAACCCAAAATTTGTGAAAATTATAATAGGAGATGTCCGGAAAACATTACGATCCAAGGCATAACTGACCAAAAAATAAATATTAACGAAGCCGTCTTTATCCCGTTTGACAACAATGAACCATTTAAAATTTATGTGTGCGATCTTGACATAGAATTCGATGGACTCCTAGGGTCTGATTTCTTAGAACATTACAATTGTATAGTGGATATAAAAAACAAAAAACTTGTAACAAATTTCAAAACAATCCCGATCCACAAAGTCATGGACCAGGGTCTGCCAAACATACAAAATTACCCAAATCCAGATAATCGTGATACCACTCGTAATATATCAAATATAATTTCAGTTGAACCACGTATAGAACAAATTACCAAACTTAAATGTCACTTGTCCAATACGGAAGCTATACTGTTAGCTACCGAAGTAGACAAGGTAAGACTCCCTAACGCGATAGTTCAAATAGACGATAAAGGTGAATTTATTACCTCTATATTAAACGTAAACGCGGTACCCAAAACCGTTAATTTTTCAAATTTAAAACTAGAGCCGATCCAAAATTTCTCACTGAATAATATAGATGAAGAAACCTCCCAAACTTGCGTAGACAGACATTATGAAATAAAAAACCAACTCCGTCTAGACCACCTAAACATGGAAGAAAATGAACTAATAACTCAACTTTGTCTAGAATACGCGGACATTTTTTATCTTGAAGGTGACCAACTAACTTTCACCAATGAAATTAAACACGCGATAGATACCAATGACGCGAAACCGGTATTCACGAAATCGTACCCTCAGATACACAAAGAAGAAGTCAAAACGCAGGTATCCAAAATGTTAGAACAAAATATTATTCGTCCCTCTAACTCCCCTTGGTCATCTCCAGTGTGGGTTGTCCCTAAGAAACTTGATGCTTCGGGTAAGCCGAAATGGCGTGTGGTTGTAGACTACAGAAAACTCAATGAGTTAACTGTAGGAGATAAATACCCTCTACCCAACATCTCAGATCTCCTGGATCAATTAGGCAAGTGCCAGTACTTCACAACATTGGACTTGGCCTCTGGGTTCCACCAGATCGAGATAGACCCGAAAGACATCCCGAAAAGTGCATTTAGACAACGGGCACTATGAATTCGTTCGTATGCCCTTCGGCCTTAAAAATGCCCCTTCCACCTTCCAAAGGGTTATGGACAACATCCTCATGGGCATTCAAAACGAGAGATGTCTGGTATATATGGATGATATTATCATATATTCCCCGACAGTTCACGAACACATTTCTCGCCTCACAGAAGTGTTCAAACGACTTCGAAATGCCAACTTAAAAATCCAACCTGATAAATGCGAGTTCCTTCGTAAAGAAGTCGCATACCTGGGCCATCTCATAACCAAAGAAGGAGTAAAACCAAACCCTGATAAGATACAGTGCATCGAAAACTTTCCCCAGCCTACTAACCAGAAGGAGATCAAATCCTTCCTCGGGTTGGCAGGTTATTATCGCAGATTTATAGGTAATTTCGCTAAACTATCTAAGCCCCTCACCAAATTGTTACAAAAGGATGTTCCTTTTGCTTTCGACTCAGAGTGTAAAAAATCCTTCAAGGAATTAAAACAAGCCCTCATTTCGACCCCAGTACTTATCTACCCAAACTTCGACGAAACGTTTCTACTCACCACTGATGCAAGCGCATTCGCCATCGGCGCCGTGCTCTCACAAGGCCCCATTGGCAAAGACTTACCAATAGCGTTCGCCTCAAGGACCCTCTGTAAAGCCGAAACCAAATACTCAACCATAGAGCGTGAACTTTTAGCTATACTATGGGGCGTGAAACACTTCCGTCCATACATATTTGGTCGGAAATTTAAGCTAATAACCGACCATAGGCCTCTAACGTGGCTTTTCTCGATAAAAGACCCCGGCAGCCGCCTAGCACGTTGGCGACTGAAGCTTGAAGAATACGAATACGAAATCGAATATAAACCCGGCCGCATTAATAAAAATGCAGACGCTCTTTCCCGCATAAAGATAAATCACATTCAAGATTCCTCTAACTTTCAAGCAGAATCAAAACTAGTAACGTACCCCATTCAAAGTCCCTCGACTCCAATAGAACCCGATCCTGATAGTCAGGACACGACAAGCGACACGACGGAAACAAACGAACAAGAAGATGTCCTGAATGAATTCGAAACCTTCATAAAGTTGTATAAAACAAAGTCACTTATCGATTATTCTAAAATAGAATTTTCGAACGGGCAACTCTTAGACAAAACCAACAAAAATATAGTGACCTTTTTCCAACAAAACAATCTCAAAGATTTTCATTATAAAATCCTTGAAGATTTGTTCGAAGAAAACGCAGACTTCCGAGATTTAGAATTAAATAAATTATCGAGTAAGTCGGTGCGACATAGAAATTACTTTATCGTGGCTCTACCATACGACCCCGAAACCGTAATCCAAAATCTATTTATCTCCCTATACAAAGGTCGTGAAGAGTTCGACGACTCCAAAACGTATTGTATCGAAAACAATGTCGAACTCCCTATTCTTGAAATTTTGTCATTTCTTTTATCGGAAAAAGACGTGAAACTCAAAATATGTCAAAACGTTACTAGAACACCTAGTGACGACGAAATCCCAATTGTTATCGACCAGCATCATACTGGCAAAGCTTATCTCCACCGCGGAATAAATGAGACTATTCGTCGTATTCGAGAGAAATACAATTGGAAAGGATTGACAAAGGACGTCGAAAATTTCATAAAAGCCTGCAAAATCTGCCAAGAAACAAAAATCTGTCGCAAAAATTTAGATAACCCTCTCGTAATTACGGAGACGCTTAAATCCTCTTTTGAACGTATAAACATAGACGTCCTAGAAGTCCCAACGAAAAATTACGCGCTTACTATACGCGACGAACTTACAAAATTCACTCAAGCGTATCCTATCAAAGATAAATCAGCAAAATCAATCGCAAACACTCTACTCGTTTACTTCCAGCACTTCGGAACACCCCTTCGAATCCATTGCGATTATGGCCGAGAATTCGATAACGCCAACCTAAAAGATTTATGTCTCCTCTATGACATCAAAGTAACGCAGTCTAGTGTCGGAACACCCTGACGAACACCCCTTCAACATATTACCTTACGTGATAATATGCTATAATACCTCTACTAACAAAACTCACGGATTTATACCCTACGAGTTAGTCTTCGGACACACATCCAGCAGACCACCTGAAACGCTATATAATCAGGAAGAACTAGTCACGAAATACGTCAGAGACTTAAATAATCGCCTCTCTTATTATTATAAAGTCGCGCGCGCCAGAACTGAAACACAAAAACAAAAAGCGAAAGTTCGGTTCGACGCCCACGTTTCAAAGGAAACCCCCGAATATCAGATTGATCAAAAGGTGTATTTAAAAGAATCCCAAATCACCGATAAGTTACGTAATAAATATAACGGGCCATTTGAGATTTTGGAACTTCACAAAGACTCAGCCACCCTCCTTAACAAAAAAACAAAACAAAAAACTAAAGCTAACTTTGACAGGTTAAAACCATATATTGAAGCCTAAATTGTCTTACAGGTTCACCTTGCTGATCGGAGCAGCCATGTCCCAGTACCAAATAACACCCATCAATAACACCGTCGGAGTCTATTGCCACGACGAAACGAGTCCATAAAAATCTATCAAGCCTCGAAGAAGCCTTTATCAACAACAACAAAATTTTAGAATCAATTGTCAATATATTCACCCCCGATACACGCGAAACGAAAGAATTCCTAGTCAAAGTCAAAACACACATAACACTCCTAAACCAAATTCCCTTAAGGTAAAATTTGAGGAAATCTTTGTTAACACCAAACGATTCAAGCGCGGTATATTAAATGGAGCAGGTAGTATATTTAAAGCAATTACCGGCAATCTAGATGCTGAAGATGGACAATTCCTCACAGGCAGTATTAACAAATTAAACAAAGATCAACATCAAATAGAAAACCTCCTGAAAAATCAAATATCCGTTACCTCTACCGTCATAAAAACCTTTAACGAGACGATCCAAAATATGCAAATTAATATAGTAACGTTTAACGAGGATATGAAAAAGATTCAAATCGGACTGCATAAAGTAAATGATAGAGTTGCACTGGTTCAAGCCGAACTAAAATTTATCGAAACATGTGAAAAATTGACTGAAAGTTACTTGTACCTCCAGAGCAACCTTGATGACATTTTGAACGAGATCACATTTGCTCGTCTGAAAATATTACACTCTTCAATTATTTCACCCGAAAGTTTGATTACTGCACTTCAGGAAATCTCTCAAAACTTAGTAAAAAATAATCTACCTCTACCGGTAAAATATTCAGAAATTCCCCAATACCTAGAAATTATCGAACTAGAAGCCTTTCAATCAAAATCAGATCTTGTTTTCGTTCTAAGAATACCACTAGTAGAACAGCAACTCTATACCCTGTATCATTTGTATCCTATCCCTATACTAGACAACAGAACTGGCCTTCACCATGTCTTGTCATTCTCACAAAAATTCATTGCGCGTAACGATGATTCACTAATGTACATCCCCGTCAAGGACCTGAGTACATGCAAACAACTAGATTCCCATAAGAAACTATGCTCAGACCTCTACGCCTACCCGATCGACAGCAGTGCAGCATGCGAAGCCCAGCTACTGAAAAACTTCAGAAAAATCCCAGAAAACTGTGTAAGTTCCCTCGTCTATGGACAAGGTTATAACGTTCAGAAACTACAAGGCAATGTGTGGTTAATAATTGTCTCTGAACCCATTCACATCACCATAAACTGTAATAAAATGGACACAAAAATCACCAGTGTTAATAAGAACTCTATATTAAAACTCCACCCGGACTGTTACGCGTTTGTCGGTATAACAAAAGTGCAAGCAGAAAGCCGCAATACCATCAACATTACGGACAATTCACATCCAGTGGTTATACCCTATGACTGTTGTAGTGACATTCCCGAAAAACTCCAGCTACCCAAGTTGGAACCTCTCCAGTTCGATCATCTAAATGTCGAAAAGCTAGACATAGCCAACCACAAACTCGAGCAATACTCTAGAGACTTAGACAAACTAATAAACGAGCCATTTATAACTAAACATTTTTCCTTAAGCATGTATACAGTTATTGGTCTGTCCATCTGTCTCCTAGCCGCCTTCATCGCCTGGAAATGCAGGAAAAGATGCTATGGTTGTAAGGAATCCAAGGACGCCACCCCTAATGAGATGCTGAAAAGAATTGGCACCCTCCTGAGAAGAAGACCTCATCTACCTACAGAAGAGGAAGAAATGACCGATTTTCCCCAAAAAGTCGGTGAATAACACCGACTTTTCAAAAAGAAAGGGAGTTGTTATATGCTAAACAAACCACATCAATGTATTCAAATATCTAAGTATCTTATCTAAATAAGTAACTTTATATTCTTATCATGGTACGTGATATAATTTGATACATTTATCACCTAAGCGATAACAACTTCCTAGACTTCTCATGTGAAACGCTGGCACGGCAACAATTCCCAGAATGCTGTGCCTACGTTGATATCAAACCTTATAAATATGACCAACAGACGCATTTGCGTTCAGTATACATTTAATCTTTATACCAAGCATATTAACTATTGTAACATTTATATATAACCAAATATAATAATATAAAATATTGTGTAAAACCAAAATAAAAGTTTTTAAAAAGCAAATCAAGTTCTAAGTGATATAAAATACATGTTTCTATAATTTTTGAGATGTTGCTAATGAGAAATATGGGACGGTAGTCTGAAATGATATTTATGTTTTCTTATTTAAATAGTGGTTTTATAATAGTTCTTTTCAGTGCTTTTGGGAAATAGTCTTGTTGAAATATCAGATTTACAATATATTGTAATGGGTTTAGTACATAAGTAAAAGATTCCTTGATTGTTTTTACCCTAATACCATCAATACCCAGCGCGTTATTACTTTTCAAACTATTTTCACTACTATTTCATTTTCTGAGACTGGATACAAAAATATCGAATTTTTTATAATAGATTTTGTATTTTCTCTCGAATTTTCATCCTTATTATTTTTTATTATATCTTGAGCCATTTTGTGTCAAGTTTCAGAAAAGTAATTATTAAATTCAGAAGCGATTTCCTTGGGTTCTGTCAATATTTTATTTTCGATTTGAATTTGGTTTATTATTGTTCTATTTTGTTCTATGTTTTCATTTGTTGATTCTCTTATTAGTCCCCACACTTTTTTTACATCATGACTAGCTTTTTTGAATTGATCTCTATAATATTCACTTTTTATTTTTCTAATTAGTTTATTTATCATATTTCTGTGTTTTGTGTATTTATTTTTTATTTCCAATAATTTGGATATTTTAACAATGTTTGTTTTAATTTGTCCCTAGTATGTATAGAATTTATTAAGTCTTGACTTTTGCATGGTTTTAGTTTATGTTCATTATTTATTTTAGAGCATATCATTTTTGTACATTTTTTTATTTTAAATTTATATTTAGTTATGAACTTATTTGTTGCAGCATCTATATTGTTTTCATTGTATACTTCTGACCATGTCCCCTTTAGCAAATCTCTGATAAATTTTCGATAATCTATTTTTTCATAAATTTTTGTTGAATTCTTCCTTTATTTATTTTTTTTACGAGGCTGTAAGTGGCTATAATCTTATAAATTTTATTTTTATTTTATTTTGTTGTGAATGTTTCTATACTCTACTGGCGATAACTAACGAGTTCGAAAAAACTTGTACAACTTTTCTAGGATTGAAATAGAATGTAGGGTTCAATAATTGTTGTGAATGATTGAATTTGAATAAATGATTTAAGTATTTTTAATATATTTTTTGCTTTAAAATGCCAAGAATCCTATCATGTAATTTAATACTTCGTTAGTATTAGCTAGAAAAGTAGTTGTTTTGATTCGTTCTCTTATAATGAGTTTTTTTAAAGTATTTACCTAACTAGTATATTAGCGTGCCCAGATTAGGGCAACAATATACAGAAAGTAGGTAATTTCATAATAAATAAAAAATTGTGTAAGTTGTGATTTGCTTAATGCCAAAATAATATCCTCTAATCATGATGAAAGCAAACAAATAAAAAATTAACTGTAAATATAAACTAAATATTGTCGGAAAATATCCAAAATTAAATTAAATTATTGTATTTTACGTTAGAAAATAGAAATTATTTAAATCGTGTAATTATTAGAGACATAACTTCGCGTATAGGCAACGGAGGTAATAGGATATTTCCGTTGTCTATGCAATCTTTCACATATTTATTGGTGTTCTTCCATAGAGGCATTGCTCTAGCAATGAACTCGGCAAATTGCTGAGTAAGGAAGAGCACGAATAAGTATTGATGAAAGAAATTAGTAGAGAGAATTCATTACCGCGTTAGCTCCGGAAGGAGACGGTAGCCGGGAGTCATTGAAGAGAAAAATCCCGAAAGGGTAAAATTAAAATTCATTATCGCGTTAGCTCCGGAAGGAGACGGTAGCCGAGTCAGTGAAGAGCAAAGTCCCGAAAGGGTGAAACTAATTATTGAAATTTTCTAAGTCCAGCCGCCAGCCGCCTACCCATGTTGAGAGTTCAGGGAAGAATACTCCTGTAAGTATAATCATTCTTTTGTGTACCAGTTTTCAAATAAATTGTATTTGCCGTTCAGTAACAAATAGTTTCACTTGTGTTCGTGTGTGTGGTCCTACCCCTTTCTGTTGAAGATACCCGGTTCCTCGGGAAAATTAAGTCGAGTACCCAAGCGAGTACCCCATTTTGAAAGGGGCCGCCCCCAGAGGCTCGACATATGGTGGAAGCGCGGGCAAATTAAATTTTCACATGTGTTAATGTAATATTTTATATCTAATAAGGGAGGTGCCATACTTAACGAAGTCGTTTGAAAGGGCTGTTTGGTGAAAGCACCGAATTGTTAATTTTTTTAAAAATTTTTTTAAGTTACTGAACGACAAATAGCGGTAGCGTTAGGTTCTACGCATTTTTAATTTAATAAGTTACTGGGCGACCTAATTTGTAGTGATTTTTATTTTTTTTCTTTTTCTAAATTAGTGTAGAAATCAGGGATTCAAAGTTTTAGTGGCAACAAGTGATCTGTGGTACTTACTTAAATTAAATTTAAAATTGCGCGTTCATTTAATTTTCTTTAACGTAGCTATCCTTTCTCTAAGCGCCCGTAGATCTGGCTAGAGACAGCGTAGCAATATATTTTTTTTCTCCCGTTTTCAAAGCAATTGTCAGGAAAGTCTACACTTTTCCCGATCAGCCTGGTTCTCAGGCCGGGAAAATTACAGGACAAGTTGTAAAGTCAAGGCCCTTGACTATCGCCCGTATACCTGGCTAGTTAAGTTTGACGTCCAACTGCACTCCTATAATTGTTTGAAAATATATTTTTATTTATTCTTTTTATCATATGTTTATCATATGTTAGTAACCAGTACCTCAAGTCACCTTGTTTGTTAAAATTTATTTTTTGAATATTTTTTTTTTCTTACTTTAATTTTTATTTAAATGCCACGCCTGAAACCGGGCAAAAAAGAAAGGCAGGAAAGAAGGGAGGCAAGGAGGAAAGCTCTTGCGTCGCATTCATTAACCCCGATTGAAGTTGAGTTAAATCAGTCAGGTCTGCCTATAACCCCACGAATTGAGGGAAAAAATTGTGAGGAAAAGGAAAGCAATTATTTTTGTTTTCCGGAGGTTACAGTTGCTGCAAATAAACCCGTAAAAACGGAAAATATCGCGCTAAGTAAAGAAATGGCAATTAAATTTAAAATTTTATTTGGGGATGATGATGACATGCAGTAATTGAAATTTTGCATTTGTTGGGGGTGAACATTTATTTTCTTTTTGTACACGAATTATTGAGGGAGGTTTATATAAGTAGAAATACGGAAATATTTGAAATTTTCACTTGTCATATTCGTCTGACATAAAAAGACACATAGTCCCGAGGAGAAAAATTATTATTTCTTAACTATTTTTATCATTCGCATTTTTTTTTTTATTTATTTTTTGTTTAATTTCATTTTATTTAGTTATTATTTAATCTAATTTTAATTTAACTTCTTGTCCGACTTAATAATTATTTTTACTGATTTATCTGAGCTGTCTGCTTGTTATTTGTCATTAGTGTTTTTTTAAAATTATACTTAAAATATACCTATAACCAAAATAATTCATAACAAAAACAAATATAAAGATGCGGTAGAGTATGTCAGGAGGCGAGAAAAGACTAACAATACAAGTGGAACCAGTGCCCGATAGTTTTAATCCGGAATCCAACAGTACCGAAATACGTACTAATCAGACTCAGGACCCATTTCAAGCGAGTAATCGCGTAGCGAGATCACCGCCCCAAACGCCAATACCACACAGGCAAGAAAGAAAATTTTCATCTAGCTCGTTACCTGAACTATATGAAATAGAAAGAAGAGTAACTAGGGCACAAACTCGAGCAATAAAATCAAACAAAAAACATATACAGGACACCTCAGAAGAAACCACCAGCGACCCCGAGAGTCCGGATCACCACGAAATTACAATTGTTAATAAACAATTAAAGAAGGCACTGCAGCAGAGTAACATTTCCACCCCAACACAAAGTTACGGTGAAAAACTCGAAAGGAGAATAAATTTCGACGTGTCTGAGGAAGAAAAAGAACCTGCTAAAGAAAAAGGAAGAGAAGAAAAACAGGAGAGCGAAGCTCGTGATACTCCCAAGGAAAAGAAAAAGGAAAATATGGATACGACAATTTCAGAAGCATTAACGGCACATAAAAAGCCCGCAATTCCCACTTTCATAAGTCCCCAAACATTCCATCCAAGCAAGGGAAATGCGAGTAATTTTATTAAAAATTACGAAAGAACGGCGATTGCGAACGGATGGGACAACCCTTTAAAAATTTTCTATTTGGGCTCCTTTTTAGAAGGAGGCGCCAACTTGTGGTATAAAATATACACAGGTGATATCAAAAATGCACAAAAAACGTGGACACAAATTGTCGACGATTTCTTATTAGAATTTGAAGACCCAGACTTAATAGAGCATTTAAGGGATAGAGTCGAAAATAGAAAGCAAGGACCAAATGAGTCGGTCAAGGACTTTTTCTACGAACTAAAAACAATATTTCACGAATACGACGAGACACTTGACGCACGGAAATTCATAAAATTTTTTGAAAAAGGTCTCAACCAGGAGGCGGCTTATCACTATCACTGGCTGACACATTCCCCAAATCGTAAACCGACAACACTAGAAGAAGTAAAGGATCTGGCAACTACGATTGACAAAGCACCACGCAGCACGCGCGAATGCCAGGAGCAGATAACCCCCCAATGGCAACCCCCAATTCAAAGGAATTTTCAACCCTACCAACAAACTACCGACGTAAATTATGGTACCCTGGGATTGGTAAGAAACTCGTCACACGCAAGAGGAAATTTTGAAGCAAGGAGATTCCCTAGTCAGGACACCCAGTACAGACGAAATGGCAATTCGTATGACACAGGACGGTCCTATCAAAACCACCAAGCACGTCAAGTCCAACCTCCCACAATGAACAGAGAGTTCGTACCTACGACCCAACACGGCAGAAGTTACGGCCAGGCAAACGGATATGGGGAAAATTATAAAAGGAATACTAATTTACCAACAACACGGACGCCAGACAATAGGCCAAGATGCTATAACTGCAACCGGCCGGGACATTTCGCTGCAACATGCCCTAACGTTGCGAGAGGTTCCCCAAATGGCAGGGGGCGGCAAAATTAGAACTCCCAGCCGTCCTAAACACTAAGGGGGGGTATAGTACAGGTGCTAAAGCAACAACTATCTTACTTGACATAAAAATAAACAACCTTCCAACAAAAGCTATCCTAGATACAGGTAGCGCCAAAAATATTATACGTGCAAATTTGTTACCCCACTTTGTACCAAAAACGACATTTAAAAACTTAATTACTGCAGGGGGTCACCGAATACCGGTCATAGGTCATTTTACATTTCAACTACAGATTCAAAACTTAACGACATTATGTGAAGCTGAAATTATAGAAGAGTCACCATACCCACTAATACTTGGTATGGAATTTTTAACAAAATTTAAATCGATAATAAATTTACAAGATGACGTAATAATATTTACGGAGGGGCAAATCCAACATAGTCTTCCAGTCAACAAACAAGAAACTAACAACCAATTAATTACGACTTTTGAAAATAGAAAACAAACGCCGGAGCAAAACAAAACTTACGCACAAGAATATATTAGCCCCACAAACTATAAGAAACTCTATCATCGGAAATGTTTAGAAGAAATCTCGAGACAAATTAAAAGTCAACATGAAAATAAAATACCTTCGAAAAGAGAAGAAAACAACATAGCACCCTCGTACTCAGACTTTTGGCAGATGGTTAATAATGGTACACTTGTGGAGTCTACCACAAAAATTGAGGAAAAAAATATGGATATTTTTAACACAGCAGACACATACTCCCTAGCACACTGCGTATCAGCAGATTTGAGAATGGGACGAGGTATAGCCAAAAAATTTAAAGAAAAATTTCAGGGGGTAGAAGAACTTTTAGAACAAAATCAGGGTCTAGGGGGGTTGGCCTCACTAAAAAGGAAAAAAAGAAATATATACTACTTAATTACCAAAAAATTTTGTTATGATAAACCTACATACAATAACCTTTATAATTGCTTACAAAAATTAAAATCAAATATTTTACAATCTAACATTACACAATTAGCAATGCCCCGGATAGGATGTGGACTAGACGGCCTAGATTGGGAAATAGTTAAACCAATGATACAATACACGTTTTTGGGCACAAACGTTGAAATATTAGTATGTACATGGAATCCCACTCAAGGAGGATTAAAAATAAGGCATAACCCGTTAATAACGACAAATAATCATATAACTAACGGCCCATCTACTTCAATGGAAAATAATAAACCAGTTATAGCCGAAGTAGAGGAGAGGGCCATATTAACGCTAGAAAAATTTGAAGAAAGCTACGAACACGTTTTAAGAGACTTAGAAAACATACAGCTAAATCTGGGAGAAAGACAAGGAAAACCCACTAAAATTATGACCACGGAAAATTTCGTCATTGAACCATTGCAAGAGATATGTTTAGAATTAACCGCAACAATTTCACATGATAAAATAATTTTGCTTTTTCAAAACTTCGTTCTTAATGAAAAATTTTTATTATCAAAAGGTTTATTGACAACAACAGGGCTATATTTTCTGGGCTCACGCTTGTTTATAAATGTAAAATCGCGGGCAGCTTGCCCAGTAAAAATTTACAAACGATCAACTATAGGCTTTCTGATGGAGCCTTTAGAACTTGAGGAAGGAGAAAAATTATTACTATACATGGACCAAGAGGAGGATGCTGAAAAAGTAACATTGGAGGATCACGATTTGGAACATATCACGGACGGCACAACTAAGCAAAATTTACAAAAACTCTTAAACGAATATAATGACATATTCTCAAAATCAATGAGGTATATGGGGCGGACACATCTTGCGGAGCATAAAATAGATGTCAATGGGGCCACTCCAATAAAAAATCGCCCATACCGGGTGAGCCAAAAAGAAAGAAATATTATTGCTCAGCAAATAGAGGATATGGAAAAGTTTAACATTATTAAACCCTGTCACTCACCGTGGGCAAGTCCACTAGTTTTAGTACAGAAGAAAGATGGCGAAAAAAGGTTTTGCGTAGATTATAGGAAATTAAATGAAGTAACAACAAAAACTACTTATCCACTGCCAAATATCGATGATATTTTAACTTATCTCGGAACGGATACTGAATTCTTCTCTACATTGGACATGCATAGTGGTTACTGGCAGGTACCAATGGCCGAAGACAGTAAGCAATACACAGCTTTTGTTGCCCAGGGTCATGGTTCTTACAGTTTTGAAGTCTTGCCTTTCGGACTGTGCGGAGCACCTGGGACCTTTCAAGAACTAGCTGATAAAGTGTTTGAAGGGATGAAATGGAAAGATATCCTTATATATTTGGACGACATCATCATATTTTCAAAAACAAAGGAAGAACACATAGAAAAACTACAAAGAGTTTTCCAAAGACTTCGAGAAGCAGGATTAACTCTAAAACCTAATAAATGTGAATACCTAAAAACGGAATTAAAAATATTAGGGTATCATGTAAGCACCAAGGGTATACTTCCGGATGAGGAAAAAGTTAAGGCAATAAAGAACTTTGCAGTTCCTAAAACATTAAAACAACTTCAAAGTTTCCTAGGACTTTGTAATTTTTATAGAAAATTTGTAAGAAACTACTCTATGATAGCTCGACCATTACATGAACTAACAAAAAAATCTACGAAATTTACATGGGGTAAAGATCAACAAAAAACATTCGAAATTCTCAAACAAAAATTAATCGAGGCCCCAGTTTTACAGCATTTCGACCCAAATAAAGGAACAACCTTGCACGTGGATGCAAGCAGAACAGGAATTGGCGGTATCTTGCTTCAGGAGAACGAAACTGGGGAGCTGCATCCGATCGCCTACGTAAGCAGAAGCCTGCAGAAACACGAGAAAAACTATTTTACTATTTCCGAAATCGAAGGATTAGCCGTAGTATGGATTTTGGGCTACCTGAGACATTTAATTTATGGCCGTCCTATAAAAATAATTACTGACCACAGTGCCCTATGTTGGTTAAAGACAATAAGAAATCCAGGCCGCCTGGCTCGTTGGGCATTGAAATTGTCAGAGTTTGACTACTCTATAGAACACAGAAAAGGATGTCTAAATAAAGATGCGGACTGTCTGTCTAGGAACCCATTAACGCCTAAAGATTACATAGATAAGGTGGATACGGAAGATATCCCAACACTTCTGCTGGATATGAAAGATCTCGAAAAGGAAACCTCAGAATATGAAAAAGAAGAGTTACTATTATTAAACACGGAAGACATAAGTAATCTGCAACAAGAAGATGCAAACATTAGAAAAATACTAAATGCTATACTAAACCCCCGAGAAGCAGATATAGGGACAGCAAAAAGGGCTAAACAATTTACTGTAAAAAATGGAAATCTCTATAAAATTAATACGAGCCAGCAAGGTCTTGAAAACTTATTAGTAATTCCGAAAAAATTAGTGGGGGAAATTCTATTTCAGTTACACTCAGAACCGCTTAGTGGACACCTCGGACTGACAAAAACCCTACAAAAAATTAAAAGTCGATTCTATTGGGACTCAATGCAGAAGGATGTAGTAAAATATGTGAAAGGGTGCCGCGATTGCCAAACAAGAAAGGGCGGGAATAAAAAACCAGCTGGCCTCCTGCAACCAATACAAATAGGTACCCCATTCGAAAAAGTCGGAATCGACCTATTGGGACCTTTCAGACGTAGCCAAAATGGAAAAACCATGATAGTAGTGTGTACAGATTATGCAACTCGCTACGTGGAAGCCGCAGCTTTACCAAATGGAAAAGCAGGACCGGTCGCAAAATTTTTATTACATAATATTATAACACGTCATGGCTCACCTAAATATATTCTAAGTGATCAAGGAAAAACATTTCAATCAGAATTGGTAAAAGAATTGCTAAGAATCATGGGCACCACAAGTAGATTCACCACAGCCTATCATCCCTGTTGTAATGGGTTAACTGAAAGATTTAACAAAACTTTGGCAGACATGTTAGCAATGTTTACTAACACAAATCAAACCGATTGGGACCAATACATACCTCATTGCGTATGGGCACATAATACATCGAGGCAAGCAACTACAAAATTCTCCCCATATGAATTAGTTTTTGCAAGATATCCAGCCCTCCCAACAGAGGCCAATCTATCACAAGAATCGAATTGCCTAGATGTAGAGGAAATTAGGCAAAGAGCCTTAGCAGTCAGAAATCTTGCAGTGGAAAATATAGAAAAAAGACAAAAAAGTGACAAAAGAAGGTATGATAGAAAACATAGACACGTTGAGTTTAAACCAGGAGATCAAATAAAAGTTTTTACCCCCATAAGAAAGAAAGGAAAAAGTGAAAAACTATTACTTAAATGGTTTGGCCCATATTACATTGTAAAGAAAATAGGGGAAGTCGACTACAAAATTAGAAAAGGACGAAAGAAAAAAGCCAAGACAGATGTAGTACACGTAAGCCGTATACTACCGTACAACGACCCCTGGTCTCCAACCTCAGAAGAAAAAGACGAAGAAGAGCAGTGGGAAGACGAGGTGGAAGAAGAAGAAGGACAGGAAGCAACCGCACAAACCGACGGACAAGATAAAGCCGAACAAGAGAAAGCAAATCAAAAAGCAAATGAAAACGAAAATATTATAGGATTAGGGTCCGTAAATTTGTTATGGCCAGAGCAAATAGAGAAAATTGAGCTGGCAAAAAATGAAAATAAAATGATATTACCAAAAGTGGTAACTGAGCTGCCAGAAAATGAAAATAAAATAAGTTTCTTAGGTAAACAAAGGGCGGAAGGCCATAAAACCCAGAAAATTGGCGGAAAGGACAATATACTTTCGGAACCGGAAGGTATTCTGACAAGTAGAGTCTGTGGCAGCGAAAGGCTGCCGTCCCCTAGAGAAAACGACACCAAAGCGAAAATGGTAGATGAGGGGTGCAAAGAAGACGAAGAAACTTACCCAGAATCCCTTATGAACAATGTGAAAATTAGAAATAGTAATGAAGATACTAATTTTAAAATCGATAAAAATAATGTGCAGAAACTTGCGCTTATTTACGCAGCACTGTTTATGTACAATTATTTGGCTACAGGGAAATGCAGAAATAAATAAGTATAATATAATATAAGTAGTTTAAGTAAAAATATGAATATAAGTAAATAAAACAAGATGGTATAAAAGTCGATCATAATAAAGTAAGAAATCAATTGGAATGTTTATTGAGTAAATATTGTTATAAGGATTAGCTTAGCGAACACCCGACATATGTAAACAAATTCGGGAAATCATATTAAGATCGGAGTTCAACAAAAATATGTTCTACTTGGACACATATCACCGGTTTGAACTATCACCTATAGGCGACAAATAGCAAGGATTTAAGAACCATATTTTCCCGCAGGTTGGCCACAACATTGCTATCTATAACGACTATATACACACAGCACGTAGAGGTCACAGCGGGCGCATTTTGGAAAACACTGCCGGATACCATCAGTTACGAGGCGACCATCCCTCTGACCTACTATGCAGATTGGTTAGAAGAAGAGGTAAGTCCCACAAGAAAATTTAACAGATGTAAAACTAACAATGTGAGGTGGAATGATTATTGTAAGCTTATAAAGAATATCGATTTAGTTAGTGATGCTTTCGAAACAGAATTCGACTCACTAGCACGATCATGGGGGACAGAAAAACTAAAAAATATAACGTCAGAAAAATCCGAATGGAGATTTAAACGAAGCTTGAATTTCCTGGGAGACGCGTTAAGCTGGTGCTGTGGGGTAGCTACTCAACAAAAACTAGACAGCCTGTATATGCAAAACAATGATCTAAGAAGTAGTATGCTGAGAATTAATAGTGCCTTAGATCGTACCCTTAGAGTTATTTCAGAAAACTCAAAGAAGTTTGAAGAATTAAATCAATGGACAGTCAATAGCTTTAACCAAACAGAGATAAGAATTAAAGAACTGGAAAAGTTCGTAAAAAATACCGAAAGTGAAATGATAGGGGAAGAAAATGAACAAAACCTCTTCATATGGTATGTTTTAAATTACCAATTTGAAAATATAAAAAAAACAATAAAGATAACGAGGGCAATGAAACGGCAGGATATAATAAATTCATGTAAACAACATCACATACCCATATCTATAATCGAACCGAACACCTTACAACACGATATAGAAACTTTAGAAAATGAATTAGCAGCGGCAAATCAGGGATTGGCAATTCCAAGTTACCAACTATCCAAACTTTACGAAATACCAATATGTGACTGTACTTTCACAAGAAATAAAATTTTGGTACAAGTCAAAATCCCCATCACACAGAAAAATAGGAAATGGGAGCTTTTCGAGTTTAATTCATGCCCATTTAATTGGGGAAATACAACATGTGTGATTGAGCACACCACTCTTTACTTAGCGGTGGACAGAAATGAAATGGCAGGTGATAACATTAGGCAAATTTCAGGCATGGGACTGCATTATTGCAAACCTTATCAAGATAAATTATGTTACTTACCAAGATTCTCAGGAGACACGCTGCAAGGACCTGCTTGCGCCAGAAAATTATTCACCGGAGCTACAGTGCAAGACCTAAGCTATCACTGTCCATTCCGCTGTCACGAATCAACCCTAACGATCATCTCGGAAATAAACGAGTTCATTTATATTATCACAAACATAAGACCAGAAACATCAATATTTTGCAAAAATTACACGTACACATTCTCTGAGGAAACAGCTAAACAGCCGGGGGCGATAAAACTGGAACTACCTTGCAGCTGTAAACTACAATATAAAGACGAGGAATTAATACCAAAAAGATTCCCATGCTCTCTACAAAACGTTAAATCGGTGTCAATGGTACATGTCGTACCAGCAGCATGGACCCACTTAAAAACATTTGTCTTGCAACCATCGTCGCAAGAACAGCTGCCAACCTTTAAAAACTTATCGGAATGTTTAGACAACAAATGGCACCTAAATATCCCCCACATTAATTTAAGCACTACACGGTATGAAATTAACTCAATTAAGGAAGCGATAGAAGCTAATAAGATACCCTCGTACGCCGACGGATACGGTTACCACAGTGATACGTTGTTATTAATATGGAATACTATTTTATCCGTGGGATTAATTTACATACTACTACACCGAAATGGTCCGGTGGCAATATTGGCTACAACAGCCGCTCCCGTCACAGCCAGCGATACACACCCCGTGCATCACAGTACACTCATAGGTTTACTATACGCCATATTTGCTATACTGATGATTTACGTAATTATAAAAACATGTTGGTTGTATATAAAAAGAAGAAAGACACTAAACAGGAAATCTAAAAACGCACCTGTACCCCCTCTTAGGAGTAATTTACAAAAATCAAAATCGTACATTTTAGAAACGAGCGGCGACGTTGACATAATTACCCTCAAAGAAAAGAAACAGTTTGAGTGCGTTCTAAGGCAAATTGATAATCCGTCACAAGGTACAAGCAGTGAACGTGTCTAATCTAAGTAAACAATATGAACATTCCCAGAAAATTTTCTTTCTTTCTGACATAAATATAGTTATAAACTGAATTATTTTCGGTATTGAGGGTAGAGTATAGTGTAGATTAGCATATTTTGAGTCTATTTAATCGCAAAATAAATTATTATCTGTAGAAATATAAGTTAGATGTAAAGGCTATAATAAATATTTTTTACTTCTTTCAAATCGATGCTCAAATTTAAGATTTGAATTTATATGGAGCTCTGGTAAATTAGTCAAAAATAGTTGAGAAATAATGAGAGAAATTACTACCAAATAGCATCCTTTTGGGAACTTGTTAAGTTCGTTCATTCACCTGACTCACAAGAATTAGTGAAAAATAAGGAAAATATATAATCCCTCATTACGCAAACTGTGGTATAAGTAATTTATTTAAAAGTAAATAAAACATAATTACGACTGGAGGATAGGTGTGATAATCTCGTTCAAAGTCATCTGTGTTTAATGACAGATACCTATTAAAAATCCAAGAATCACTGATACCAATAATATTTCTAATTCACTATCATGTTTCAGATTTGTTATCCACCGAAAATAAAGAGTCCTATGATTTAATATATAAAAAATAAATCGCAGCGTGCACGTGAAATGAAAATATTTAATATTTCAATCCAGTATTATTTTCAGAGATACCGACCAAAAATGAAGAGTACTTATCATAGAATTTGTAAATATAAAGGGTGTGCCAGGAGTAGAATTAACACCCAACGATGCAACCAGATTGTTATTAAACTTTTTTTAAGAAAGCTACCGATCAGTA
The DNA here is from genome assembly GCA_936432065.2 of Rutpela maculata. Classification (NCBI taxonomy): domain Eukaryota; kingdom Metazoa; phylum Arthropoda; class Insecta; order Coleoptera; family Cerambycidae; genus Rutpela; species Rutpela maculata. The sequence continues at coordinate 247,000,498 of OW386285.2, forward strand.
TAGTTCGAATTTAATTACCTGTAGGAAATGGAAATCCGTAACACTTAGCAACTTTTCCACACATTGACCACAAAAACACTCGATGGAAAAACACACTCACTTTCACCATATTCACTTTCAGTTGTTAAATTTTCACAATCGGGAAGCTTTAAAATAAAAACGATTTTTTTTTTTCGGGAATATGAGTTAAATTAGAGCCACATTAGATTCACGTCGGAACTCAACTGAATAGAAAGCCAGCACATACTTCTTCGTATGGCGAGAAGATAAAAAAAAGTGCGATTAGGAAATGCTGAAATTATACTTTGGTTATCTCAACGGTCTTTAAGGTCATTATACAACGGAATATTCTACTTCTGTAAAACAAAATCTCTTTGAGGCATATTACAGGGTGAACCAATTAATTGCGAATCTCATGCAGGGCAACCTCAGCAGAGAAAAGTGTTTAGATACATTTTTCTTAGATTAACAGACAGTATAAATTGTCATTTGAAAGAAATTTGTTAGTTAAAATTAGCATCAAACACTAGATTGTAAGCACTTAATTAAATAATATTTTAGTCTTGTTTCACTTTAATTATTATTACTTAATTAATAGTAGATAAATATTAGGGCCTGGAATGAGCTTATATTAGTTAGGATCAAGTAGATATTTTACCAAAATATATGTCAAATGTGGCGAAAAAATTCGCAGGCTCAGATGTTGACAAACTGTTCTTATCCATAGCCCTAAATCTAGTAGAGAGCTTCATTTCTTAAGATTATTATACAAAGTGGAGAAAATGTATTCTCTAATTCTTAGGTTGTATTACGGATAGAATTACATTTTATTAGTATTAAGAGTATATATCAGTATGTGCTAACACTGTTTTCTTTTATTTTCTATGTAAAATCCGGCGAACACGTTAAGCACAATAGCAGAAAATATCAACGGATCCCTCACCCCCCACATACAGTAACCAATCGAGCAAGGGGACAACCTGTGGACTTCTGGAGCCAGCCGTACAGATACCTAGATATAAAGAGAGAAATCCAGCCTTTTGTGGAAATCCAGTGAATTTGAAAAACAAAACCAAAGATGAATGCAGATGATTAATATGTGCCAGCAACGCCCCAGTATGGCTAAATGTGGATCACTCTGTACCTACCAAGGTATAGAATTACACCCCAAACATTTCCCAGTAAAATGTGGCTGAACTTCGAGAAAACCTTGAGAAGATATTCCTGTGACGGAGATAAGATATGAACTAGAGCAATGAAACATTCTCGCCGGTCACGTAATTAATAATATAATATAAACTATTATATTTCATTCGTAGCAAAACAAAAAGTGTAAGTGATAAGACATCATAATGGTACTTTTTAAAAAAAAAAAAAAACCAGGATCGAACTTCCATAATACAGGCGGGCCAAATAAACTCTCACAAATGAAGTCTTACAAATAAACTCTCATAAACTTAGTGCGGCTAGGGACTCTTACAGTTCATTAGGCAATCCCCATAGACATAAAACTTCCAGTGGCGTGTAAGAGGGTAAACGAAAACATTAACAAAATTGTGCGTGTTCCGTCGAGGTTATTTTAAAATGTTTAAAAATTGCAAAGATTTTAGGTTAAGTTAAATTGTATGTCAATTCTGATTTTGTTAGAATTATAAGGATTAGATTAAGTCAATTTTTTTTATCTTTTTTTTCATTCAATTTTTTAAATTGTACTTCATAAATGGACGGTGGCTGGCGTATTTGGTTTGGACCGGATTTGAGGAGAGACAAACACTGGCAACATATACCCTCTCTTCCCACCCAATATTAATTTTTCATTGTTCTTAATAAAAGTTGGCATCACTGGAGGGCCAGTGATCATTGCGGTGGTGGGGTAATGTCGGAAAATATCCAAAATTAAATTAAATTATTGTATTTTACGTTAGAAAATAGAAATTATTTAAATCGTGTAATTATTAGAGACATAACTTCGCGTATAGGCAACGGAGGTAATAGGATATTTCCGTTGTCTATGCAATCTTTCACATATTTATTGGTGTTCTTCCATAGAGGCATTGCTCTAGCAATGAACTCGGCAAATTGCTGAGTAAGGAAGAGCACGAATAAGTATTGATGAAAGAAATTAGTAGAGAGAATTCATTACCGCGTTAGCTCCGGAAGGAGACGGTAGCCGGGAGTCATTGAAGAGAAAAATCCCGAAAGGGTAAAATTAAAATTCATTATCGCGTTAGCTCCGGAAGGAGACGGTAGCCGAGTCAGTGAAGAGCAAAGTCCCGAAAGGGTGAAACTAATTATTGAAATTTTCTAAGTCCAGCCGCCAGCCGCCTACCCATGTTGAGAGTTCAGGGAAGAATACTCCTGTAAGTATAATCATTCTTTTGTGTACCAGTTTTCAAATAAATTGTATTTGCCGTTCAGTAACAAATAGTTTCACTTGTGTTCGTGTGTGTGGTCCTACCCCTTTCTGTTGAAGATACCCGGTTCCTCGGGAAAATTAAGTCGAGTACCCAAGCGAGTACCCCATTTTGAAAGGGGCCGCCCCCAGAGGCTCGACAATATATTACTTTTTTAAAGAAAAGTATGGTTATAATCTATAATAAATTTATTCATATTCCACCGAATGCAAGCAACATGCAACATACTAAACACATATTTATATCGATTATGTTCCCGTACACATTTATTCACAGAAATAACACAGGTTTACAAAAAAAAAATAAATGTCCGACCGATGGGATTCCATTACCGTACCGCGAAGGTTTTTGATGTGCTGAACACGATGCCGTAGTCCGTTTTGCGATATCACGTCAGGATTTCGAAAAAACTTAACCTAAAAGTGCTAAAAATAGCTTTTTCGCCTTCTTTCATGCACAAATTAATTCACTCAATATTTTGGCCTGAGTTTTATTACTCGAGGATTTTAGGGGCCGCTGATTACGAATCTGAAGTCAGAATTTGATAATTTCTAAATCCACGATGGCGGATTCAATATAGCGGATCCTAAAATCAGAAATTCATCAAAATTTGAAGATTGTGGCCCAAAACTTATTACTCAGGGGTTTTTGGAGTCGCTGATTACGATGCTGGTATCCAAATTTACCCATTGTCAAATCCAAGATGGCGGATTCATTGTGGCGGATGATACAATCCAGAAATTTATCAAATGTTGAAGATTATGGCCTAAAAATTGTTACTCGGGAGTTTTTCACGAATCTAAAGTCAGAATTTGAGAATTTTTAAATTCAAGGTCTTCCTCTCACCATCGGGGTGCTTTATTTTGGTGAGTCCCCTTACCTCTCACCATCGGGGCACTTTGTTTTGGTGAGTCCCTAGCCTCTCACTCTCGGAGTGCTTTATTTTGGTGAATCTCCTTGCCTCTCACCATCGCGATCGGGGTGCTTTATTTTGGTGAGTTACCTTGCCTCTCATCATCGGGGTACTTTGTTTTGGTGAGTCCCCTTGTCTCTCATCATCTCGATCGGCGTGCAAGGGGATGCACTAAAATAAAGCACCCCGAGAGTGAGAGGCTAGGGACTCACCAAAACAAAACATCCCAATGGTGACAGGCAAGGGGACTCATGAAAATAAGGCAATCCGATTGCGATGATGAGAGGCAAGGGGATTCACCCAAATAAAGCTCTCCGAGAGTGAGAGGCAAGATCTTGAATTTGAAAAATCTCAGACTTCAGACTCGTGAGCAGCGACCAAAAAAAAATCCCACAGAATAAAGTTTGATATAATAAATACTGTAATAAAAAATTTAGGCCTCAGAAGGGTCCGCCATATTGGATCCGCTATTTGCCATTTTTGATTTGGGAATTTTCAAATTCTCACTTCAGATTCCTGATCAGCGACCCCAAGAACCCCCGAGTAACAATTTTTGAGCCATAATTCTCAACATTTGATAAATTTCTGGATTTTTAGCATTCGCCATATTGAATCCGCCATCTTCGATTCGATAATAGATAAAGGACCCCGGAACAAATCCCATGAAAATTTTGTTTCGGTGTAATCGGCTGAAATTTTGGTATTTTGCAGTTCAAGTCATGCTGATCAAAAGTTCTTATCACATCAAGCCAATCCTATGAACAGTTTTTGAGGTACAACTTGTCAGAGTTAGGTAATTTGCGTCATTTTAGACATTCAAGAACTTTTAGGACCTTCAAGCACTCCTGGAGCGAATGACTTTAACTACAAAATAGCAAAGTTTCAGCCAATCTCACCGAAGCATGCCGAAATATGACATATATATCTTTTACCTAACCTAAAAATTGATAAAAAAAATTCTGAAAAAAATTCTTAAGCTTTATTGGACTAAAGCAATAATATTTCGACCCTTGAGTTCCTGAATGTCTAAAATGACGCAAATTACCTAACTTTGGATCAGCATGACTTGAACTACTTAGACTAAGAGCTCGCTTGAAAAAAAGGTTTAACTCTAGAAATAAATAGTGTATAGTTCGTTAAATGCGTAGCCGCTCGTCTGCTATTCGCAGTTGGTCACCCAAATTAGCAATAATGAAACTAATTTTGGAAAAGTAGTATTCAATCTCGTTATTTATACCAGACTAAATTCGTGATTAAAATGTGCGGAAGTATCATTGTTCCAAGTAACCAACAAGGCAGACGCGCTAGATGGTAGCTCTTTTGAGGCAGACGCCATTGAAAATGCCGAAAAATCAGTCACAATCACGTGATCGCATACCAGTATAAAGTTCAGTTCAAAATGTAGATAAAATTATGCTCATTAAATATATGAAACGAAAATTTGAGCAGACGCTGTCAAAGATTGTATTTTCACCTTTCTTTTTTGCGCCTAAGCGGCATTGTGATGGGGGATGATTGTTGTAAACAAATAGTAACACTAATATATTTCTATCTAGAAAAATCGTACTTATATTGTTTCACTCAAAACTCAAATCTTGATATTTTTTTTGAAATATATTAAATAAAAACGCTTATTTTTCAAAATAATAGATATAATAAACAATGTGCCAATGCAAATACATACAAACGAATATAGCAAAGTATAAACACTCAGAAGAGGACATTATTTTGATAGAAAAAACTAAATATTTAAATTTTTTTTAAACGTAAAGAACATGTAACAGTATATTACGTAATGAGTGATACAAGAAGCATATTACGCACGAATGGAAAAGTTACGCGCGATGCCGCGTAATTATGCCTCGAGTTATGTACTATACTTTACCTACGATCATATTTATTTAGTTATTTAGGAAAATCTGGATTTAGTTTACTAATCAACAATATTATTCAACAAATATTATGTCAGTTTTGACCACGGTTATTAAACTATAACGGTTACCTCATCCAGTAGCTTCTGGACGAAGGAGCGCGCAGGGGGGGAACTTCGGTCTAGCGCCTACGTCATGTAGCCACCGATCTCTTTGTCTCTATCTTTTGCATGGGAATCGGATATATGTCTCTCTTGCACGCTTTATTTGTTTAATTATTCAGATCAAGATCAAAGTCTAGGTAAATCCAGAGCCGGCACTAGTTGCCGCGTGTCGTGTTTTCAATTTGTCTGGCATACTACAACGACAGTGTGTTTATTTTTATATTGTTTATCTCACATCGCACTGTAACTGTCTGGTGTAATAAACTAGTTTGCTGTCGTCCCAGTGTATACTATTCGTTTATATCAGTGTTTATTAATTCAGTGAGTAGCAAAATGTCTAGTGCCGGCCCTGGCTGGGTCTAGAGACTACGTCATTTTCGGTAAAATAACAGTATTACCAGTTATGCTTATTAATCTAATATATCTTCTTCATCACTTGAATTTTGATATATTGCTTCTTCGCCATCATCTGAATCAGGTGAGCTTGGCCGATCAACAATAATATCGTCCAATGTTGGAGGTATTTGAGAACCTTCGAACCACTGCAATTGTAATATGTTGTTGTTCAAACTCCAGCCATTAGGTTCGGGTTTGTAAAATGATGGTTCAAATTCTGTTGCATTTTTCCATATAGTACATACCTGATTTACCCGCTTAACTTTGTAATAAAGTGAATCTCGACACGGTGGTAGTAAACTACCATCAATTTTTTTTTATTTTGTCTAAAGGATTCGATCTACCAGTTTTTGGTTTAAAATTTTCTACAAAATTGTCGAATCGTAGTTCATTTATACTTGCAGCATTGGGTTTGCCATATATTTTACAAACGAATTGTTCTACACATTTTTTTGCTCTTCTGAAAGCTTAAATGGACGTATCGAATAGTGTTATTAGATGCCAATCCCAGTTCAAACCATATTGAAAGCTTTTCTGAAAAATTATGCATATTACCCAATGTAATAATAAAAATATCTGTATCGCTAGCTTTTTTTAGAACGTTGTAATTTTCAAGCAATTTATTTATTATTTTTTTTTTATTCACTTTCATTGCTTATTTACAATCTACTCTAATTATGCTACAGAGTAATAAGTAAATTGTTTGTGTGCACTGCTGGTCTTGAGCTGGGTACCATCCAATGATGGTCCACCTGTCTTCACCTAGCTAGGTCTTCTGGCCATTGTCTTTTTAATCTTTTGTTCACCAAAGGCTGTGCTGCTAATTCCCTGATGAGCTGGTTGTTATGATCACTAATATGATCTCTATATTTGGTGGCATATCTGCTAATCACATCGTTTATGAAAGGAAGTCCAAGATCTTCGTGGAGGGTTTGGTTAGATACATACCATGGAGCATTTGTTATGATTCGAAGCATTTTCGACTGGAAAGTTTGGAGTATTTTGGTGTTCGATGGTTTGCATAAGTCCAGATAGGCTGTAATATAGTCTTATATATGTTTATTTTATTTTCTATTGATAATTGGGACTTTTTACCCATTAACCAGTACATATTCCTAACCTTTAGGTTTAGTTGTGTTTTTTTGGCCTTAATGTGTGTTTTCTATGTAAGCTTTTGATCAAGGTGTAGTCCGAGATATTTGACTTCAGATTTTACAGGTATCGGTGTGTTATTTATGGTGACTTGAGGGCATGTACTTCGTTTCGTCGTGAAGGTGACTTGAGTGGACTTTTCACTATTGACTTTGATTTTTCATTTCTTTAACCAGTCCTGCAGTGAGTTAAGGTGGTTTTGTAGATTTTCGGATGCTCTGTCTGGATTTAAGTCTGATGAAAGAATCGCCGTGTCATTTGCAAATGTAGCCATTGTAGTAGAATTTGACAATGGGATATCTGAAGTAAAGAGCAAATAAATAAATGGCCCAAGAACACTGCCCTGCGGTACTCCTGCTTTTATGGGATGTAGATCCGATAAAGTATTCTCAGATTTAACTTGGAAATAGCGGTCAGTTAGGTATGATTTTAGTAGAATTCAAGCAATTTATGGACACTAAAAATTATCCTATCTGCTTCCTCATGTGTACAAAAAAGCGTTTCATCGACCTTCTTTATGACACGCCCATTTTCATTATAGAACTTATAACAGGTGTCGTTACAATTTATACGTATAATTTTGTTCCACAAAATAGTAGATACACTGTCAGAAGTTCAATATTGAACAAAAAATTGTATTAATGCAGATTTAAAATTATCATTATTATTACCAAAACTTTACAAAAAATTTGCAGACTGGTAGGTGACCGAATTGATATTATTTTTGATAAATTCATTTCACTCTCGATTAAAGATAGTGAGAGGGAGAAAAGGGCTGCAGAAATAAATAGATCAAATGCATTTGTTATCACAGGGGGCGACCAAAGAAGACCGACTGATTTTATAAACGCACTGAGGAATGATAAAATTTTAAATCTACATTAGTACAATTTTTTGTTCAATATTGGACTTCTAACAGTGTATCTACTATTTTGAGGAACAAAATTATACACATAAATTGTAACGACACCTGTTATAAGTTCTATAATGAAAATGGGCATGTCATAAAGGAGGTGGATGAAACGCCTTTTTGTACACATGAGGAAGCAGATAGTAGGATAATTTTTCATTTCTATAAATTGCCCGAAAATTACAACGTTCTAAAAAAAGCTAGCGATACAGATATTTTTATTATTGCATTGGGTAATATGCATAATTTTTCAGAAAAGCTTTCAATATGGTGTACACATTTAAATATGGTGTACAGTTATACATTTAAATATGGTGTACAGTTATCTAGTTAAGGACCTTGCAAATGCGTTGCCAGCATTTCACGCGCTAACCGGAAGTGATTATACTGCTGCATTTGCAAGAAAAGGAAAAATAAAACCAGTTTTATGGTTGGAAAAGAGTACATATACAATGAAAATATTTAGTACTCAACAAAAATTCTTTCAGAAGAGCAAAACATGTGTAGAACAATTCATTTGCAAAATATATGGCGAACCCAATGCTGCAAATATAAATGAAGTACGATTCGACATTTTTGTAGAAAATTTTAAACCAAAAACTGGCAGAATCCTTTGTACAAAATAAAAAATATTGATGGTAGTTTACTACCACCATGTCAAAATTCACTTTATTGCTAAGTTAAGCGGGTAAATCAGGTATGCGCTATATGGAAAAATGCAACAGAATTTAGACCATCATTTTACAAACCCGAACATAATGGCTGAAGTTTGAAAAACAACATATTACAGTTACAGTGGTTCGAAGGTCCTCAAATACCTCCAATATTGGACGATATTGTTGTTGATCGGCCAAGTTCACCTGACTCAGATGATAACGCAGTATATCAAAATTCAAGTGATGAAGAAGATATATTAGATTAATAGGCATAACTGGTAATAATGTTATTTCAATTTACAGGTTCTTTACGTTTAAAAAAAAATTGAATGATTAGTTTTTTTCTATCAAAATAATGTCTTCTTCTGAGTATTTATACTTTACTATATTCGTTTGTATGTATTTACATTGGCACATTGTTTATTATATCTATTATTTTAAAAAATAAGCGTTTTTATTTAATATATTATTAAAAAAATAACATGATTTGAGTTTTGAGTGAAACAATATAAGTACGATTTTTCTAGATAGAAATATTACTGTTACTACTTTTTTTACAACAATCACCCTCTATCACAACGCCGCTTAGACGCAAAAAAGAAAGGTGAAAAGATAATCTTTGACAGCGTCTGCCGGCGAAATGGGACCGTCTGCTCAAATTTTCCTTTCATATATTTAATGAGCATAAATTTATGTACATTTTGAACCAAAATTTATACTGGTATGCGATCACGCGGTTGTGGCTGATTTTTCGGCATTTTCAATGGCGTCTGCCTCAAAAGAGCTACCATCTAGCGCGCGTCTACCTAGTTGGTTACTTGGAACAATGATATTTCCGCACATTTTAATCACTAATTTAGACTGATATAAATAACGAGATTGTATACTACTTTCTCCAAAACTAATTTCATTATTGCTAATTTGGGTGACCAACTGCGAATGGCAGACGAGCAGCTACACGTTTAACGAACTGTACACTATTTATTTCTAGAGTTAAACCTTTGATATCTTATCACGCGGTTTTTTGTCACGCGAGCTCTTAGTCTAACAAAATACCAAAATTTCAGCCGATTTCACCGAATCAACATTTTCATTGGTTTTGTTCCGGGGTCCTTTGGATATCAGCATCTGCGGCCCCAAAAACCCCCGAGTAGTAAGTTTTGGGCCACAATCTTCAAATTTTGATGAATTTCTGGATTATAGCATCCGCTATATTGGATCCGCAATCGTGGATTTAGAAATTATCAAATTCTGACTGCAGATTCGTGATCGGCGACCCCAAAAACCCTCAAGTAACAAAACTCAGGCCAAAATATTGAGTGAATTAATTTGTGCATGAACGAAGGCGAAAAAGGTTTTTTTAGCACTTTTAGGTTAAGTTTTCTCGAAATCCTGACGTGATAGCGTAAAACGGACTATGGCATCGTATTCTGTCAAAAACCTTCGGAGTACGGTAATGGAATCCCATTGGTCGGATATTTTTTTACACCTGTGTAATTAATTATTCAAATTAATATGGCATGCAAATAGAACTTAGTTTTAATGATAACACTTAAAAATCATACTTCATATTAACACCAAAGTAAAATAGAAGTTTATACAGCAAACATTTTTAATTAATTTAAAAAGGCACATAAAATCGATTTCCATATTTAAAAAAAACCGCTACCTAAGAAATCACTACTTCCACATCCAGATTTCCTAGTGCAAGTAGATCTTTATTTATTAGAAAAATGTTGTTTTTTAACTACTTCCATAATTTGTTTAACGCTTTTACGCACAGAGTTATTTGAATTTGTTTATAATTAGAAATTTTAAAATTATAAACTTATTTAAAAAAAATCGTTTAAAATGAAGATATCTTTTTCTTAATACCATTATAATAAAGGGTGTTTTTTTTTTAGAGGAATAGAACTTTAAAAAGAAATAAAACACATACAAATCTTGCTAACGCCCATGGTATTGAATTTATTGGAAATATAATTTTATGCCATTAGTGCTTAAATATGACTTCGGGCATGTGGGCGCCGCGGCTGGCTCGAATGTAGCGCAATCTGGAAGTCCAATTTTCGATCAGTTTTTCGAGCAGCTGGGGCCGTATGTCGGCAATAACTCGTCTAATGTTGGCTTCCAAATAGTCCAACTTCTCTGGTTTATCGGCGTAGACTAGCGACTTCACATATCCCCACAGAAAATAATCCATAGGTGTGATATCACACGACAGTGGAGGCCAATTCACAGATCCACGACGCGAAATTATGCGTGGTCTTCGAATGTTTCCTGCAAAAAATTGATTGTGTCGTGCGCTGGGTGGCATGTTGCGCCGTCTTGTTGGAACCAAAGCGCTTCCACATTAACGCCATTCAAAAATGAGCCTCACCGCTGAACAAAATTTGTTGGTGAAAATGAGGATCAAGAACAATATTGTTTTCGGCCCATTCACCGAACGTCCGACTCAAATGATGGTCACGCGGCTTTACTTCGTGCACGAGCTGAATCTCGTAAGCTCGTAACCTAAGATCTTTCCTCAAAATCTTCCATAAGGTGGATGGACACAGCTCCAGTTGCGGCGAATCGACTCATTCGGATCTTCCTCAACACTACGCTCCACAACAACAACTTCTTGGGTACGACGTCTCTGCGGATGCACATTATCAATCAAAGTATGTGTGGTGCGAAAACGATCATGGTTGTTCGAATTAGTTGCTCGGATGGACTATTATGTCGACCGTAAAATGGACGTAGTGTACGGTAAGTTTCGTGAACTGAACTATGAGTTTGGAAGTAAATTTGCACAATTTGCAAGCGTTGTTCTGCCCTAAGTCTATTCATGGTGAAATGGCAAAACACATTGAGCAAAAATCAGCTGTCAGCTATTAAATTAACTGTCTCTAGAAACAGTGTCGCCAATTCTAAAAAACACCCGTTACATATGTAGAAACTTACATTATAAAAAAAATGTCCTCCTAGGAGTCGATGCTCCCAAGCAATAAGCGATATTCTGTCAATATCAACTATTGGTCTGAACATCTGAGAGATTTAAAATTTATCAATTTTGATGAGTCATACTTACTGTTTACCTAGCAAATTTTCAAACTTTGTGCTTCTTGCAATTAAAATCAGTGAACATGTATGATAGTGAAAATGAAATTGAAATAATAATCCTAAGTTTCCTAAGTTTAGTTTTCATAATATTTTGTAAATTGTAATTTATAATTAATAAGTTTCAGAAATAAAATGTTAATTTTCTATTTTATTAAAACTGATCATAGAAAAAACAATGTATGCAACTCACATTTAATGGCTATTAAGACACATAATTCTCATGCTCGTGTCTTAATAGCCCTCATTAAATGGTTGTTGCATAATATACTATTCTTAAACTATCCAAGAAAGGCAATTTTTAGTGGTTTTTAGTTTTTTTACCAAATTAGGTAGGTATTAAAAAATTTTCCACAATTCAAATTTTACTCAAAATTTTATTGCGAACAATTTGGTATTTTTATTTTTGCGATGCGATTACTAGGGCCAGAGATAATAAGGAAAGTAGCAGAAAATTTCAATGTTAAAATAAAAATTGTCTGAATTTTACAAGAAGCAATGGCCTTGTTGGCACACTTAAAACAAATTAAAATCATAAAATTTCTGCAGCGAAACAATTCCATTCGAAATATATTTTGACTCCACTGTATTATTTATTAAGCGGCGAAATTTCTTTTACACCTTAGTCGATTTTTTAAATAATTAATACATTAATATTCGTTAACAATATCCCATTAGACGTAAAACTTTTTAAGACAAGCTCTCCTTCGAATGCTGGAGAGCACTTATATAAGGCGCGAGCGACTTTTCTTTTCATAACTTCTTTACTTTAAAGTTAAACTGTGCGTGAACGACAGTTTATCCATTTACAGCCGCATTGCGTAACACTTTAAAGCAAACTCAATGTACAAGGTGTATTAACATCATTACTTCATGGCTACAAATCAATTTGGTAGGAATAAAATATAAGTGGAGAAACATTATTTTGGTATTCACACTGTAAAAAATGATGTAAATTTACCATCGTTGCGTGTAAAATTCCCATGTAATTTTACCCGCAAAGAGACAGGAAAATTTCCATTTACCATGGAGGATTACCCCAAAATATAAGGTAAATAAAAATCTTCCACTCTCTTTGCGGGTAAAATTCCATTACTATTGGGAGTAAATTTACTATGGAAAAAAAAATCCTGTCTGAATAAGGGGCAATTTTATTACTTGCATTTTTTTTCCATAGTAAATTTACCCCCAATAGTAATGGAATTTTACCCGCAAAGAGAGTGGAAAATTTTTATTTACCTTATATTTTGGGGTAATCCTCCATGGTAAATGGAAATGTTCCTGTCTTTTTGCGGGTAAAATTACATGAGAATTTTACACTCAACGATGGTAAATTTACATAATTTTTTACAGTGCAGCAGACACATTTCGAAGAAACCATTAGTTCTGTTCATATACTATTGATCCAAGTCTGATTACGTTAGAGACTACAGTAAAAGTAACAGGTTCGTCTACTGTGATTGGCTGTTTAGTGTTCTATGTTGATTAGTTAACGTTTTGTATGACATTTGACAACTTGACACAAATTACTTTGTGTATATTTGACTGTTTAGTGCTGGAATATATTTATTGGTTTGCAATATTTGCATGTGGAGTGTTTGTGTGCAAAATAATATTTTTACGAGATCTGCTCGGAGATTTGTTAATATTGGAGTCGGCGGGACTATTTGATTAATTGTTTGTTAAAACAATTATATTTAAATAAGAAGAGAATGGATTCAGGGGCCTCAAGAGAAGAACCGTCAACATCATATACGATCCCAAGTAACAATTTAAATGCTATGTGGACTTGAATAAGTTTTATAATAGCTTTATTGAGGATGTAAGTTTTCTAAATGACTTTACAGCGGTAGTATAGCAGGCCAACAACTCTTTCAGCCTAAGTAGTTTTATTAAGAGTCGTAACAACTTCCTGGAGGCTGCTAGTATTTGTTTTAAATCGAGTCTATTGGCACTTGTAAAGGTTTTATGGTGGTGGTCAGCACCACCATGATAAAACCATTTGGCCTAGGAAACCAATTTTCCTCAGAGACAACGTTCATAAAACCAGTATTCCTAAGAGTTTTAAAAGGGCATCTGAATATACTAATCATAAAACTGCTATGTATTGGCTTGTATAATGCCAAATATAACAAGAAATATTTAGTCTGGACAAATTCCTTCAAAAAACCGCAAAAGTTGCAGTTTGACAGGTGGATAAATATATTTTACTTATTTTAGGTTAATTTTTAATTACTTTTGTGTGAAGTACCTCAAGAAATTAAATATGGAGACGCATTTTTCACAAACGTGGATGGAAATAAAAAAAGTGATTACTTTAAACGGAAAGCCAGAGATAACTATTTGAAAACAGTAAATAACACATCAGTTTCGATGAATAAACATAAAACAGAATATGATTCACAAAACACTCAATAATTGATAATTGAGACCAGTACCTGCCATTTAATTACAAGACAAAACTTAGGATTACTTCGAGTGGGTTTGATATCAACTCGAACATATTCTAGTGTACCACTGGTTTTTTGTCAACATCAAGTGTGTGTTTCGCCTTCTAACAAGGATTTTTGTGTTAACTGTATTCTGCATATCATATATTTGACCTGATACTTACTTTAAACAATTGGAGCCACACCACACATTTGACTGATCAAAATAATCAAATAAATGTGAGAGGTTTTCTTCTTATTTATATCTTTTTGCTCTTTTATTCACATTCCAGTGCAGTTCACTGTATCTGGATATAAGAGCATATAGTCGACCCTTTCAGAGCAATCACAGAACAGCTAAGGTAAGTAAAAAGCAATTAACAAGTGTGAGGTTATATGTAAATAAACGCCAAAAAAGTCCAATATCTTTGGGCAATAGGTTTTTGGGTGGTTGTGAATAAATCCAACAAATCTTAATATAGGTCAAATGGTGTTAGACAAGATCAATTGGTATTAGACAATGCCAAATGGACTTACATAAATGTAAGAAGACTTAAATTGGTTCTAATTAGTAGCAATTGCTCTTGTATGAGAGCATTGTGACAATCTTAGGATCAAATACTCTTATTGTGGTATTGGCGGCAATCAACAGGTTTTAATAAAAAATCGCCATTTTTCTACAAAAATATCTTTGTAAACAAAAGCTGTCATGTTGGAATTATTCAAATGAACAATTACTTAGTTGCAGTTTATGCAACATTTTATGGGTAATAAGGACTAAAATCATGATTATTATTACTAAAGTGTGATTTAAGTTGACGTCAACAAAAAATAAACCTTTTTTTTTAATGAATTTTAAAATATTTTTTTTAAATTTCCAAAATTTTCAATACTTTTCAAGGGCCTCCGTACTTTTCGACCCACTAGTTGTGATACCATCAGTACAATTTAATGCGCAGCTAAATTTTTACTCACGGTGAGCATCTACTGAACTTTATAATTTTAACCAGTATAGAGAGACCAGCTGAAAGCTGAACAACAGCAAATTCTAATATAATATCCATTACCAACACGCGACTAATTTGCCAACATTGCCAACTTAGTTTTAATATGATGGCAAGCATAAAACCTTTTTATTAAAAATAACCATATTAACATAGCAAATAGCTTTTTTAAGTGCAATTCTAAAGCATTTTATGATGACTTTACGAAGTGGTTTTATAATAGTTTAAACAACGGTTTTAGATAGTCCCTTAAGGTCAAAATTATGCTATTAGGAGTTATTGTTGGTTTTATGAATAGCTTTATCAAAGTCTTCAGAATATTATAATGGCTGTTTAGAATAAAACCAATTGATTTTAAAATGACTTTTAAAAAGGCCATCAGAACTCTTTTAAGAATGGTTCCTCTTAGCTTTATACAAGCTTTATAAATGTTTAATAGCGTTTGTCAAAGATATACAGTTTTATCAGAAGTTTTATTAAATAGACTTCAAGAGGTTCTGAAGATCACGATAAAATTTAAATTGTTACTTGGGATGTGTATTCTTCAGCGTTGCCAGTGGATAAAAAATTAACGTACTGGTATCGAAACATAAAAACCGCTGCCCAAGGAATCACTACTTCCACATCCAGATTCTCTATCCAAGTCACTCACAACAAAAAAACTTTGTATGTGAAAATAATTGTTTATGGAACTTTAATAATATAATATTTGAAATCCTCTACCCCAAAAACCCATAAAACGATACCCCACATCGGTAGTGGGGTGGGGGTGGTGATAAGGGGGTGGTAGTGGGGGGTGGATTAAGTAAAAAAAATATTTTGAGGTTTCTGGTTCCTGTACATACACTAAATCACAATTTTTTTTCATCCCCTTTAATAAGGAGGTGGGGGTGGTAATGGGGGTGGCTAATGCCAACATTTTTTTTGAGACCTTAGCTTCTCTTGCATATATTAAATACCAATTTCATGGACTCTTATCTGCTTGATTTACCCATTTACCCCAAATTTACCCCAATTTACCCCCCAACCCTTCAACGGAACAAGATGAAAATATAATCTAGTTCTAGATCTCGTTAAAGTACATATGTGTACCAAATTTCAAGTCAATATCTCAAACGGTTCCAGAGTAAAGTGCGCACAAAAAAAAGTTACAGACAGACCGACAGACAGACCGACAGACAGTCAGACCGACAGACAGACAGAAATTTTTTTTTCGCTCAAACTTAAAATCTCGACGTTTCATGACATTTTAAGCCTATTTGGACAATACAAATTTTTAAAAATTTTTTTATCGTTACTATACTTCCACTGGACGTGGAAGTAAAAGTAATGATCTTATGAATAAAGTACTGATGTTAATTAAATCTTTTATACGATATCTAAGAATTTCAATGAATATAAGAAAATACTTCGCCACTCAGATAGTTTTCATTTGTTTTGTGTATAAAAAATATGTTAGTAATATTCACTTGAGCTGTCGCTACAAAAAGAGCAGTGCATGTGCTATGCGAAGTACTTTCACTGCCCTGTAATCACATGTTAAATTTTTATTAGTGTATGCAATAAACAGGGCCGGTTTTGTGACTAGGCCTCATAGGCCCGGGCTTAGGGGCGCCGCTTTGTGGGGGGCACCTTTGTCTTAGGTCTTAGTGATTAGTGCCTAAACATGAAAACAGTAACATTTTTTCGGACCAAAAAAGTTTTTCTTGAATTTCTCCCCTCCCCCCCGCTCTTCAAAAATTTTTTCGGACAAAAAAAGTTTTTCATGGATTTCGCCCCACTGCTCTTTAAACATTTTTTCGAATCCAAAAAAAGTTTCCCCCGCCCCGCTCTTCAAAAATTTTTCCGGACTAAAAAAAGTTTTTGTCCCTTGCCCATAAATTAATAGCAAGCGGGAGGGGGCGCAAAATTGATCTGGGCCTAGGGGCAATTTATATCTAAAACCGGCACTGGTAATAAATAATGGATTTTTAAATGTCCCTCAGAGCACTATACTTCTCAAGGACCACAAACATTTTTACAATTCCTATACACTCTAAATACTTACCTTCCTTGCGAAAAACCCAGGCTGGTCCATACTGCCATGCATCAATTAGACATTTTTTAAATACAAGAAAAACACCTTATTCAAGCAAGATAGAGAGAAACAGAGTTTTCGAAAATACATGGAAAATCCGGAACTAACTTGTGAACAAGACGTGTTGTTGTTCTTTTGATCCTGCTGTATTTCATTTCACGGATCATGATAAATTGTTTTAAAATTTGTCGTCTAAAGTTGCAAAATAAGTAAATAGGACGTCATATAAAAAATGTACTTATAGAATGAAAGTACCAACGACGTACTGACTGTGCTCTAAAAGTACTGATTTCAGTACAAATCCACTGACACTGGCAACGCTGGTACTCTTTGTTCAAAGAAATTCAGTTGCATCTAATTACTTAACCGCCATAAAAAAGTATATACATTTTTATCGAATAAATTGCTAATTTTATTTACATTATTTTGTTTTATTTATGTGTACAATAGATATCCTATGTACATGAGTGATCTAATAAAATAGGATACAACACTCTATATCCAGTATCTCTATGATGTTTTATTTAAAGAATAGTGAAATTTAAATTAGAAAGTTAGTATTATATGGATAAACAAATCTTACTTTGAAAATTATAGCTCCGAGAGTAAACAATCGGCTCTCTATGGGAATAAAAAGTTGAGTTCTAAAAATATGTTCAAAAATAAAACAAGAAGATTAGAATTATAACAACTAATGATAAAAAAAATACTTACTGTTATATATTACCAGAAGTTCCTTCACTCTTGTTTATTCACATTTGTCATTATTTTAGAACTAACAAAATTTATGTTCTGTTTAATTTTATGTGAAGATTTTAATTTATCCTAATTATATTTTGTCATACTCTGCACATAAATGATATTTTTGTATTGTGTAGTATTTTGATATATTATTCATTCTGATATTTCATATTTAATTATATCTATTTTGGCGACCAATAAACTATTATTATTGTTAATATATTATGGGCGATGAAAATATTACCGTTTTTGAAATTACTATAATTAAGATAATCACTAAAGACATAGGTTACTTACACATACAAAAGGAGTTAGGTTAGGTAAACAATAAACAGCCGGGGAACACTCAAGTATTTAATTTGAATTGACTACCAAATGATACGAATATATTTACCAATCACAGCAAAATGACTCTGTTACTTTTACTGTAGTCTTCACATTAGTATATTAACAAGAAATCTCCCTTAGGAGACATCTCATCAACTTCTTATTAATATATTAACGAGGTTAGACTTGGAACAATAGCAAATGGAAACAACGAATAGTTTCTTTGAAAGTTACTTGCTGAATACCCAAAATAATGTTTTTCAATAATTGTGCAAGCAGAGATAAACGACATTTTTTAAAATAAAATATAAGGTTAGATAAATCCCACAATGTACATAAAGACCTAGTACACACAGTAAATACTAATTGAAATTTTTTAGGTGTACGTGATATCATATTACGTAAGATTATTCTTTCTGCGAGTACTGCGCGCTGAATCTAAATCTAGTCTATCAACAATTTTGAAATCAATTCTTCAACGAAATTATAATTTTTATTTCTTTTTTACAAAAATGTGTGAAAACTGAATTAATGTAAATTTGAAGAAAATGGAAAAATATGATTTTACCTTCACCAAAAAATAGAGCAAGTTGAAAATAAAAAATCTGACTGCATTCTAAACATTGTTTTGTTACATTAACTCTGTTATTCTAAGTAATACTTTATCGCCCCGTTTTTCTGATTTTTGCAGTGTAAAATGTACATCGTGTATCTTTTACATTTTTTCCTTTTAGTTGATAATCATTATATTACATTTTCCGTACAAAACAAATGGGACCGAAACCAATAATTTCTACACTGAATTTGTCTCTTGTTTCTAATTTTTAGAATACCCTGTATAGTTTATTTTAAGTTGGACAACTGTTTATGACTTTCTAAGATAAGTCAAACTTTTTATAAAGAATAACTTTTTCTCGGTAAATCAAAAATAATAAAGTTTACAAGAATGCGGTACCCCATCCGGGGACACATTGTATATTAATAAACGAATAATATTTTGATCTTTCTGAAATTGTAAAAATGTTAAATTTCCACGCACGAGAATATCCAACATTTCATTTCTAGAAATATGTATTGAATGTTTGAGACATACAATAAGAAACAAAATACGCCATTGGTATATTTAATTGCAGTGTACATTTTTTAATTGTAGATTAAGTATTATATTTAACGTTGTAAATATTTATTTATGTGCACAATTTCATAATTTCTACCCACTTTGTAAATGAAATGTAACCTGTTGAATGGTTGCAAATATAAATAAATAACTAGGTACTATGCAAGCATTGTATAGGTTCCAGTTCTAATTAACTTGCTAACAATTACTATGTTTCAATTACATAAGTAACGTTAGTCTACAAATTAAATTATTAATGGCATGTATGTGGCACCTACATGTAAAACTAGCTGCGCGTGCCTTTTTAGAAATGTCTATAAGTTCAACCATTATATTAGACAATAACTAGACTTATATATAAACTACGAAAGGAAAATAAAAGAAAAAACTATATATTAAGCAAAAAAGCCATTAAAAATTAAACAAGTGGATAAATATATTGCAGAAATAGGATTACTTGAATTAGAACTGAAGACATAAGTTATTATAGACTAATCAAGTGTACGTAAAGAACTATGCGACGATTTTCACTTAAATAATTCCATACTCAATCATCACAATGTGTGAGGTAACTGCGAAGATAATAATGGTGACTATTTCATATTCAGGAATGTATAATAATTTTGAATAATAAATTGATTACATTGGTTTATAAAATATTCTGATTTTTTTTATTTGCTTATATCCAAAGGAAATAGGTTCAATAATTTGGGATTCAAGCAATTTTAGAATATTTGATTTTTGTTCCTCTTACTGTGGGATATTGAAATACACTGACAGACATAAAAAGCGGCGCACTCGAAATTTGACTCAAGTTTAATGTGTCATAATTTCTAAATTACTTGCTTGATTGCCACGAATCTTTTTTTATTTTGAAGAATGATTCTTTAAGATAATCATACAGGCCAAAACATTTTTATTGATTAAACTTTTATAACTAATATAGGAAAAAATAAAAGTGACTGTTCTATTCAGGAATACTAAAATACCCTGTAGATTTATTCCGCACTTGGAATAAGCTGAAAATACCTTCGGCGTCTTAAGCGGAATTTAGATTAAATTTTGTTTTTTGATTCACCTCTTTATCTTGCATTGTTTAGAATATACATGATTGTAGGTGAAACAGGTACAATTAGAAACATTTTATTAGAATTAGATTACATCTTACAATTACCAACACGAAATCGAACTTACATAAAATAAAGGTGGAACTTTCTCAACAGAGAAAAAAGATCAGTAGCGTGTGTTACCTCCTCGTGCCCTGACTAAAGTCTATATTCTTCTTGGCATGCTTCTGATTAAATTTGAAATATTGATCTGTGGAATATTATTCCACTCCTCTACAAGCGTTTCTCCTAAAGTATCCAGAGTGTCAGGAACCCTCTTGCCTAATTCTTTGCCCCATTTCATCCCAAAGGTATTCTATAGGGTTCATATCGGGACTGTTTGCTGGCTAAATCATACGGTCTACGCCAACTTCATCGAGGTATTTATTTACGATGTGAGCAGTGTGAGGGCTCGCATTATCATGAACCAGTATAAAATCGTTCCCTATAAAGGATTCAAATGGAATTACATAGTCTTGTAAAATGTTCTCGATATACCTATTGGCCGTGAGGGAATTCCTTGGAAGCACGTAAAGTTCTGTGCGAGCTTCTAATGAAATTCCTCCCCAGACCATAACGGAACCTCCGCCAAATCTTACTTTTGTGCTGAACAGGCTCTTCCCATATCTTTTGCCAACTATACCCTTTGACGGCCATCGGATGAAAACAAACAGAATCGAGATTCATCAACGAACAGGATCCGGGACCAGTTTTGTTCATTCCAATCTGAGTGTTCTCTAGCGAAGTTGCGGCGTGCTCTTCGATGTCTTGCAAGTAATCTTGGTGCAGTTGTTGGTCTTCTAGACTTTAAATTGACATCCTTCAATCTCCGAATTATTGTACGATCACTTACAACTCTTCCTCTTACTTGCCTTAAATGAATATTTGTTTGCACTGCTGATGCAGTATGAAAGCGATTTCGTAAAGTTTGAAACCGAATAAACCGATCATCAATAACGGTTGTACATCTATGACGACCTGATCCAGCTCTTCTACGACAATGACCCGTCTCTTCGTATCTTGCAATTGCCCGACGTGTAGTCGATTCGGGAACACCAACGACCCGGGCAGCATATCTTTTACTTCTTCCTTCTACTACTAAAGCCATAATTTGGGCTACTTTCTCCGATGTTATTTGCTGAGGCATTACTTAAAAATCACAAACACGACTTTCGATCCGATGTGGAGAAAAAGATTTTCAATGTTTTCTACAAAAACGAATTAAAAATCTTAATCATTAGCGAGTGAATGCCTGTGAGTATAAAAACATTTTGACACCTGTCGTCTTTTAAAACAATGTTTAATCTGTTCATGGCCTTCTTAAACAAAACAAAATATCATTTTTTTTCTTTAATACGCATTCGGCATTACTTTGCTTAAACATGTGTATTTTCTAAACAAAGCAAGATAAAGAGGTGAATCGAAAAACAAAATTTAATCTGAATTCCGCTAAGATGCCGAAGGTATTTTAAGCTTATTCCAAGTGTCGAATAAATCTACAGGATGTTTTAAAATTCCTGAATAAAACAGTCACTTTTATTTTTCCCTGTATCAATTATAAAAGTTTAATCAATAAAAATGTTTGGGCGTGTATGATGATCTTAAAGAATCATTCTTCAAAATAAAAAAGGTTCGTGGCAATCAATCAAGTAATTTAGAATTTATGACACATTAAACTTGAGTAAAATTTCGAGTGCGCCACTTTTTATGTCTTTCAGTGTATGTTCGTTAGTTTTGTTTCTGGCTTTATATTGGTGTACTGTAGATTTTTAGTTTTTCATTTTTGTGAGTGAAAATACAGAACAAGAGGAAATATAAAAGATATGTTTTGTATGATATTTAATGAAATTAATGAGTCATTATTTATTACACAAACCTCCCCAAACTACTATAGCATAGCATAGAAGCGACTTTTGTATATTTTAATTAGCAATTTTTAGAATTGTTAAGTGCGATATGCTAAAAAGCACCTTACGTTACATTTCTAATGAAAATTATTAGAAAGTTTATTAATTACCAACATTTTATTTTAAATATGCTTCCGTACTAAAATCTCCATTAGTAAAATTAGCTACACCGTCATAGTCATAGAATCCCGCGGTTGAATGTCGAATTACACTTCCCGATAAGAGGCATGTGCCATGCTGGTTCATAAATGTAATAATTCTGGGCGGCGCGCGGCGGTATGCGATGACGCATCGTTATTGAGACAACCATTTCACGCGATATCAAATGATGAGGAGATTGATACTTTCTTTTCGCTTGAACCATCTGACAATGCAGACCTCCGAAATCTTGTAAACCTCTGAAATGGGGGATATTAAAATACAAAGCCTTATGGAAACATAAGGTAACAGAGTAAAATACCATCTAACTTTTAAATATTGTTTTAGGCTTTTCTTTATTTATTCTAGAATTTAAGGTCCAGTATAAAATGGAGGTCGTCAATCCTAGATAAGCAAAATATTATCTTAATCTCTCATCATCGTGAAACTCGAGCATATTTAGAAGACGTTTTCAACTGTAATAGTTACATTTCAACATTTTCACGAGGGTAGGACCTATATTGTTCCAGATTTTCTTCACCAAGATAAAGAAAAGATAAGTACCTATTTCCTCATATGTAAGGGATTATTTCGGAATATTGCTACAGAGGTTTATTCATTTTGCCAAGTAGTTTTTATTTAAGTAGTTTTTATTATAATTTGCCTAAAGTAGTTTTATTCACGTCGGTGAAAAGTACTTTTATTCACACTTGCCAATCGGCTAAAAGCAAATTTTTGCAGATCTAACCATACTAGATATTTCTAGATAAGCAGGAAGAATATAATAGAGTCTTAGGTTAGGTAATTATTTTTTAAAATGTATTGTGCTAATATATTTTTGGATCACCCTGTAACTGTTATTAGCAGAATTTTCCCTATATATAACTTTACATTAGATCATGTCAGCTAAACTGTAACTACAGTGCCCTGTTAAGTAATATCATACTAGTTTTACCGATATTAGTTTAAACCATTTTGGGTTGAGTTACTGTCATCTTACGTATCTGTGAATGGTATTTCACATTACTTTAGTGGTAGTATAGCCTGGTAGGCGCGATTTGTTAGCTATTCACATTACATAATCTTTTAGTTATGTAACTTGATAATGCTTACACATCAATGATGTGGAGTGATATTTGAATATTCCTAGATTTGACCTGTTAAGTCTATATTCATGTATTGTGGATTATTATTTTAAAATAATTCAGATGATCGGTGCACATTCAAGTGTAGTATGTACCTGTATCTTTGTTACCGTTTAAGTAAATTTAGTTGTTTAATTACTGGGGTGTCCCGTTTTAAATTATTGACAATACAGCGCGTTGAAGTTATGTATTGGTGGGATAGAATAAATATTACTTGGTTCAAGCGAAAGCACTTGTCCCCTTGTAATATAGTACTTTCCCTGCTCCAGGTATAATATATTTATTTTATCAATTTATGTTTGTATAAGTGCCGACGTTATGGTATCTTGTTATCTTAGTATGTAATTCTGCGTGTAGTATATTTTTACTTCATATTTTGTGATTCCCTGTGTAATATATTTTCTTTACAATTAATAATTTTTTATTTATTTGCTTCCATCATGATTAGAGAATATTATTTAGGTACTAAGCAAATCACAACTTACACACTTTTTTACTTATTATGAAATTACCTACATTTTATATATTGCTGCCCTAATCTGGGTACGCTAATATACTAGTTAGGTAAATATTTTAAAACACAAAAACTTGTACAACTTTTCTAGAGTTAAAGTAGAACGTAAGTTTCAATAATTGTTCTGAATGACTGAATTTCAATAAACGACTTAAGTATTTTCAATATATTTTTTTGCCTTAAAATGCTAGGAATCCCGTTATGTAATTCAATACTTCGTCAGTATTAACTAGAAAAGTGGTTGCTTTGATTGGTTCTCCAATGATGAGGGTTTTAAAGTGTTTTTCTAAGTTGTATAGTAGCGTGACCAGATTAAGGTACCAATATACAGAAAGTATATAATTTCATATTAAATAAAAAATTGTGAATGGCTGAATTTAAATAAATGATTTAGATATTTTCTATATATTTTTTTTTAATTTAAAATGCTAGGAATCCTATCGTGTAATACTTCCTCAGTATTAGCTAGAAGAGTAGTTATTTTGATTGGTTCTCCAATAATGAGTGTTTCAAAGTATTTACTAACTAGTATATCGCCGTGCCCAGATTAGGTAATTTCATAATAAATAAAAAAAACGTGCAAGTTATGATTTGATTAATACCTAAATAATATTCTCTAATATTTTCTTTATCTTTTATTATGAGAGTTAATCATAATACTAATACGTACCTTTTCTGCATTTGGCAGTATATCTTTTAGTGTATCTCATTATGTTTGTTACGAATATGGTTATATTATGGTATTTTATTATTTTATTACCTTTTCCATGTGTAATACTGTCTAATATATTTATCTTGTTTATTGCAATATATGGATATTGTTTATTGCAATATATGGCAATTTATATGTGTAGAGTAAGTATCAGTGAATTTCTCTTTATTTTATCACTGATATTGTAATACATCTGAATGTATCTCTTGTTATATTTTGTAACATATTGTTATTGTTACCTGTCCTCTATTTTGTTTAACCTCTAGTTTCGTTTCTTCATTACACTAGTTTAATCATGGCGCCCAAGTCTTGAACCCACTGATCTTTTGCTCTCCGTACCTTTACTGTGCTAGCTAGGTAAAACCAGTGACGCTAACCACGTCACCTAAATTAACTTTTTTTTTTAACAGGAGTATCAGGAGTAACAGGAGTATCATTAGTGTCAGGGCTCTCGCTTCTCCCACCGGAAACCGCTTTCGTATTACTTCAGTGGGGAGCCGGCCTTTAACTTCCTTTATCGACTTTCTACTTCCTTCGTCTCTATTATTGTACGGACTGTTCCGTACGCTTATTGCCATGATTCCTCGGATGTTCGTAAGCTTGCCATCATCTTTATGTAGTTATGTAGTTGAAGTCTGTTGGGCATAGTTCCTCCTGGTCTCTTCCCATTTTATACAAGTAAATAGTGTACGCTCTACGTCATCCACCTCGTCGCAGTAGCTGCATCTGTCTGTATCTGCCCTTCTTCGATCGTAGAGATACTTCTTAAAACGCCCGTGTCCCGAGAGGGCTTGGATTAGGTAGTAATCCACCTCTCCGTAGGGGCGATTTATCCATGTCTGAATGGTATGTATCAATTTATAGGTCCATCGTCCATACGTTGCGGTTTCCCATTTTTGTTGCCATCTTGTGAAAACGTTCTCTCTTGCTGCTCTGGCCTCCACTCCATTGTATTTTCTGTCCTTTCTTGTATTAAAAATTCTATAGGTGGGACTCCCACTATGACTCCCACTGCCTCAGTTGAAATGGTGCGGTATGCGCTGCCGATTCTAATTGACATCTTTGGAGTCTTGCCAGCTTTGCTGTTAATTTTTTATTTCGAGTTACCGTATGCCAGACTGGTGTAGCATACAATATTTGAGAGTGGACCACACTTGCCATTACTCTCCTTTTCGATGCTCTTGGTCCTCCTATATTGGACATTAGGTTTGTCAATGCTGCGACTGTTTTTCCACTTTCTCGGTAGTTCTTTTGACGTGCTCCTCGAAGGTAAGTTTGGTATCAAGCCACACTCCTAGGTATTTTATTGCCTTGCTGAGCCTGATCGAAGTATCCAAGATAGTGAAACAGATCGGCGCTATTTCTCTTTTGGTGATAAGGAGGACTGCCTCCGATTTGTCTGGTACCAGTTTTAGCTTTCTTGCCTGCCTCCGATTTGTTTGGTGCCAGTTTTAGCTTTCTTGCTTCTAACCATTCTGCAACTCGCTGGAGGACAGTGTCTGCTTTGTTCATCAGTATGTTCTTGGTTTCTGCAACTACTGTCATGGCTACGTCGTCCGCAAAGCCGATTAATGTAACACCTGCTGGCTGTTTAATTTTTAGAAGATCATCGTACAGGACGTTCCACAGGGTTGGTCCGAGTACTGATCCCTGAGGCACGCCACTGCTGACTTCTACGGTGTTTGTTTCGTCTTCTGCTTCCAGGATTATGTTTCTCTGAGATAGGTATGATGCTATTACCCTGACTAGGCTCTCTTCTATTCCTCTTCTTCGCAGGTCTTCCAGGAAAATTTGCCATGATGCGCTGTTGAAGGTATTTTGCACGTCTACAGTTATTACGGCACATAGTCTTCGATGCTGGTGTGCGTAAGCAACAGCTTCTCTGGCGTTTTGGGTTACGTTGTTCGTACAGTTCCCCTTCTACGTCTAAGAGGCATATGGGTCTATACGATGCCGGCTGGTCTAGAGATTTATTTCCTTTCATAAGTAGTACAAGCTTAGCCTGCTTCCAGTCTTCTGGGAATATTCCTCTGCGCGCTAGTTCGTTGTAAACCCTTAGTGCGTATTCAGGTTTATTGTGATCTACTTCCTTCAGGACATCCACTGGGATGTACGCTGGTTCCGGTGCTCTGTTTGTTTTTAGCTTATTGCAAGCTACATGCAATTCTTCTACCGTAAAATCTAAGAATATCACCATTCCATCGCATCCAAAGTTTACGGGGTCGTGCACGGAAAAGAGGTGGTTCACCACTTCCTCCATCATTTGCATGGACATTTGGGGTCTTGGAGGAAAGCCAAGCATTTGTTTCATTACAATCTTATAGCCATCTCCCCAGATATCAGAGTCCAGTTTGTCACACATGCTTTTCCAGCATGATTTTTTAGAAGCCTTGATACAATTTCGCAGCCTTTTTTTGCTGCTTTGATACTCTTCCCTCATCTGTTGATTTACTTCCTGGAGGTTCCTTCTTGCATTTCTTGTACATATCCCTTTTTTCCTCAAGCATTCTCTGCGAAGTTCGGCAATTTCGTCTGACCACCGATATAAAGGTGGCCATGTCGCATTTTCTTCTCGACATATTTCTGTCACAGATCTGCGTGAGCGTTTGAGAAAAGTCTTTCGCAGAAGATACGCCCTCCTCCTGAATAATGCCGACGTCGTTCAGTGTCTCTTGCAGCGTCTGTTTATTCAAACTTGTCATCTGCCACCCTTTGTTTTGCGTTACCCTGGCTTTTTTCTTCCCATTGTCTGTTACTTCAAATATTATATAGTTATGGTCACTTCCCATTTAGCTACTTTGTTTTTAATGTCGTGAGTAGTCAGAGTTAGGTCTAATATGGACGAGTATTCGTTTCTCTGAAATGTTGGTGAACTTCTCTCATTTACACATTCAGGTCATTTTCTGCCATCCATTCAGTTAGGACGCGGCCTCTCTCATCAGTGACGTTCATACCCCATTGTATAGATTTTGCATTGAAGTCTCCCACAACTATGGCGTTCTCTTTGTTATTCCGTATTTTCTTTCCAATTTCAAAAAGAATTTCCTCGAGATCATCCAAATCTCCATTTGGGGAGGTGTAGCAGCTATATATGTGAATGAGGCGGTCTCGACGTAAGTAAAACCGTGTCCGTAGCTCTGACTCTTGATTATTAGGCGTCTGTCCAGTACTTTTATAGCGGTATCTAGATGTTCATCAGATATCCAGTCTTTTATGCCTTTAATTACATTTTTGTTAGGTTCGCATATCGCGATTAACCCTGCGTCTATCTTGTTGGCAGTAGCTAGAACCAGGTTGTGAGCAGGGCAGCTCCTGTTTGTGTTAATTTGCAAAAACTTCATTTTCTTCATCATCATCAGGGGATGTCCTCTTTCTTCTGCTCCTATTTTTCGGACATCTTGTACTTCCAGACTGGTGCCCCTCTTGGTTACAGGTGTCCTCTGGGTGTCTTCTGCCTTATAAAGGCAGATTTGGATATTGGTGTCCGCAAACAAGAACTCTATGATTCGTGTAATGACTACTCCAAGTACTCCATCGATTTCTGGTATGGCCAATTGAGTTCTTTTTTGTGATGTCATATGCTCCTTTATGGCTTTTAGTTCGAAAAACGAACCTATCCTCGGGCTCTTCCTTTGCATCACCGTTAGTGAGGATGGAGTAGTAGATACACCTAGCTTGCTGGGTAAAATTTCCGTCTTTGTCAGGAAAGGCGAGCGAATGGGACATCATTGCCACTTCTCCCTTTGTCTTATTTTGTTTTAGGAGCCCTTCCCTGCCTCCAAACTTATTTATCGCCCTTTTGACCATCATGTCTTTACTTTCAATGTCTTTGCTGCAGAGAAATATGAGCTGACACTCTACCGGAGCATCCCAAATGTAGTCTTGTTTAACTTCTATTCTGGGAAACGTTTCCTCTTCCCAGTCATCTTCTGTGATGCGTTGAAACGCATCAAAACTTTTTTCTTGTGAGAGAACTTTCCTTCTTTTCACTCTCTTTTGTGCTTCTCTGCACTCTTTACACTGGACGGAGATGTCTCGTGATTGGCTTCTATAAGTCAAAGCTTCTCTCTGAGCTCTTGGTTTTCACGAAGCAGCATATCCTGTGTTTTGTTTTCTCTGTTGTCGCTTGTGACTTCGTCCAGCCAGTCTTTCAGATTCTTCGAATGCAGCTGTTCGATTGAAAGAACTAGCCTGCCGGCTGCTTCTTTCAATTCCTGCTTTGGCTTGTACATCTCTTGAGCGACTTTATCCACCTGCTTGGCGTAAGTGGAGATTTTTTTCTAAGACATTTTTAAAACGTTCTGTTGCAACATTGCCTACTATGGTTTCGGTCTCTTCTATTCTTTTTCGCTTATGAGGTTGCTCACTAGCGCATTGTTCCCTATTTCTGCCTAGATCTGTAAGAGACGATGTTCTTTGTCTGGGGGGTGTACTATTTATCGAATCTCGTCTGGCAAAAGGATTTGATATTCCAGTCTCTACAATAGTTTCCTCGGCCTGGATTACTACCTTGGATACATTATCTTGAGTTTCGTTTTCCTTTAAATTCTTCATACTATTCCCCCTCCAGCAGTGGGACCTTACTGAAGGGAAGGCTGAATACTGCAGGGTGCGCCTGGTGCTCTGCAGGTTTTTACGGCTTCGCTGTCGGTTTGCTATAGAGGTTTTCTCCGTGTAGGCCGGCCGGTTAAGGCAAGCCTTCCGGTCGCATTTCGCACACGACGTTCCACTGCGCTGCACTTTTTTCTTTTCCACAGAGGTCGTTGAAGTGTGGACCTTGATTACGACGTTAAGCGAGTGAGTGGGACGACTCGCTCATGGCTCGAATTGCCCCGGGTACACCTAAATTAACTTGGGCAAAGCTAAATCTACCTTACAACGGGATAGTATAGTACTTCCCTAATTATGTAAAATTGATGTAAAAGGCGTCTGATTCCCTTAGTTGACTGTGCTACGTGAATATATCATTTCAAATGTTTATCAATTATCACCACTGCTAAATATTGTCTACATGTAGTTTCATCGATCTTTTCATTTAGGTTAGCTATTATAATGAAGTTAAAATGTGGTCGATTTTTATTAGTTATTGAGAAGGCAATATATTTAGTTTTTTTTTTTAAGTTTAATTAGTGTCATCTGCATATAACATGATTTAACCATCAATTTTAAGTTTGGTTAATAAGTTAATAGACGGACTGAATAATTATTTTTTAATATGGGTCTCAATATTGTTCCTTGAGAACTCGGATTTTAATAAATTGGGATTCATTAGGCTATATCTAATTTTTACATATGCCCATTTATAAAGAGTACACCAATCCAAACTCTCTTGAATCCTTCAAGAATAATTATCTTAAGATCTATTTATTTTCTATAATACACAATTAGTGTTAGGTTGTCTTGATGAGAAGAAATACAATATTTAAGAACATATTTCTGATTTATGTTTTCATCCATACTTTCTGTTAGTGTGTAAATTCTCATAACATATTAATTGTGGAGAAAGATTTCGAGAATCTTATCATATCAAGCATTAGACAGAAAACAAAATGTGATAAGAAGTTAAATATTACTGATACGTGGATTCACGTAATCATCGAATTACTTGTGAAGTTATTTCCGGTTTATCAAGAAGGTCTTAGCTGAAAGTCGTGCTACATTATTAATATTTGATAAAATTGAATTACTTTCTCAGATATGCTTCTAAAGAATCTGTTAACAATGAACACGTTCTTTGCATAAAACTTAGAAGAATTTTATTAAGCGTTGTCATGTTTGATGTTTCCTTACTAAAGATACGTCTTTATTGTTACCTACCTTCTCTACTTCTATTCCTATTCAGCGGCAGGTTATGTAGAATTGAAATATTACTTTAGTTGAATGCATTGATGTTGAAATAAATTAAAGAAGTACTTCTGAAATAAAAATGAAATAGTGGTATTTTAATCTAAAATACTGGAGTATTAATTAACAATTCCTTCCCGTTTTTTTTATCCGTCAATCGAAAATTATTTGATAACATAAATAAATTTAAATACAATTCATAAAAGTGATACAGTAGTCAATGAAAGCATAATACATCAAATATCATATAAAGTCCGTGCTATTTTTAAAAGCTTTTATTTAACTTGCAATGTTTGTTTGTTTGTTTGTTAGTTTAGGTCAAATCTCGCAAGCTGAATTTCGATTAGTTCTAATTAAGCTAGAGCTTTGAAATTTGGCACACGTGTATAAATCCGGTGACAATGCAACATAGTATAGCCATTATTGGTCTAAATCCAATATGGCGGACGTCCCAAGATGGCGGATCGCCTTTCTCTTCACAACCACCTTGATATGGGTATCAAATGAAAGGGTTTGACGAGTAAAATACGACAAACTATGTGATGTCATTCTAAATCCAATATGGCGGACGTCCCAAGATGGCGGATTGCCTTTTTCTTCACAACCCTCTTGATATGGGTATCAAATGAAAGGGTTTGATAAGTAAAATACGATAGACTATGTGACGTCATTCTAAATTCAATATGGCGGACGTCCCAAGATGGCGGATCGCCTTTCTATTCACAACCCCCTTGATATGAGTATCAAATGAAATAGTTTGACGAGTAAAATACGATAAACTATGTGGCGTCATTATAAATTCAATATAACGGACGTCCCAAGATGGCGGATCGCCTTTCTCTTCACAATCTCCTTGATATGAAAGGGTTTGACGAGTAAAATACGATACAATATGTGACGTCATTCTAAATTCAATATGGCGTACGTCCCAAGATGGCGGATCGCCTTTTTCTTCACAACCCCCTTGATATGGATATCAAATGAAAGGGTTTGACGAGTAAAATACGATAAACTATGTGGCGTCATTCTAAATTCAATATAACGGACGTCCCAAGATGGCGGATCGCCTTTCTCTTCACAACCCCCTTGATATGAAAGGGTTTGACGAGTAAAATACGATACAATATGTGACGTCATTCTAAATTCAATATGGCGTACGTCCCAAGATGGCGGATCGCCTTTTTCTTCACAACCCCCTTGATATGAATATCAAATGAAAGGAGTAAAATACGATGAATTATGTGACGTCATTCTAAATTCAATATAGCAGACGTGGGAGAGGAGAGGATGGTGTGGGAAGAGATGGGAAAGGGGTGGGGATAGGTGGGGAAGGGAAGAGGGTGAGAAGAGGTGAGGACGGAGTGGGAAGAGGTGGGACGAAGTGGGAAAGTAGTGGGAAGGTGTGGGAAGAGGTGGGGATGGGATGGAAAGAGGTGGGAAGAGATGGAAAAGGGGAGGGGAAGGGGAAGGAAGAGGTGGGAAATGGATGGGAGGAGTCGGAAGAGGTGGGGAATTAAGAGATGGGAAAGGGGTGAAAGAGGGTGAAAAGAGGTGGGGACGGGGGTGGGAAGAGGTGACAAAGGGGAGGGAAATGGGTGGGAAAGGGGAGGAAAGAGGTGGGGAAAATGTGGGAAAGTAGTGGGAAGATGTGGGAAGAGGTGGGAATGGGGTGGAAAGAGGTGGAATGAGATGGGAAAGGGAGGGAAGAAGTGGGAAGTAGAGTTAAAGGGGTGAGAAGACGGGAGAGGGAAGGGGTGGATGGCGGTGGCAAATGAAAGGGTTTTGTCTGTCTGGTTGTCTGTAAAATAAGTAGACTAAAAAGTAAAAAATAAAATTATATAAAAAAAATTTTAAGAAAAAGCTTTTATTTGAAAAGACTACTAAAAAGTAAACATTTTTTTTTAAATTCATACTGGAAATCAATAGCTTTGGGGGCGATCAATTGAGCAAAGTAACTATGCAATAGCGCTATATGACCGACCCCAAAGCTTTTGGTTTCCAGGTGTATGTATTTTAAAAACATTATTTTTTCTTTTTAGTAGTTTTTTCAAATAAAAGCTTTTTCTTAAAATTTTTTTATATAATTTTATTAAATTGACCTTACATTTAGAGATAACTGTGCGTCTACTCCATGAGCAAGCTGTTATTTTTTTTAATGTAATAGTCATTTGTTTATTTAAAAGATCGATTGAGAAACTCTGGTATAGAAAATATTCGTACTATAAAAACAGCTCTTACACAATATACAAAATGAGCAATGTACTAGGAGGATCATATATATGGGATATTATTGCAAATTCTAAGCTATCTTCATCAGCTAGTTGTGCATAGAACAAAATAGATGATGGACTGTATGAACGCATTTTGCATATCTACAAATGCTTTTTCAACATACTTTAAGCTCACGACAGGCATGAATACCAAGAACTGTGCGGCACAGGTGAAAAAAGTCTTTGAAGCAAGGGCGGTCCACGCCTTGTTTCTGGGGGAGGGGGCATACTTATTAAAATATGTACCAAAATTTCTTAACCCATTAACAGTGCCGTGGAGACAAAATACGGACCCGCAGGGAAATATTTTGGAAAATTGATAAGGGGGGATTCCAAAATAAATTTTTTGATGAGCGGAGGTCCAAAAAAATAATGAGGGGGGGGGGGGGGGGGGGGTAGAAATCCGAAAAATAATTTTTTTATGGGCGGCGCGAAAGTCCGAAAAAAAATTGTTTAAAATAAAATACAAAACCGCCCCCCCCCCCCAAAGAAGCCCGGGGGGAATCACCCCCTCTCGACAGGACTGCCCCTTAAAAATTGATAGGTATCATTTTTATTCTGAAAATTCGTATTGTAATATGAAGTGTGGCAGAGTATAAATCTATATAACTTCTATTTTATCTCTTTAATTTTTGAGTATGTAATCATGATAGCCATATCCTTTTTCAAAATATATAAGTATTCAACTAAATATTTACACAGAGCAGTAAATATAAATAAACTTTAATAAATTTAACAAAATAAAATAAAAGAATATTCTTCAATACATGCATGCACAGAAGTCAATCTGATTTATGAAATTTTTATACTTTAATGACCAAAACACGTGTAAGTCATCCATTTTTTTCTTGCTCTTTCTTGAAATATTGTAACTATTGATAACACAAGGGAAGAAAAATTTTGTAGCATTTATTACAGCACTCGTTCTTAACTAATTTGAAGGTGCTTGGTTCAAATCTGTAAGTAGTTTTGCTCTGTGAGCTCTAGATTGTTTGTAATTCGGCATTTTCATTTTCTCGAAATATGACCCTTCATATAATGAGATTATGGCAAATTGACCTTAGTTCAAGATGGCACCAATAAATTATGATTTATGGGTACATCTTGAACTAAAGTCAATTTTATTACCCTTTTTAAAATCCAGTCCTAACTTACTATTTATTTTTATTTTATGAAATTAAGAAAAAAGTTGAGCTACTAATTTGGAGCTCCAGAAGTCTGGCATTCTGAGGTGGTCGCCTCGACGCCATCTGGTTATGCAAGACACAAAGAGCTTAAAATGAATTTATGTACAAAAAATAAACAACTGCGAAAAATGTTTGAAGGTATAAGCGAGTGGAAGAAGTGAGTGATTTTTGTACGTCAGAATAGTATATTGTGTATTTAGGTGTGAAAGCAATACATTCCCGGACGACGATGCAAATTGTTCAAGCATCGAAGTCCGGGAATGTGCTTTCACACCGAAATACACATACTATTTTTTCTGAAATCACAATCAATAGTATTATAAATTAAGGAATTTGTATTAATACATAACATTTCTTCATTACAATCTAACTGCTTACTAATAAATGCAATTTTAATGTAAGTTGGTTTGTCTGCGTGTAATTATTTACTGTCTAAAATATACATAAAAAACCGTACGGGAATGTTACTTTCCCGGCCTAGGCCGGGAATAGTATATTGTGTATTTAGGTGTGTGCATGGCCCCCATTGACCTCAGAATAACACTCAATAACAGCAGTAGGTAAATAAGTCAAAAATCAAACATTTCAGAGAATAAATAATTATTTGGTTTCTCTCTATTGCAGAAAAAAGTATCCGAGATAACTCCTAGGGTGTACTCAGTCATAATGACACATTTTATGCTTTTAGAGCAATTATTTCTTGAACAGTAGACCAACATTTATCACTAACGGATAATTTAAAATATAACAACTTGCATTCAAACCGTCAATTTGCAATTAGAGAACAGAAAACTACAGAGAATGTAATATTCGAAGTTTTGAAAATTTTGCATAACTCTACCGAAAATAACAAAGAACAAATTAAATTAAATTAAATTTAGTAAAGGTCTTCGACACGGTCTGTCACAGTGTATTACTGGAAGAACTGTATACGAGAATCGCTATCCTTCTAAATTTCAGAGAATCGTGAAAATAAGGAGTAGAATATGCTCAATTCAATATATGAAGTTTTGGGGTACCCCAAGAAACAGTTCTTGAACCAATTTTGTTAACATTTATATCAGTGACTCCCTTATTTTCAATATAGATGCTTAAATACTTGCGTGCGTACTGTGCTTATGGTTGGAATAATTGGCAAGGCGGTTTTAAACTTTCCAAAATCCAGTAATGGTTATCGGAAAATATGTTAACTATTAATTTAGATAAAACGAAATGTATGTGTTACAGTTATATGATATTAATGTACCAAATATTGATAAGTAAAACATTCATACTTACAAATGTGTATTAAAATATAATAAGACACTGTGTAAATGTTCATCTGCCAATATTGTCCCTTAGAAGGGTGTGGATTATTTAGTTGCCTACCATTTATTCAACAAGGAACTGACTGCTTTACATCCCCTCGAAAGAATGGTATATCCACTACGTAATCCTCGATTTCAAATTACATAGCTGTGTATCAGCCGATATCCAAGCTGCTAGGACAGTTACCCATCTAAGTACTAAACCACGATGAACGTTGCTTAACTGTATATATCGAAATATGCAATGTACAAGCATCATACATTTATTAAAAGTCATATGTACAGTGCCGAGTACAGTGTCTTGCCGGATCCTAGTCCGGAGCCAGTTAGACAACCGAAATACATGCACAGTCATAACGCCTCTATGTTCGTCCAATCAGCCAATCTTGATACAGCTGATCACAGAAAACACTTAGGAATCATTATCAATAAATATTTAAAAATTTTAGACCAATTACTTTGCTAAATATATAATAAGAAAGCATTTGCAAATACTGTCGTCTCCAAAATATCCAACACCATACAACTAAAAAAAGTATTTTATTCTTCGTTGACTTTTGAGAAAATTAATGTGTTCAATATTAATTTGCTGTATGTAAAATTAGTAGCTATGTTCTAGTAAAAGAAAACAAAACATTATTCGACCTTAATTCCGGGCAAACTCGTACTTATTAAACTCATGATATATCTACCAAAACATAAATATTCCTCAAATAATTCGAACCACAATAAGACGATTTATTACTTACTATGGCCCAAAATTTTACGATCTTCTACTACTTCCTATTAAACAAACCAACAATCTCAATTTATTCTTCAATAAAATGGAATCCTTTATAGATTCTAATAGTTTATTATTCCCCAAAATGTTTTTCTAGTTTACTAAGCTAAGACTATCATTTTATTACGAAGTTGAAATATAGAAGTTTAGTCAATTTATCCACTTCATATACATTACATATATACAGTGTGTCCCACTTCTTATGGAGCCACCTTCATATCTCGCTCATCTGATATCCGAATATTTCGAAATTATGGTGGTGAATATATACCTGTAAAGTGAGTCTTCAGATTTAATCACATTTGATTTTAGTCAGAGGCGTCCCATTCTAGGATGGAAAAATGATTTTCAAAAAGAAAGTGTTAGCGACATTTTTAAAAAAAACCGCTTCCCAAGGAATCACTACCTCCACATCCGGATTTTCTATCCAAGTCACACAACGAAAAAATGTTGTATCTGGAAATAATTGTTTATGGAACTTTAATAATATAATATTTGAAATTCTCTACCCCAAAAACCCATAAAACGAGACCCCACATCGGTAGTGGTGTGGGGGTGGTGACAGGGGGTGGTGGATAAAGTAAAAAAATATTTTGAGGTTTCTGGTTCTTGTACACACACTAAATCACATTTTTTTTTCATCCCTTTAATAATGGGGTGGGGGTGGTAATGGGGGTGGCTAATGCCAAAATTTTTTTTTAGACCTTAGCTTCTCTTGTCTATACTAAATATCAATTTTATGAACTCTTACCTGCTTGATTTGCCTATTTGCCACAAATTTACCCCAATTTACCCCCCAACCCTTCGACGGAACAAAATGAAAATATAATCTAGTTCTAGATCTCGTTAAAGTACATATGTGTACCAAATTTCAAGTCGATATCTCAAACGGTTCCAGAGTAAATGTGCGCACAATAAAAGTTACAGACCGACAGACCGACAGACCGACAGACAGAAATTCTTTTTCGCTCAAACTTGAAATTTCAACGTTTCATGTCATTCTAAGCCTATTTGAATAATACAAATTTTTAAAAAAATTTTTGTCTTTACTATACTTCCACTGGATGCGGAAGTAAAACTAGTAAAATATTCTTAATCAATATCTTTAGTTTTTGTGAGACTTTTTTACCTGGTTTTCTATTGAATCTTCTATGTAGCCTTCAACCATCGTTGTAGATTGCTAACCCCTAGGCGTTTTAAGGTGGTGATATCCTCACTGGCTTCGGCCCAGCAAAGTAGCTAAAGACCTTTGGTAACAACAATTTGTATATCTAGCAGCTAATGCTGTTGCTATTTGTTTCGGAATATTTACAAAGACGTTCACGCCGACAACTTGGTTTGCATGTTCATCATTTTTGTTGTTGAATTTGACGGAAGCACGCTAATATATTTATGGTAGAATGAAATATAATCAAGGTTCTCTTCTCCGCCTTTTGACACAATAAATGTCCATCGGATATTGGTCTTGATATTGGGGATTTTTATTATGACTGTGACCCATTGTCTTCTGTATTGTCAATTAACATATTAGTCAATGTGTCCCGGCCATGACAAGCTTGAGATACACCCGACATTAACGCAACCTAATAATGATGTACGATAACTAAACCAATAATGTTTAATAAAATGAATATGCACCTAATTTTGATATTAAATAATGTTCATTCATCTGGTGCACGGCGCACCTAGTACAAACTTATTAATTTCTATCCGTTAAAATTTTTGATTTTTTGGCTCTATAGCACACCAACCGTTTCTTCAAATAGGCAATCATTTTGGTATATTTGGTAATGTTATGTTTTATTAAAAACGTTGCTGTAAGCATAGAATAAATATACCACATTTCGACTTCGTAATCTCGACAAAATATACAAGTAGTAGAGTTTCTGAAAACAATGATCCAGCTTTATTTGTTTTGCACCAATTCACAAACGCAGAATATTCCCTTTCACATCTACTTCTGGATCTTGTGGGAAGTAAATATCTGTTACATTCTTTGTAGTTTCCTTAATACATAGTGAAGTGCAACTAATATCACTATCATCTCTACTATCCATCGTTTCTTATTATTATTGTTGCAACACACGTATTCACGTATCCGACAAGTGATGCGTTTATTTAAATTAATACCGTGTGTCCCATTATATTTTAACCCTTTTTAAACCTATATAACTTTTAAACTAGTTGAGATAATGAAATGCGGTTTTCAGCAGTCTTCTTCTAATTTTGATAAATTATTTCCTGAGTATCGTCTTTTTTTGCTCACTTCCGTTTTAACTGGAAATGTCATAGCGTATTTTAGGGGATAGGGCAACTTTGTTATTTCAAATCTAACACTGTATATTTTTTCACAGTTGGAAAGCCCATTGTTTCCCCTATCCAAGAAGTCCATATTTGTCATGGAAATTATATAGAGTGATGGTTTTATAAGCTCTTAAAGTGAATACTGCGTTTTATCGAAATGCTACGAAAAAGTAGACTATGGCAATAAAATACAACATCACTTATCAACGTCAAATTAGTTTATTGACAACTCAGTATTTGAGTTACTTTAAGAAAAATGTTTACTTTAAGTGAAAAAGTGTGTAATCTTTCTTGCTGAAACTAAATCTTACAAAACAACACAAAGAAGATTTAGAATTATGTTTAACAAGGAACCTCCAACAAAAAATTCAATAAAAATGGTATAGGAACTTTTGGAATTCGGGTTGTATTGACCGTAAAAAAAGAACTCCAAATAATGAAAATAGGGCTAATAATGCAATTTAAATTTTGGAAAT
This sequence comes from Rutpela maculata, assembly GCA_936432065.2. NCBI lineage: Eukaryota > Metazoa > Arthropoda > Insecta > Coleoptera > Cerambycidae > Rutpela > Rutpela maculata. Next base: position 247,039,462 of record OW386285.2, read on the forward strand.
GACAAAAAATGATCCTTCCTCTTCTACAAGAAAAAATTCTTCTGCAACAGGTATTCCGAAAACTACTGTTCATAGTGTTATGAAAAATGTTCTAAAATTGAATTCTTATAAAAATTTTCAAAACAATTACAATTTTGTAGAGAAATTCTTAATTTATATAGAAGAGATATGCATTTTCTTGATAAGTTAATCATGTCAGACGAAGCATTTCACTTAAATGACAATGTGAATAAGCATAGTTGTAGAGTTTGGGCATCACAAAATCCCAGAAATTTCCATGTTAGATCGTCTCCAAAAGTTACAGTTTGGTGTACGGTATGAAAACAAAAAATTTACCACCCATTTGTTTTTAACAGTCCAGTTGTCAATGCCCCATCATATTTGCACATGTTAGAAATTTTCATTTATCCGCAACTTGAACAGGGTAATTTGTTGATGATAGTCTATTTCCAACAACATGGTGCTACGCCCCATTACGCTATGATAACTAGAGATTCCCTGAATGCCCCCTTTGGAAATCGTTGCATAGGAGGGGAGGTTCTGCAGCATGGCCTCCTCGATCTCCAGAACTCACAGTTCCAGATTTTTTCATATAGGTATGTGAAAGGCTACAAAATTTAGAACTTAAAGAAAATATTCGAAATGTCTTTAACAATATTACCCCCGAACAATTAAGTAGAAGCTATGACAACTTTGTAAAGCGAATAAATAAATGTATCCAAGCTGATAGGCACCATTTTGAACTAATGTGTATTATTTTGTTTATTTCTTATTTGTTTAATAAATATCATGTTACACTTTGTTATATCGAGTTCCATATGTACATTTTCAATATTAGCAAGCAATTGAAGTAACATGCAATTTTCAATAAGCTAATTTGACGTTTACAAGTGATGTTGTCTGTTATTTCCATAGTTTACTTTATGTATCATTATTTTTTTCGTAGCATTTCGATAAAATGCAGTATTTACTTTAAAAGCTTATAATACCATCAGTCTGTATAATTTCCATGACAAAAAATATGAACTTTTTGGAAAGGGGAAACAATGGGCTTTCCAACTATGGATGTTCCATCTGATGTAACAGAATTGCCCTATTCCCGAAAGTACGCTATGTCATTCCCGGTTAAACCGGAAGTGAGCAATTTCATTATCTCAACTAGTTCAAAAGTTATATGGGTCTAAAAAGGGTCAAAATATAATGGGACACCCTGTATTAAGTGTTGTCATGGATATATCCTGACATGGCTAACTATTTGGCTCACGCGGAAACAACAAACGCTCGGCGAGCGGCAAAATGTGAAAAATACTCGTTCAGCGGCAACTGTTAACTTTCTGTTGTCAAATCACACTTAGAAAAATCTACTTTCGATGTCAGTCGTCCAAAAAATATTTTTACAGTAGTAAATGCCGAAATTTTATTTGAATCGATAGAGTAGTTTGGAAGTTATGAGCAGAAAAACTTCTTCAAGATTAAGCTATCTTTATACCTACTGTATTATACGCAGTGTCCATTTAGTCATTAAATAATTATATTTTGATTTTTACCATTCTTCGCGATTTTGTGTTTTCTGCAGCTGAGTGCAAAGCCTTGGATTATGACGAACGCGGCGCCGTTTCGGCTTAGCTTACACGAATCCAAGTTTCAAACTGCTAGTGATGCGGTTACATACCAGCGGAAATGGGGAGTGAATTACCCCAGGCATTCTCCTTTGTGGTTAGCGGGTGATAAAGCCCAATCGATCTTGATGGATAATGATATTCATATGAATGTAATTAGCCGACAATATGAATAGTTTGAATGTTCGTGGTTGATGCCATAGGCAGGAAGTTTGGAATTGTTATTTTACTAACAAGATTCTTAAAATATTTATACAACATATAAGTTCAAGTTACATTGCGTCGTTTTGTTTTGTTATATAAAAAACGGTTTTGAGTTTTTTAATATTAATATATGAAGCTTCAAATCCGTTGCTTAATAAATAGTTGTATTAGTCTAGCAGATAACCAATCTACGACTAATACGTTTCCTTAATAGACAAAAATATTGAAGCAATATACGTGTTTAGCGTGAGTTACTGCCAATATACAAAAATTTCGTATAATATCGGTTTTCTATATTTCCTTACTTTTTGTTTTCAGAAAGGCATATTGTTATTTTATTTTATTCTCACATTTGTCAACTATTTATCACAATACGAGTTCCGACTTACTATAGAGTAAAATTTACGGAAGAGTATCAAGCGAAATAAAGTTGAAATTTGAACTGTTTGTCGTAATTTCAACTTAAGGCAATAAGTAATAAATAATGATACAATCTTTATTATCCAACGAGATTATCTTTACAATAATATGGGATACGTCACATAGATACAGTGGTAATAAGTATACACATAATCAGGTAAATAAGAGGGCTATACCTCTTTAGAATATATCATCGACTTTCGACAAATTCCGAAAGAGAATAGAAGCAATGCTGAAATAAGTAGTCTTTTATATTATGTTGAAAGATTGATAATGAATTATGTTCCTTCAGTTGCTTTGGTAAATGATTAAAGATTTTTGGTCCCAAATTTACAGGTAGATTCTTTCCAGTGTTGAGTCTATTGAGGTTTGTTAAAAAATTCATACCATTTCGAGTATTTTAATGGTGCATGTCTTGATTTTTACATAGCTTATGCTTATTTTTAAATGTGAAAGTGGTGAGTTCAAACATTAGCACACAATGCAGGGGCAAAATTCTATATTTACTGAAGAGAAGTTTACAGGCGATAAATAATTTATTAGCATGAGATGAAGTATTGCATATAGAATCCTGAATTGAACATGAGCGTGATAGAACGAGATCAATTGTTGTACACTTAGGACTTGTTTCTGATTTCTTAATAGAGAAAAATAAACACTCGGCGAGCGGCAAAATGTTAAAAATGATCAAGTAGTAGCAAGTATTTAACTTCGAGGTAAAATTTGTGCAGTGCAATTCCCAATTTAAATTTTCATCCAGTATTATTCCCAAAAATTTAACGTGTGAAGATCTCTGAAGATTGTTATCTACATTAATATTTGGAGTATTTGCCTGACGATTATAAAATAGCATATAATTTGTTTTACTGTCGTTCAAATAGAGTTTGAGGTAATTGAATGTACTGTTTATATCAATGAGCGCCTTTTTTCTAAATTTTCTAATTTCTTATCCGCAAGTAAAAACGTAATGTCATCAGCATACTTGGTCACTTTATACTGAGACAGCACCTCAGGAAGCTCGTTTACAAAAAGTAAAAATAACATAGGGCCCAAAATAAAGCTCTGCGGTACCCTCAACTTGACCTCACAGTGGTTAGAGTCTGTTTTCATTAAGGTTCCGTTGTTTTTGTGGCATATCCGGACAAACTGGGAGCGTTCGTGGAGGTAAGATTTATACCAGTCCAAAGCGACACCATAAACATGCAATTTTTGTACTAATATGTTGTGTTCAACACAGTCGACACAGTCGAATGCCCTGCCGGGATCACAGAAGATCCCAGCAGGGCACTCGCCCACCTCAAGTGCCATTACAATACCTGTGAGAAAATCATTTACAGCTGTTGTAGTATTTTTATTGGATACGAACCCATGTTGCTTTTCACTAATAATGTTATTTTTAAATAAAAACCTAAGTGTGCGTTGTTGCATACAATAATCAAAAAGTTTTGAGAAACAAGAACCAAGTATAATCGATCGATAGCAGAAGAAGGTCGTCCTTTTTATAAACAGGAATAACTTTACATGTCTTCAACAGATTCGGGAAAGTACCCAATTTAAAAGAAAGGTTTACTAAAAACGTAAAGAGAGCTATGATGTATTCCGCTACAATTTTTAAAATTTTGACTGATACCTCATCTGGCCCACTAGATTTTTTAGGTTTTATTTTGGTTTTATTATATTCAAAAATTCAATTTCCTTAAAGGAGATTGTTCCCATACTGTGGGTATTTATAAACGGGCAATTTAAAATAGTCTCATGAGTATCGTTCTTATCAGCCGCTGACATTGCACTGACAATTTTCAGAGGTGTTTCAATAAAAAAATTGTTAAATTTATCAGAGATTATTTCAGGATCTTCTGAAATGCCCTCTTTATCAGATATTTATATATTGGTATGTGGTTTTTGTTTATTTGACTTCGGAAATCACAGACCAGGCGGCCTTACAAGCATTTTCTGATTCACTTAATTTTATTTGGCAATATATTTTTTTTTTGTTTCTTTAACTAATTGTATGTGTTTATGCTTTTCAGTGACGTATATTCCTTTTAGGTTGGGTTCATTTTTTGAAATTTAAATAAGTATTCTAGATTTTGACTGGAGATCGTTATCTCCTGTGTTACCCAAGATTTATTTGGAGATGTAAAAGTTGTTTTTTTTTATTGGAAAATTGTTATTAAAATGCCATAGAAACTAATTGTGAAAATTGCTATATTTTTCATCCAAGTCAACACCCCTGTAAATCTCATCCCAGTCCTCAAGTTGGAGGGTTGCAATGAAATCATTTATATTTTCTTGGGATAAAAATCTCTTTTAGCTTTTATTAAGGCTATTATTATTTACTACCCCACTATGAAATAAGATTTTTTGATGGTCAGATATAGTATTACATTATATCCATGTATTATTACTATTACTTAGATTAGTACTAGTATAGTTGAACTGCCATTTGTGACTCTGGTTGGTGAGAGAACTTTATTTGTCATGTTGTATGATAAGAGCCACCACACAAAATAATTGGGCGATACAATTTTTGTAAAACAGAATTTATTGCAGACAAAAACTTTTTAAATTCCCCGGATGGGGAGCGGTAACACATTAAAATTATATATTGTTCATTCTTACTGACTTTTCAGTTTATTCCACAGATTTCAATATGTCTCTCTGTACTATATTTGGTTAAATTTATCGGAGTACACTCCATATCATTTCGGACCCAAATTGTTATTATTTTCTTCCATGGCCCACGTTTCTGAGAGACACAGAAATTTTACACTGCTTTTGCCATAGTCAATAAGTATTTGATTTATTTTGTCCTGGTTTAGGCTTCGTACCTTTAAAAGGATACGGTCAGACAATACCTCATTTCTTGTTTTATTTTTATTCTCGTTCTCATTTTTGTTACTAGAAGAAAACGACTGTTGATTGTTGTATGTTACATTCACATTTAAAGTTTTTTCTTTGCCGAAAAAGATATTTTCTTCTATTCCTTTGGGCCAACTGTGTGGGTTCATTATTTCTTCATGGATCAGCGCCTACTCTAAAAGTATTGTAAGCATCATTATAAGAGATTAGTTCACATATAAATCCATTTTCTGGAAATTTATTTTTTAGATAAGATTTGAGCCTGTTTGTAGTGTAATTCGTACTGTATCTCGAGATAAATAGCCATATCTTTCTTGACACTGCTACCGATTGTTGCATCTTCTCATTTGTGTAGTCAGTATTTACTCCAACCACTATGTCTTTTTTAACAGACATCTCTTCCCTTTTTTCTTGATTGGGTGTAACTTTTTCTCCTTCATTTTGAACAGTGTGATTTAGGTTTATGATTTCATTCATTTTTGCATGAGTTTTTGCTTCTAATACTCCTGCAGCTACCTGATTACGCGTAATGGTGTTTTTCTTAGTTGTTGATCCGTACTTTTCTTGGTTAACTTTTTTATTTTTATTTGATGCCATTTTCGAGTCCGAAAGACTCGACGAAGAGGAAGAAGAGAAGAATTTATTTACACTCTTGATAGCATTTCCTTCAGAGAAATCAATCATATGGTCGTTTTTCAGTTAGTATTTGGGTTTTTTGTTGTAACTCCTTGATAGTGCAGTTTTTATGCTTGAGTAATGACTTTAAGTACCTTAATTCTTTTTCGGCCATATCTTCACCTATGCTGTTTTGCACATCATGAAATGATATAATAGGTCACAATCTTCGTCCTCACATTCTCTACTTTATTGTAAAATATTTGCATTCCCAGCTGTCAAATTATAAGACATAACCTTGCATGTCTTACATGCCGAGAGTAATTTTCCTTTTTTAGCTTCACTAATTTCTGATTCATTCAGCCTGACTCATTCCAGATGAAACCATAGTTTGCATGTGCCGTTGCATCCAATTTTGTATGCAGTTTTATTTAGAAATTTTTCTTCACATTTTCCGCACATCGACTTACTCATGTTGTTATCGTTTTGTAGGTTAGGACAAAGATTGTAACTAAGTAAGTTAATAAGTCGAAATTTCAAACAAATTGCTATCTGTGTAGTACATGCGTATCCGAGATATGTGCACAAAATCCATATTCATATTCTACACATGAAAAGCAAGTTATGATAAAGTTTAACTGATCCTTCTTAAGGGAGACTGGGCTCTTTAAAGATTAGACTCTCATTCTACTTTTTTTATTTTATTCAGTTGTACTGCTATATTAGAGTAATTATAATTCAAAGGTCTTTAAATATGTATTAAAATAAGATTATACAATAGGAGTAGTTTAGATCCTTATTTATTGTTATAGGCAACTGTTTTTGTAGATGAAACACCTTGGTAGACTGACTAGAGTTCCCCCATAAAAGCACACCATAATATGGCAGGTGCGAATGAGAAACAAAATGTTTTGCTGTTACAATAATTTGAGGATTCACGGATTTTCTTAAATGCCGAAGCAAGTATAGTTGAGTTTATGATTCTTTAGACAATTTATCTATGTGACTAGACCATTTTAAAACATTGCGTCGTCTAACACGATTCTTAGCAAGTTAATGTTACTTGCATTAATAAAAGTATTGTTAAAGAAGAAAGTATTTGTTTTAGTTTTTTCTCTATTCATTTTGATGTTGTTAGGTGTAAACCACTGCCCCCGCCTTTTTCTCACTTAAAGTAACCAAAGGATATATTTTTTCAATATTCTTATGAGACGCCAAAAAGATGAACAATCAACAAAGCATGTGCAATACTTCAGTAGGAAAAATTTGAAAATATCGTAGGGAAAATTATAAATAAGCTATAATTTCCCAACTCGACTACGATATTGGGGGGGAGCATTCCCCCACCCTCACCCCCATAGCGACACCCCCGCCTGCCGACAATAACACATGTTTGGCTGTAACTCTAAAACGGCCCAATAATTAAAAATGCTATAAGATAAAAAATAAACTTACACTTACATATGTTATTTATTTAAATAAAGCCACCTGTGGCGTATAAAGAAGTTGCACATATAATTGAGCTGGTTATCTTATCTAGAAATCAATTATTCTTCTTAAAACTGCGAAAAATATTGTCTGTACCCTTTAAAAATTGTTTCACATTTTTTGTTTTACTATTTTTCTTACATTTGCCTTTAGCAAAAGAAATGGGGAGGGTATTTCAGCTATTTTTGACTGTCACCCAAGCGACAAGGTAAATTAAATACTAGATAAAAAAATCGGCAGCTACTGGAAGCGGCTGGACACCCGGTGAATCTTTGAAGCCGAAAAGAGCACTAAACAATATGAACGATCTTATTTAATTATATTTATTAAGTTGAAATATTTTTTTCATATTAAATCAGAAAAAAAAGTCTTGCGTTCGGTGGGATTTGGACCTAAGAACTTGAGTGTTAAATTTATAGTCTGCACAACATTAATGTTTTATTCGATGTTTTAATACAAATATATACTTCATCGCATCCTTGCCCGGGGCCAGCCAGACAACCACGGTGAACACCGCCGAAGCGAGTGTGAGGCTGGACGGGGTAGGTTCGGTTTGGCTTGGAGAAAAATAGAAAACTAGCTCCTGCCTTCTGTAGGCAGGCTTAAAAACTAGGTTAAAATTATAATGTGTCCACATGGACCTAAAATTAATATAAAAATAAACACAACACTATAAAAACGTTCGTAAGCAAGAGCACCTAATAATTTTGATTATTGATACGGGAAACAACTAAACGAAAAAATCTGTTCGTTGGTAATGGGATGGATAGCAGGGATGGCCATCTTTGGAAAAAACCATATAACTCTTGGTGGACAGCTTCCCTGCCAGATGTAGCCAGGGTAGTGTTCATGGTGGATCGTTTAAGTTTGAGTTGGTATATTTTGTTTTATCTTTTGGCCTCGACCGATTTTTCACTAAATCGGTCGGGGAAAATAAAGTTGAAAAGCTGTCAAATTTTTGGTTCCAATGTTTCTCTGGGGAATTTGGTTTTTGAAAAATGTTTAGGTTGGTACCAATGTCTTAAATTGTTTTTAGGTTATGTAGTACTATTTTTAGGTTATGTTGCCGGAAGAATTTCCGGCGGGATGCCGGAAGTAACGGAAATAGTTTTTAAAATATAATGTCACTGTCATTTTTAAAGTTTTATTGGAAAAAACTCACCGAAAGCGTTCCGGTGGGGTTGCTTACACTTGTAGGGCTTGTAAGCGGTTCAGGATGGCCTCTCACACCATCCGTGGGCTGTATAAACGTCAAAAAAACTTGTAATCTCTGGATGCACTTGACACGTCAAAAATACTCAGCATACAGCCTGCACGCTTTAACACACTAGCAGAGAACTTATACCACAGATGGACCCGTAGTATTTTTTGGAAATTTTCCTTTGAGTCCATTTAATAAAATTTGACATTTTTCTGAAGTGACATTTTTCCGAAAATTTGACATTTTTCTGAAAAGTGACATTTCTCCGAAAATTTGACATTTTTTCGAAAATTTGACATTTTTCTGAAGTGACATACATTACCCTGAAAATTTGACAATTTTTAAATATTTGGCATTTTTCTGAAAGGTGACATTTCCTCGAAAAAGTGACATTTTTCCGAAATATTGACGTTTTCCTGAACTTTAGACATTTTTCTGAAAAGTGACATTTCCCCAAAATTTGACAATTTTCAAACATTTGACATTTTCCTGAAAGGTGACATTTCTTCGAAAATTTGACGTTTTTTCGAAAATTTGACGTTTTTCTGAAAAGTGACATTTTTCCGAAAATTTTACATATTTCTGAAAAGTGACATTTCCCTGAAAATTTAACATTTTTACGAAAATTTGACATTTTTCTGAAAAGTGACATTTCTCCGAAAATTTGATATTTCTTGGAAATTAAAAAAAAAATTCGTGACTCGTCTTGTAGAAATATTTTTTTGATATCATCATCAGTTCGCCTGTTATAAGAATTTTATGTTTTATGACGTCATCAAAACGTAGGTGTATTTTTTAATCACTCGTATTCCATCCATCTACAATATTTCCACCTACGTTTCAAACTTTAATTGGACGTTTCCAATTGTTAAATCGATCTACATCATTTCGCCTTTTGTAAGAATTTTTCTTATTTGTGATGTCATGTGACGTAGGAGTATTATTAATTCACTTGTATTCCGTCCGTCTACAATATTTCCACCCACATTTCAAATTTTAATTTGATGTTTCCAATCGTTAAGTCGATATTTGTACCAGTTCACCTGTAAGAATTTTTCTTTGTGGCGTCCTGTAGACGTAGGTGTATGTTAATTAACTTTTATTCCGTCCATTTACAATATTTCTACCTACGTTTCAAATTTCAATTCGTTACCTCCAAATTTTTCTTATTTGTGGCGTCATGTGGACGTAGGTGTATTATTAATTCACTTGTATTCCGTCCATCCACAATATTTCCACCTACATTTCAAATTTTAATTGGATGTTTCCAGTCGTTAAGTCAATATCTGTACCAGTTCGCCTGTTGTAAGAATTTGTCTTATTTGTGACATCATGTAGATGTAGGTGTATTATTAATTCACTTTTATTCCATCCATTTATAATATTTCCACCTATGTCTCAAATTTCAATTCAATAACTCCAACCGTTAAGTCGATATCTGTACCGGTTCGTCTATTGTAATAATTTTTCATTTTTGTGACGTCATGTGACGTAGGTGTGTTATTAATTCACTCGTAGTCCGTCCGTCTACAATATTTATACCTACGTTTCAAATTTCAGTTCGATATCTTCAACCGTTCCCGAGTTATCAGTCGAAATCACTGAACACCTCTGTCATTATTAGAATATCACCCTGTACATTGCACTGCTTTGAGGACAAAAAACTATTAATTTCACTTGACGGAGATTTTAAAAATCAGTATCAAATATAATTTGGTCATATGGGAAAATCGAAATTTTGTGTTGAAACGTATATAGCAGCGAAACCATTAATCCTGCAGACATTCATCATCATTTTATTGTCTTTTTCTGAAATCGATCGGGAATGTCTACATTTTCGGCGCGATTTTAGAGCGAAAAATGCACAATTTCAGTATTTTAGTCCGTTGCTAGGAAACTATCAGAAAACAGACCGGAAAAGATCCGTTGCCAAGCAACGATCAACAAAGCTGTACGGGAATATTACTTCCCGGCCTAGGCCGGGAAGTAACATTCCCGTACGGTTTTTTTATATATATTTTAATATGTTAATATTTTTGATTTTTACACGTTTAAAATAGTATTGATTGTGATTTCAGAATTTTTTTTTTTAAAATGTTTATATTTTCGATTTTTATACGTTTAAAATAGTATTTATTGTGATTTCAGAAAAAATAGTATGTGTACTTCGGTGTGAAAGCACCTTTCCAGAATTCGATGCTTGTTGGCCTCGGCTAGCGCATCGTCGTCCGGGAATGCATTGCTTTCACACCTAGATACACAATATACTATTTTAATAGATCCCTACTATTTTTTTGCCAAAATCAATATTTATCTAGATATTCGCAAGAGAAGAGAAAAAAACACATTTCCTTGGAAAATGTAAATTTCCACTTGTTTCATTCCTAACGTCCTTATTTTTTGTCTTATGTCAAAAAATAAAAAATAATTTTTTGTAGCATTAAATTCTCTACACATTCGTTAGGGCGTAGTATTTTGGCCTAGGGACCGCCGTTTAAGAGTTATGGAAGTTTAAAGAGAAAAATTCGAGATTTTAGACGAATTTCAAAAAAGTCTGCACTTTGGCCGACCATATCTCGGTAATTTTTGGAGCAGCATAAAAATCCAAAAAAAAACTTCTAGGTAATTCAATTTTCTATAATTTCTTTAGGTCGCAGTTTTTGCCGTAGGAGTCGCCGTTTAGAAGTTACGAACGATTTAATGAAAAAAGTGCTTGACACCATCATCTTGAAAGGCCCGCCCGACCCAAACGAAAAGTCCCATTAAAATTTCGAGTGCGGCAAAACGTTCCTGACATTATGTATAGGGATTGCAATACCGGTTAACCGGTTAACCGGTTATCAGGACAAAAAACACATGACGATAATTACCGGGTATTTTAATTTTTTACCAGTAAATTCGGTAAATTTTGAACTTACGATATGTCACATATTCAACGTTTCTATTTATGTCAGTGACTAGTATTCACTAAATACAGAGTCCCAATACTGAGCACTTTTATCAATAAATAAATAATATTATAAAAAGTAAAATCCAAACAACAAGCTCCAAGAAATACAAGAGAGACATTGACAATACCTTGCTACAGAAAATTGAATATTTCACTTCCGCAAATATCCGTGGAATACCTACATTTAGAAGTAGATTATTACCAATTCTTATTAACTTATCGACCCACCAATATCGGTTGAGGAAGGGCATCTCCAACTGGTGGCATTCTATGCACAAATATCAGACGACAAACAGATATAGATTTAAAAAACTAACCATTTTAATGGGCTATTTTAAAAAATATATTGTATTTTTAGATTAGGTATTCAGTAAATGCCCTATTTGAGTTTATGTTTATAATTTTTTTTATTTAAGATAATATTTTTGTTATTTACAGAATAATTATTTATTTAAATTTATTTCATTTATATTTTTTCCTTTTGATAAAAAACCTTTTGTTTGTTCATTATATTAAATATATGTATATAAAAATGTTTTCTGTTAAATTTTGTACATGGAAAAAGGCAATTGCCATTTTCGCCACCCTAATCATTCATTCTAAAAATTACCGGTAAATACCGGTTAACCGGTTATTTACATTTTTATTTACCGATTTACCGGTTATTAAAACTTCCGGTAAATTGCAATCCCTAATTATGTAGTTTTCCTTAGGGAGTTTTTATTTTTGATCTATCTCTCACAGTTTCCGAGTTACAGATGAAAAACCGTTTTCAGAATTGCGGCATCCGAGGGTAAATTTTGGTCGAAAACACGACATCTAAATTTACTCGTATTTTAAAAAATACGATACCGCGACGGCCGTACTATGAAGCGATGGAAAGAGAAAGACTTGTAGTTGATCCGCATCGTAAATTGCATGTTGAAATTCGAAAATTCAGCTCGGCATGAACGAATCAAAAGTGACATTTTTACAATTTTTCGTTTGACGTTTCTCGATCGCGAATTTGTGTTAGAAGAGTGTCCATCTTCCATCTCGTTCCGCCGCAAAAATAGAGATAGACGGTCTTTGCGCGTTAATAACTAATTAACCGTAGATAATTAGCCGTTCGGAATGTCGCGTTGAGATGTAGAATTTCACTCTCGTCAGATCAGTACAGTCCCGATTCCGTCAATAGTCTCTAAAAAAAGCCTTTGCGGCTGCAAATTTGCAAAGAGTAAGGTATTATTTTGTGATATACGTTCTCTGACACTAGTCTATTGAACGTTAGGTTAGACTATAAAATTTATCTTACACAAGAAGAGTGTTATTTTGTTTTTAAATTTTTTTTTTACGGAAACCAAATCGAAGAAGTGCAAGTGTGATATATCGTTGAAATCGGAATTTTTACTGCTTTTCAATGGTTCAATTACAAACTGTAAGTAATCATAAAATAAAAAACTTGTTGTGCCAAAACGGCACTCAACGTAATCCGATCTCCACCAAAACCTTTTCAGATCTTCTGGAGCACTCATGCAAAGTTTTATCCAAATCCGTTTAGTAGCTTCGCCGCTATCGTGCTAACATACATACACACACACATACATACACACAGACGTTTTTCAATAACAACTTTTTTGGGTTCCTGGGACCTCAAAACGTAAAGAATTGATGTTATCTCAATTTTCGATTTTGGACTAATTGTAGTAACCTTCCACAATTTTATTGTGGGGTGGTTAAAAAATTATGTTACCTTTTCTACCAATTGGTATATATTTTGAAAATATTATTTATTTAAGTAAGGCCGCCAGTGGCGTTCATGGAGAACACAACGCGTGTAGTTGTATTAAAATCTATTTTTAAAGATGGTATATTGAAAACTAAATATTTTCACTATTTCTTATTCTATGAAGCATTTCCAAGAATATTATATAAATGATGGTAGAATTATCAAAAAACATTTAATAGAAAATAAAATAAGTAAATTGTAGTAGTAAGTAATGAAAATAAACTTTAAAGTAAGTAAATAATCTAAATACAACAATTGAACTTCAAAAACATTTGCAGTTTCGCTCACAAATTTTGCACTTCTTATTTTTATAATTGGTCCACAACGGCATTTATCGTTATCCATAATCCATCCCCAGAGTAGATATGGGAGTTCTATGATTAACAGAGCAGCGTACTCCAAACAAATCCTACTTGATAAATACATCTATTGGTGTGAATTGGCAGAGCATTCATTGTTTTAGGTAAGTCCTTAACCTTCCGGTATTTTTGTGTAAATAACTGCATTCGGCACAGGATGATATTATCTATATCGGAATACTTATGGTAGATTGTTGTGACAAACTTTGAGAGGATTCTTAATTGTTCATTATTTTGCTGCTTTGGATCGTTCATCAAATCTATAAAAGTGGCAGTGACCTCCGGAAAGGAATTCCAACCTTCCCAGCTCTTCTCATTCCCTTTCCCAAACAAAAAAGAAGAACGTGATATCACAACCCGTGAACGGAATAAGAGGGGAGCAAGACATTTTTCTTGAAGTTGATTAGCGATATCCTTACAAGATATTGTATATTTCACTCTTTCTAGTGCCAAAATCTATTCATATTGAATTTAATTTTTGTTTATTTTCGTTTTTAACTTTAAGTCTATACATATAATAAATCTGTACATTCGAAATATTTGCAAAAAACTGAATTGGGGGGTTGTAAGATGAGTAATAGAATACATTAAGATAGTTTTTAAAAATTTCGTCTGTTGGTTTATTTGAACTCGCATCACGCAAAAACTACTGAACCAATTTGAATAAAGTGTTGACAGGTAAATTTATCTAAGCTTGGAGTAACATTTGGTTTTTAATTCATCGAAATCGGACTACTCTAGGCCAAGTTTTATGAAAATCGGTTTAGTAAAATCGGAGATACAGCTTGATTTCTACACTAAGCGCATTTGCACGGCATGGACTTTCATGATTAAACTTCTGTAATATTCCAGAAAGTTTGAGAGCATTTTGGAACATTCCAGAATCTCTTTGTACATGTCCCTGACGAGTCTCCCTCAAACGTCGTTTACAAAGAAGTTTTCAGTTAATTTCAAAATTCCACGCGAACGTAGTTGCGGGCACATCTAGTTGCTAAATAAATTTGCTGCACCTTTTTTGAGGCGTAATACTCATCTGAGGTGTACTACTCATCTGAGTGGTACCATAATTTTCTTTTGGAACAAAGACACCGCTGTGCAGCCGCTTTATCGAGAATCTCCCCCTAAAGGGGTGGAAAAACTTTAGGGGGTACTTTGAGTGATTTTTACACTGTTCTTTAAAGTTTTATGCTCAACTGAGCAGGATCAGTAGAACAGCATATCAAAAGGTGGAGAAATTTGATGGATACCGGATTTCCATATGTGGTGTGCGGGATCCTTTCTACTTGTTTCTTTTTTCGTTGTGGCCTTTATACGCCTCAGTAAAATCACATTGTGTAATTATTCCAACAAATACCATCAGAAATAGTTTGTATGCGCTGTAAATATATCTTCCACTATCGAAACTAAAGGTTCCTTATATTTGCGCACTTATGAGAGTATTTGGAAATAACAAAAATAAGTAATCCCATTTCGGTATTGCGGTTACCGCTTTTATATCTGTTTATAAATCAATAGGAAATACATAAATAACAAAAGATTAATAATCCGGTGGAGCTGCAACATTAAAACTTTCTGTCAATGAAAAAGTGTCAGTCGAATTTATAGATTGCTTTCCGTTTAACGTTCAACAGAATGACATATTGTAGTTGTTGAATTTTAACAGAACAGTTAATCAATACATCCTTTTAGAAAAGTTCCACATGCTGATACAATATTGAAACTCACTTTCTAAGAGCACTGCGAAGTTTCAAAGGCATTATATATAGCCTCTGTTCAATTTTTACTATTTAGGGTGAGGTAATTTCACTTTTAAAGAAATACTTTAATATTTCAAGTTTAGACTTTAATTTAAATTCTCCTTAGAACTCAGATTTACAATTCGGCGTCATTAAGGAAAAGTGCCCTTAGTTTAAGTTGAACATTTCTTCTGAAAATATAATTTTATGATTTCACAATTAGCGAAATTTTTTTGCTAATTAAAGAGTATTATTATTAAAATGCATATTTCTTGAATAATGTATTTTCTGTACTTGCAAATATGAATGAATAAACATAGTATACTGAGAGTTATTAATATATTTTGTCTTAAGAGTGGGTCGTCTCCTATTATCTCTTGAACTAATTTTGAAACATTTTAATTGACAGCGATCTATAGTTCTTTTCAGTAGTAAATATTTGTGGGTTCACCCGAATTATATAACTGTCAATCCTAAACTGCCAGAGACTTAGAATAGGTATTTTTGACATCTACTGAAGGGTAAAAAAACGTCCCAAGGAAGTTAGTTAGATTTTTTAGAAGCATGATATTAAAATTTTTTTACATGATCAATTATATGTTCATGGGAACAACAATTTTTTATTCAAGCAACGAAGGTTTGTCTCTGTAATATCATCAGTAACTAATCTAGTTATCAAGACGTAATTTATCAATGAAGTCTTAGATCGGAGAGATCAAGTAGGTATAATCTAAACTGGCTTTTTTAGGTCTTTTAATAAATTAGATCACAACATTCTATTTCGAGCATTTCAGTATATCTTCAAATTTTTTAGATTGAGTAACATCTTATTCAACTAACAGTTAGCAATATATACAAGTTAGTGGTCAAAATTCTGACAAATTCTTGCAAACATCTGGTGTGCTTCAGAGCTCAATACCTTGCTTTACTATACTTCCACATCCAGTGGAAGTATAGTAACGACAAAAAAATTTAAAAAAATTTTTATTGTTCAAATAGGCTTAAAATGTCATGAAACGTCGAGATTTTAAGTTTGAGCGAAAAAAAAATTTCTGTCTGTCTGTCTGTCGGTCTGTCTGTCGGGCTGTCTGTCGGTCTGTCTGTCTGTCTGTAACTTTTTTTTGTGCGCACGTTTACTCTGGAACCGTTTGAGATATTGGCTTGAAATTTGGTACACATATGTACTTTAACGGGATCTAGAACTATTTTCATCTTGTTCCGTCAAAGGGTTGGGGGGTAAATTGGGGTAAATTTGGGGTAAATGGGTAAATCAAGCAAGTAAGAGTCCATAAAATTGGTATTTAGTATATACAAGAAAAGCTAAGACCTCAAAAAAATTTTTGGCATTAGCCACCCCCCATTACCAACCCCCACCCCCTTATTAAAGGGGATGAAAAAAAATTATGATTTAGTGTATGTACAAGAACCAGAAACCTCAAAACATTTTTTTACTTCATCCACCCCCACTACCACCCCCAGCACAACCCCCACCCCACTATCGATGTGGGGTATCGTTTTATGGGTTTTTGGGGTAAAGGATTTCAAATACTATATTATTAAAGTTCCATAAACAATTATTTCCACATACAAAGTTTTTTCGTTGTGAGTGACTTGGATAGAGAATTGGATGTGGAAGTAGTGATTCCTTGGGCAGCGGTTTTTTTAAAAGCTTTTATTTAACTTGCAATGTTTGTTTGTATGTTTGTTTGTTGGTTTAAGTCAAATCTTGCAAGCTGAATTTCGACTAGTTCTAATTAAGCTAGAGCTTTGAAATTTGGCACACGTGTATAAGTCCGATGACAATGCAACATAGTATAGCCATTATCCGTGTAAATCCAATATGGCGGACGTCCCAAGATGGCGGATCGGCTTTTTAGTCATAACCCCCCCGATATGGGTATCAAATGAAAATACGATAAATAATGTGACGTCATTTTAAATCCAATATGGCGGACGTCCCAAGATGGCGGATCAGCTTTTTAGTCACAACCCCGTTGATATGGGTATCAAATGAAAGGGTTTGACGAGTAAAATACGATAAACAATGTGACGTCATTTTAAATCCAATATGGCGGACGTCCCAAGATGGCGGATCAGCTTTTTAGTCACAACCCCGTTGATATGGGTATCAAATGAAAGGGTTTGACGAGTAAAATACGATAAATAATATGACGTCATTTTAAATCCAATATGGCGGACGTCCCAAGATGGCGGATCTGCTTTTTAGTCACAACCCCGTTGATATGGGTGTCAAATGAAAGAGTTTGATGAGTAAAATACGATAAAGTGTGTGACGTCATTCTAAATTCAATATGGCGGACGTGGGAGAGGTGGTAAAGGGGTGGGAAGAGGTGGGAAGAGGTGGGAAGGGTGGGAAAGGGGTGGGAAGAGGTGGGAAGAAGTGGGGAAGAGGTGGGAAGAAGTGGGAAAGGGGTGAGAAGAGGTGGGGAAGGGGTGGGAAGAGGTGGGAAGGGTGGGATAGGTGTGGGAAGAAGTGGGGAAGAGGTGGGAAGAGGTGGGGAAGAGGTGGGAAAGGGGTGGAAAGAGGTGGAAAAGGGGTGGGAAGAGGTGGGAAGGGGAGGGAAGAGGTGGGAAAAGGTGGGAATAGGGTGGAAAGAGGTGGAGAGAGATGGGGAAGGGCAGGGGAAGTGGTGGAAAGAGGGAAGAAGTGGGAAGTAGTGTTAGATAGGTGAGAAGACGGGAGAGGGGAGGGGTGGATGGCGGTGGCAAAAAAAGGGTTTTGTCTGTCTGTTTGTAAAATAAGTGGACTAGAAAGTAAAAAATAAAATTATATAAAAAAAGTATTTTTAAGAAAAAGCTTTTATCTGAAAAAACTACTAAAAAGTAAAAATATTTTTTTTTAAATTCATACACATGGAAACCAAAAGCTTTGGGGGTGGTCAATTGAGCAAAGTAACTATGCAATATCACTATATGACCGCCCACACTATATGACTGCTACAACTTTCTTATTTTAAATAGCACCCTGTCATTTTTCTCATAAAGGTGTAATTTTTCTTTCCAACGCTTTTTTCAGATTTAAAATCGGATGAGAAATAACCTTGGAAGTGACATTTATTTGCTATTTCTAGTTGACTTTGGAATTCAGGAACAAATTTAAAAAATTTCGAAGTAGGCTTTGAATTTGAATAAGAGGGTACTTCTCAACAAACTAAACGTAAAATTGGCCTATTTTGTTCATTTGCTTGGATTTAGAAATGTTTTTCCCATTTTTCCATTTCATGGAATTTCAATTTGTCATAACTCCAATTTTTCAGTTTTTAGTACCCTGTACGCTTTATTTTTTTATCAGATGGAGTGGTAAATTTGCTGTAGACTTGTTTTTCCTGATTAAAAATTGAATATAAATTAAAATAAATATTGAGCTTTCTGTAGAAGCGTTTCGAATTATGAGTCCATATCAAGCTTAATATTTATTTTAATTTATATTCAATTTGTAATCGGGAATCGGGAATCTAAAGCAAATTTACCACTTCATCTGATAAAAAAATAAAACATATAGGGTACTATTTGAAAAATTGGAGTTGACAAATTGAATTTCCATGAAATGGAAAAATGGGAAAAACATTTCACATTTTTTTAATAAAAACTTCCCCATTTTGTTAATGTAAGTAGTCAGTAATTACAAATATTAGTCGAGGGGCGTAACACATCCCGAAATTTGATGATAAAATTGTGGGACCAATGTTAATACATTCCTTATGCCCTCTATAATAATGCCTTACCAAGTGCTTTGCTTGATTTTGTTGCAGACGGCCTATATGACGTCATATATTTAAGATGACGTCCACCTCAGACATCTCGATTAAAACTCTTGATAGAGCCATCCTATCAATATTTTTTTACTGAACCTTTTTTATTTCACAAGGAAATTCTCTATAAAGAAGGTCCTCAGGAATTTATGGATATCTTTTATCATTTAGGTGTTTTGCATAAAAACATTTTTAATTTTGTTATCATTTCAAATTAACATAAGACAAAAGAAAAATACTTTAACACGATTCTTTTTTACCTCTCCCGAGCTGGCAAGACTTTCTACAGAAACCAAAGCAATGATTGTAATTGCAGAAGAAGTAAAAACAAAACACCACCATTTGACACGACCTAGAGGAAAGCGACAACATGAAGATGTGCAAGGTATCTATAACACTATCAGAACATCGACCAACATTATAACATATGAATGCAGTGAAATGATCAATTCAACAACAAAGTGTGTATTTCATGAAACCATACAAATGGATACATTGAGCATTTTAGAAAAGGGTTGTGAAATGTACGCTGCTTTTAAAAAAACGGAATAGAAACTGACAGTACGATTTTTTGGACCCAATGTAGAAAGGAAAACTTAATTTATGTAAAGCTACACTCAAAACAACAACTGTAGTATAATTCGACCAATCATTATTCACACGCTTGCTAGTTATATCGAGAAGCCGTACTAATATTAAACTAAAAACATCATTAAGTAATTATGAATTCTCGGCAGTTCCGTTCTCCATATTTAATCTGGATGGATCAGTGAAGTTGTCTACAAATAAATCTAAACTACTGAAGATCTTAAACGAGCAACACCCTGCAAAAATTGATAATACTGTACAAACTCCTTTTTCTACTCCCTTAAGTAAATTTGCTGTTTTTTGTAGTCTGTAGAATGGATAAGTAGGCGATTCCAGTTAACTGAAAGAATATATTTCATATCAGTTCTAGGATGGATATGAAATGAAACCGATCAATCACAATTCGTGTATTAAGTACATAGGCAACTATTCGTTTTAAATTCAAGTTAGTGCGTAAGCTGTCAAAGTAACTGTCAGTGTGTACTGTCAGTGTGTATTTGTGTAATATATTAATGTTTAATAAATTTTGTAACACAGCTATCTCGTCCCACCTTCTAGCGGCTTGTATATCAGTGTATACATGGAAGCTATGTAATTTCAGACGAGGATTACGTAGTGGATATACCATCCTTCAGAGGGGATGTAAAGCAGGCGGTCCCTTGTCTATTAAATGTTAGGCAAGTAAAAGATCTCTACTCTTCTTAAGGGAAGAGGTTCGGCAAAATTTCCAGGTTGGGGGTAGCTCGTCTCCTGGTGTCGGTGATAGGCCCTGGTAGCGGAAATAGGCCGACGTTAAATAAATAGATAAAAAAAAATTAAAAAAATACATTTTATAGTTTTTTTAAGCTGGTCGTAGAAAAGTATACTGTACAACTCGAGTGGATTATCCATATCGCACTCAAAAGATTTGAAGCACTCAGCCTACGGCGTCGTGCTCAAACTTCTTTGTCGTGCGATATGGATATCATATCCACTCTTGTTGCACAAACTACTATTGTCTATACCTTTGGTGGACTCAAATATAACAGAGAATGTGAATGCAAAATTCCACTGTGTCCCTGTTCTTGATGGAATGGCAAAGCTGCAATCGTTGAAAAAAATCAGTGCAGGTTAAAACATGCAATGATCTAGCTTTGGAGTTTAACAATAAAATCAAGGGAATATGATGAAATTCACTTGGTATTTGATTCATATCTTGAAAATTCTCTTAAATCTACGATGTGACATAAAAGGACATCTACAGTAACACCCACTGAGTACAAAATAACCGACTCCACAAACATTGCAAATATACAGATGAAAGAAAAAGCTTTGTTGTACGCACGCTATATTGAGAGAAGCCCAATTGTAAGCTGGAGGACTGAAACCAACCGTCTTTCGGAAGTGACGTAAGTGAACTTCAAAGTAGTCATGAAGAAGCTGACGTTAAAATAATACTGCAGTGCCTTTTTGCCTCCCGAAGAGGAGCTACTGCGATTCATATATATTCGCCTGATACAGACGTAATTCTACTAGCATTGTGGCGGCCAAAATCTTTCACATGTCTAAGCATGTTTGTCACTTGTATAGAAAATAATCGAAGAATGATTGAGGTTGGCGGAATTTGCACTAGGACCAGAAAATATAAAAGTTACTAGGACTGCATGCTCTGTCAGGATATGATGTCACAGAAACTTGGATCCATTAAAGAATTCGGGGATGAAGATGAGACCTGAAACTATCATTGAAAAATTTATTCGTAAGGTATATACACCAGGGACGAAGATTTCAGACATTGGGGAGCTTCGTTGGTTGATGTTCTCCAAGAATAAGACGCAAAGTGAAAATCTGCCTCCTAAAAAACGTCACTATCTCCTTTTATTCGTAGAGCACATTACCAGGTTATGGAATGGCATCTTGCTGATCAGCAGCACCCTAATCTACACACTTCCTTGTGCACCTGAAACCATTTTAAAATTAATTCGGTGTTCATATGTAAAAGGGAAATGTGGTGTATCCTGTAAATGTAAATCCCAAAACATTTTATGCACTGAGCTTTATATGTGCGTAGGCGATGAAGACATGCGAGAATCATGGCCAACATTTTGATATCGATGACCTTTCAGATGAAGAGTATTAAGCTGAAAATATTTTACATGTAATACAACATTACAATTAATCGAATAAAAATATTGAAATAAATATTAATTTCTTAACTAGTTGTTATTTTTCAACCTAAAAATCTAAAAATCCTTTAAAACCAAAAATTTTTTTTTGTTTAAAATTTTATTTAGAACAAAAAAGATTCAGTACAAAATATTGCTAGGGTGTGACTATAAACAGTTATAATCGAGAACTTTCGCTGATGTCTGGGGTGGCCGCCATCTTGAATATATGACGCCATATAGGCCGCCTGCAACAAATTGAAGCAAAGCACCTGGTAAGGTGTGATTATGGAGGTCATAAGGAATGTATTAAACTTACTCCCACATTTGCATCATGAAATTTCCCACGGAGTGTATATTTCATCAAGTATGCCCCCCGACTATATTCCTATATACTGTCTTTCGTTAGTATCTAGATGTTCAATTTTTTTGTCCGCTTATAGCACTTGCTTTAGAAAAAAATTGCATTTTATGCTGTAAAGGGATTTTAGAAAAAACTTAACATTTTTGTTTCTCTGCAAATATCTCGATAAATATTAGTTTAGAGAAAATATGGTGGATATCAAAAATGAAGCTTACAAACTGAGAACGCATTTGTTTTTTTTTAGTATTTGTGTACTGTTGATTGTTTCGGAGATATTTAATTTTACAGATAGCATCAGACCACTTTTAGAATGAAGTATTTAGTCTGTTTGTTTGTTTTGAATGTTGAACATCTTATAAACTGTGACACTTCCATCAATGAATCTTTAAAATGATTTTTTGTTTATTTCTACATCACAAAAAATAAAGAAGTTAACAAAATGTCGCAATATTGTTGTTACAAGTACTTAATATATTTTTTTCAAAAATGCTGTTTTTCGTTAATATATAGCTTCACCTAGATGCTCATTCTTTTTTGTCCGTTTAAAATATTAGTTATAGAAAAAAAATTCCATCCGCCATATTAGAGCCCCCATTTTGAATTTTTTAATTTTGACTTCAGATTCGTAATCAGTGATCCCAAAAACATAACTGTCCTACGTTTCAAAAATAAATTAGTAGACTATTTACATTTAAAGTGTATTTTATATATCTAAGGGTGTGTTTAATAAATTAGTAATACTTTGTCAAATATTGAGTACTTAAATTTAAGGGTGGTTTAAAGGTGTGTTTAATAAATTAGTAATACTTTGCCAAATATTCAATACTTAAATTTAGGGTAAGAGCAAGTATCCGAACCATATAGAAATTTACTACAATAATAACCTATAAAGAAAAATTATTATTACATATGAAATTATTTCGAAATGTTACATATTTTTTACCTCTGGGTACTGTACTATTTACATTTTAAGTCTATTTTATACATATAATTGTGTGTTTACTGGTTCTACGGTTGTCGTGATTTTATGATTATGCAATGTTACATCTTTTGAATTTTACTGAGTTATCTCTTTATTTTATTTTATATCTATGTTCTTTTATTTATACATGTATCTGTATCCTGTAAATGGATCTTTATTCTGTTGAAAACTGTAATATAATATATAAATAAAATAAAAATAAAAATAAATATTTTTTACACATTTTGTAATATTGCTTGATGATTCAATTGTACATATACATAATATAAAGATATTCCTACATTCATTCCTACTTGCATATACATCCATACTACCTATTTCACAAAATTAATAACATGAAGGTACGTGCGTAAAATATTTGTTATTGTATAGACTGTCTCTGTATAACTGAGATTTTATTGATCACAATTCGAATCAATTCGAAGAGATTGGTTGGGAACCATGTTCTACTATGGTATTATAATATCGTAACATGGAGTTTTCGATATATATTTGCTCTTTTATTAAAAACTCTAGAGAGACCTGGAGCAGGCATTCCGAATCGGTGAACAGATGATAATGTTAATTTTTTAAGGATTACTTCTGGGAAATTAACTTCATTTTATACCTTTTACGGTTACTGAAATTTTAAATTGGCATCGAATGGAGATCATAAATTTACTTATTCAAAGTTGCAACATTTAAAATATCGGTTGAGATATTTTTATTCTCCATTCGAATTACAGGAAAATCTCTTAGAGTATCAGCGCAGTTTTAAATAAAGAAAAAGAAGTAATATTTATAACATGGGAGAATATAGAAACCCAAAGAAAAAGGCTCGATAACATCAAATTTGGAGACAAAGAATGCTAAAGAGCTACAATTTCTAAATCTGAAACAAATGTATCATATAAGATGGGCGCAGCGGTGAACGTAATTCGATAATTTCTTCTACATCTTCTACATTCAAAACATTTCTTGATGAAACGTTTAGAAACATTTTATAGAATGGTAATAGGCTATTGAAAACGGAATATTTTTTTGTTGACTTCAATAGTTTGGTATCATTCGAAAAGCATAATAAAGAATTTTTTCAATGGGTTCGGGGATATAGAAGAAATTGTCGAATTACGAAATCATTTTCTTCTTCTATCGTCACGTCTCAAAGGAAAAAGGGGGCCTTCGTACAAACGTCGAATTCGAAAAAGAAAAGAACTACTAAAATAATTGACTAAGCAAACTAAATTGGCACGCTTTAATTATCCTTCGAGAGGCGACAAAAATTTATATGCCTGGCTTAGCTCAGTAGTTAAGATGGGGTGGGCGTGGACGTGGTTATGCAGCTGTGGTGGTCACTTGAAAACAAACTACGACATATTTTAATAAATGTATATTTAATGATCAGCAACACATTGACAAGTACCTGGTATTATAAATATAACCAATGGTACCGAGGCACAATTTAATTAGAGAGCCAGAAGGGCTGTTGAACGAAACGAAACGATATAGGGACTCCTAACCTATATGCTAGGGGGGTAACGTGTAAAAGGCCTTTCGCTCGTTGTATAAAAACCCCAGTGAAAATGACACTACTAATACACTCGATTACTTACATAAATATTCAAAAATTCACAGAATATCAGGACTATTCAAAATTCATATCAAAATTCAACTAGTATTAAAAGGAGCAACGCGACTATCTAAAAATTCGTACTAACGTAACTTACTCTAACGAACCACGAAACAAATGCCAAAAGGGCAATATAACTAGTCGGTAAGTCTTATCAATGTGACTTACTTTATTGAAATAAATACCGCAAGGGCAATACTTATAAATAAATAACCTACGTACAAAATATTGACGTACACAAATGTAAAAACATAAATCAGCTTAAATAACTATATCACCGTGGGTTATTCCCATCACATAAGCCCTAAAATAATAACGCAAAATTTAAATCTGACAAGCAATAATAAAAGCTCACACAGAGGGGTAGGTCGGTGGTGTTACCTTCGTTCCAACTTCCGACGAGAGGATAAAGATGAACAAATACAAAGCTGCTTACAGTTCGGTGCTTTCTTGGATTGAGCTTTCAGTAACACTTCGTGGGTTCCGATGGTTTAGCTAGGCCACTGAAGTGGATCGAACAATTAAGGGTCGTCGACACGGGGGCACAGATGCTCCAGCTCTGTCACCAGGTGTTGTTCCCAGACTGCTGTGACTCACAAAACATAGGCTCTCGAGAGGTGTCGAAAGAAGGCTCATGAAGTCCTAGGGGGAAACTACCAAGGGCTCGGAGGGTCACCTACCCTGTCCGCTCAGAGCTCAGCTAGGGCTCCGAAAAAAAAGTCCTTAAGGCACCAACTAGGGCATTAATAACAAATCTCAAATATCCAGGGCGTCCAAAACAAGCAACTTTTAGAGTACAGGCATCAAAAATAAATCGAAGTTCCAAGGGTGCTCCCAGAAGAAAAGGTAGGAAAAAGAACCCTAAAATATAATAATAACAGTAGAACTCAACCCTCGCTAAAGAGGTAAAGACATCAAGGCGCAACTTACAGTTTAACCGGTTCCTTCAGCGAATGTTCCCGCGAACCGAGATGGAAGACCACGCCAGCTCGAATCCCAGAAAATCTGGCTTCATCGGGGCTTCGACAAAATATTTCCAATAAAACAACTAACCAGAAGCTGTCTGAGGGTTACGTTTAATCCGTGTTTCCACGATATCCATCTTCACAAAACTACAAAACGCTTGCCCTCGCCAACTTGCTTTCTTCCAGCTTGAGAAACAAACGACAAAACCAAATGACAGAACTAACCGCTAGCGCTACGGTCGTATTTCCTATTTTCCAAGTTCTGCGGACGTTGTCAATAGGCAACTCTATATATACTCAATAATACTCAGTGGCGTACCCAAGCCGCCGAAATGGGCTGAGAAATGTTCCCCCCGTATCTCTTTGTTTCGGACGATGAAATAGGACGTAACAAGCACGGCATCGCCTCCTTTTCAAATCAAATCAAATTTATTTTATAGATTATACATTAATTTCTTTTTAATTCCTTACTGAAAACTTTCCTAATTCATTTCTTTACTAGTGGTGAAAAATAAAACAAGAAAATATCACCAATAAATTATGTACTGGAGAATTAGTGGCATTTCTTAAACAAGCACTCTGGGGATATTTTATCGGATTGGTTGTTTAAAAAGTGTTTTAATCTCTGACCCTGACCCAATGACCCTCTTCAGTCTAAAAAATTCAGATTTGTCTGCATGCAGGATGAACCCCATAAAAAGTATAATTAAAAGAAAAAAATAGACAATATTTGCATATAGTTAACGCAATTGTCACGGGAGAAAAATATGAAAATATATACAGGGTGGTCACTAGTGTGGTCCAAAAATAACTTAACTTTTTATAGATCCCCCCAATTTGTTTCCAAATTCGAAAAAAGTAAGTACCTATTTTTTGGTTTTTCAAAATTTTGATTTTAAATGGTGCCTATGGAGAGCTGAAGTTTGAATTGCATGGAGAAAAATCACTTTTTGAAATTTTTTGAATAATTGTTCAGGGTTAGGGAAAATCTTGCATTAAACTTATAGGACTTGGAGAGGACTATTCAATGAAGAATTTGATATATATACATATGGGTTTGTCGCCCCTAACACACCTCCACGGTGTCCCGAAAACAGCCCTTGAATAAAAAAATGCTAATTCTTCAGGGAATTGACCCTTTTGAGCACTGTATTCTCGTTTTTTCTTAAAAAAATATTACCACTGATCTAGTGGAATATTTGTCAACATTTTTTAGTCAATTTTCATTTATTTAAACAAATTCCATTTTTTTTCTCGAAAATTTGTCTAAAATCCTGTTTTCTGAGATCGGACTGGCAGTCTATTATTTTTAAATGACATCAATTTATTTTCAAATATTTTCCAATTGTTTAAACAATCAATTATTATTTATTTTCAACTTTTTTCAAATTATGTTAGCTTTCTTTGTAATAAATATTTTATGTTTTAGATATCTTACCTGTATTATCTAATAAACCCTCATTTGTTTAAACAAATTCCATTTGTTTAAATAATTTCTTTTCTCGAAAATTCGTCAAATATCTTGTGCCCACTGAGACTGGCAGTCTGTTATTTTTAAGTGACATCAATTTATTTTGAAATAATTTCCATTGTTAAATAATAAATAATAAATTGATATTTATTTTCAACTTTTCATCCAATTATGCTAGAAAACTTTTTTGTAATAGAGTCATAATGAAATTTGTATATTAATCAATTTTACGATTTTCATATCTTAGGTGTCTATAATTTAACAAACCATAATTTATTTAAACAAAGTAAATTTGTTTAAACAAATGATGGTTTATTAAATAATATAGGTATGATATCTAAAACATAAAATTTTTTGTGTCTATTACAAAAAAGCTGACTTTCTAGCATAATTTGAAAAAAAGTTGAAAATAAATAATAATTGGTTGTTCAAACAATTGGAAAATAATTGAAAATAAATTGATGTCATTTAAGAATAATAGACTGCCAGGCTGATCTCAGAAAACAGGATTTTAGACAAATTTTCGGAAAAAATTTTTTTTAAACAAATGGAATTAAATAAATGAAGATTGACTAAAAAATGTTAATGCATATTCCACTAGACCAGTAATAATTTTTGAAGAAAAAACGAGAATAAAGCGCTCAAAAGGGTCAATTCCCTGTAGAATTTAAATTTTTTGATTTGAGGGTAGTTTTCGGGGCACCGTGGAGGTGTGTTAGGAGTGACAAACTCATATGTATATACATCAAATTCTTCGTTGAATAGTTATCTCCAACTCCTATAAGTTTAATGCAAGATTTTCCCTAACCCTGAACAATTATTAAGAAAATCCCAAAAGTAATTTTTCCCCATGCAATTTAAATGG
Source organism: Rutpela maculata (assembly GCA_936432065.2). Taxonomy (NCBI): domain Eukaryota; kingdom Metazoa; phylum Arthropoda; class Insecta; order Coleoptera; family Cerambycidae; genus Rutpela; species Rutpela maculata. Next base: position 247,067,445 of record OW386285.2, read on the forward strand.
AAAACTAGTCTCCATAGGCATCATTTAAAATTTTGAAAAACCAAAAAATAATGAAAAAATGTGACGGAGGAAAATTATATTTTGCATGTAGTTAACACAACTGTTAAAGAAGAAAAACATAAAAAAATATACAGAATGGTCACTCAAAAAAAAAAAAATAAATAATAGGAAACATATGACGCAAGACGATAATATTTCACATGCAACTGTCAACCCTAAAAAAATAATGAAAAATGTGGCGGATGGCAATAACATTTCGCATGTAGTTAACACTGCTGGCAGAGAAGAAAAATATCAAACAAAATAGACAGGGTGGTCACCCTAAAAAAATGTATGAAAAAATGTGATTGAGAACGATAATATTTTACATGCAGTTAAAAAAACAGTCAAGCAAGAAAAATATGAAAAATATACAGGGTAGTCACCCAGAAAAAAATAATAAAAAAATGTGATTGAGGACGATAATATTTCGCATATAGTTAGCACAACTACTGTCAAGAAAGGAAAATATGAAAAATATGCAGGGTAGTCACTCAAAAAAATAATTATAAAATGTAAAGGATAATAATATTTCACATGCAGTTAACACAACTGTCATCGAAGAAAAGAAATTAAAAATACACAGAGTGGTCACTCTAAAATAAATAATAAAGAAATGTGAGAGGGCGATAATATTTTGCATGTAGTTAGCCCAACAGTCAAAGAAAAATATTAAAAATATATGAGGTAGCCACCAAAACAAAAAATGATTAAAAAATGTAATGAAGGACTATAATATTTCACATGTAGGTAATTCAACTGTCAACGAAGAAAAAAAATGAAAAATATAATTAAGATATGTGATGGAGGACGATAATATTTCCCATGTAGTTAGCACAACTCTTTTTAAAAAATATGCTGGGTGGTCATCCAACAAAATAATTAAAGGTATGTGACGGCGGGCGATAATATTTCGTATGTAGGTAACACAAACGTCGAGGAAAAATATAAAAAAAAATTAAACATGGTCATCGTCACCCTAAAAAGATTAATGAAAAAATGTGAATGATGAAAATAGTTCGCATGTAAGTAACGCAACTGTCGGGGAACAAGAATATGAAAAATATACAAGATGATTACTATAAAAAATAATTATGGTGGAAATAATATTTGGACTGTAGTTAACACAATTACCGAGGATGTAACCTACTTTTAGTGAAAATTATACAGAGTGGTCACTCTAGAAAATAACTAATTAAGAAACGACACAGGAAAATAATATTTGGAATATAGGTGTCACTGTTGCCAGAAAGAAAACTTGATATACTTTTAGTAAAAAAAATATATACAGGATAGTTATCCTACAGAAAAGATAATGAATCAATATAAGGTATTAAATAAAGAAGGAAGTTTTGCGTAAATACTTTTACAGAATTTTGCCAGAAAACAAAATCACATATCGGATTTGGACCTGTGCAGTTTTATTCATAATTTATTTACAAATATTTTTATTTCTATTTTGCCTGATTTGATGACCAGAGCCTGAGTTATAACGAAAAACACATTCTTTAAAATGAAAACTTAATTTCTCCAAAACTCTCAGATTGGACAATGTAACTTCCTGATAACACACAGATTGCATTTCCACAAAAAATTGACCCTCCCCAAACAATGTTAAAAAGCAGTTTTATTCGACTATTGCAGAGAAACTTACAGTTATTGCTTTTATCTTTGGTGAACTAAATAGACATTCCTTACAGTAGCTGCTGAGTATATTAAACTTATGTTCTTCGTGAATAGTAAATAAAACAGACGCCTCATAAATTATTTCCTAGACACATAAAATATAATGTCTACAATGACATCTTGTGATGGAAGGTCTTCCTTATCTTCAGTAAAATTCATTAATCTTCTCATAATAATATACATTTCTGTTTCATAAGAAGCTTTGACGACTTCCTTCCTAGATTTAAAAAACGACAATAAATTATATGCTATGGAGAATTCGCTTAAATATTAAACACAAGCTTAACAAAGTGGTTTATGTAATAGTAATATGAACAATAGAAATCTAAAAAATCGGATAATTAAAGACAAAGCTTATATGATAAATATTTTTAAAAAATGATTACCTTTTTAATAGCAAAAGCTAAACAAATTAGTTTGAGTTAAATTAAATAAGAATCTACGCAAGAAACGGTAAGGATGAACAAGCCTAAAGCTCCTTGGTTGACAGACACTATAAAAGTAATGATTAAGACTAGAGAAAAGGCATTATTAAAGTTTAAGAAAAGTGGAAGAAACGCGGACTGGGAGACTTATAAAAATATACGAAATATGGTAACAACTGCTATTAAAAATGAAAAGAAAGGTTATCTCGATTATATTTATAATCGAGATTCCAAAGAATTGTGGAAAAATTTAAAGTTGCTTGATATAATCAGTAAGAAGAATAATAATATTCCAGATCATCTAAGTGATCCAAACAAAATAAATGAACATTTCATTAATACAGTCAATCAATTACTTATTCCTCAACCTCAATTACATTGCAATTAAAAGAAATTTCGGAAGAATATGTAGAGGAACTTATTAACAAAATCAAAAGTAAAGGCACAGGGTCAGATGGTATATCAATAAAAATGCTAAAATTGTGCATTCCTCACCTTACTCCAATATTAACTTTTGGTATTAACAAATGCATAATAGAGGGTTACTACCCAGAAATGTGGAGAAGAGCTGTTATTTTTCCACTCTCAAAGGTGAATAAACCCGAGAGTTATAACGATCTAAGGCCGATTAATATTCTTCCGACCTTATCTAAAGTTTTAGAAAAAGCTGTCAATGAGCAGATATCAGATTACGTTTTCGCTAATGAAATTATCCCTGACAATCAGTCAGGATTTAGAAAACATCACTCTACAACTAGTACGTTATTAAAACTTATCGATGATATTCTCAGTGGATGGGATCAAAAGTGTGTAACTGTATTATTATCTTTATATTATAGAAAAGCTTTTGATACCTTCAACCATGAACTGCTCTATTTAAAACTTAAATACTTCGGTTTTGATTATACAGCTTCTGCTTTCGTTCAATTTTTCTAACCAGGAGAAGTCAGATTATTGTTGTAAACGGTGTGGAATCTGGTAATAAAGAAATTTTACATGGTGCCCCACAAGGATCAATTGTGGCTCCACTTTTGTTTACAATTTACACATCGGACTTCCAAAAATCTTTAAAATTGTTCTCGTCTCAATACTATGCTGACGATGCAGAGCTGTATCATATCACACCCGTGGAAAATTTAACTGAAATAGTTCCACTATTAAATAAGGAAATCGAGGATATCGTGGATGTTTCTAAAAATCATTCTTTGAATATTAATCCTTCTAAATCAGCAGTATTTTTTTTTTTGTAATAACAGAGATCGGGAAAGGGCCATAAACGATGTCTCATTGGTAGTGGAAGGGCAAATTTTACAACACAAAGATAATATAAAAATGTCTAGGTTTGATTATAGATCATAAACTGCGCTTTATCAGGCATTTAAATAATTTAGTAAAAAGATCTTATAGTATATTAAAAAGTTTATATGCAAACCGACATAGCTTAAATAAGATCAAAACAATGCTATGTGACACAGTCATTTTAGCTTTATATAATTATTGCGACATTGTTTATGGCCCATGTATAGATCAATATACTCGCTCTAGAGTACAAAAGGTACAGAACTCCTACATCAGGTTCATTTTAGGACTAAGAAGGAGAGATCATGTGTCCCTTCAAGTAAAAGAAATAGGTTGGTTAAACATGTCAAATCGTATGACATTACACCTTGCCATCTATACACATAAATTATTAACCACTCAGAATCCAAGCTATTTATTTAATAAGCTAATACCTAGATGGCAAATTCATACCGGAAACCTTAAATCACTAGAACATTTAACAATTCCACAACATACGACCGCACTTTTCCAAAGATCCTTCTCTTATAATTCACCCATTACCTATAATACAATATCTGATGCTATAAAACGATTATCTTCACAATCATTTAAATTTGTCTTTAAAACTAAATTATTAAATGAACAATGACCTTAAATATTCTTAATATATTTTCAAATTTTTGTATGTATGTATATATGTAGACGTGGACGTATGTATAATAATAAAAAACCGCTGCCCAATGAATCACTACTTCCACATCCAGATTTTTTATCCAAGTAACTCACTACCAAGTAACTCACTAACAACGAAAAAATTTTGCATGTGGAAATAATTGCTTGTGGAACTTTAATAATATAATATTTAAAATCCTCTACCCACAAAAACCCATAAAACGATACCCCACATCGGTAGCGGGGTGGGGGTGGTGATAGGGGGTGGATGAAGTAAAAAAACATTTTGAGGTTTCTGGTTCTTGTACACACACTAAATCACAATTTTTTTTCATCCCCTTTAATAATGGGGTGGGGGTGGTAATGGGGATGGCTAATGCCAAAATTTTTTTTGAGACCTTAGCTTCTCTTGTATATACTAAATACCAATTTTATGGACTTTTACCTGCTTGATTTACCTATTTTCCCCAAATTTACCCCAATTTACCCCCCAACCCTTCGACGGAACAAGATGAAAATATAATCTAGTTCTAGATCTCGTCAAAAGTACATATGTGTACCAAATTTCAAGTCAATATCTCAAACCGTGCGCACAAAAAAAGTTACAGACAGACAGACCGACAGACAGAAAATTTTTTTTCGCTCAAACTTGAAATCTCTTCGTGACATTCTAAGCCTATTTGAACAATAAAAATTAAAAAAAAATTTTTTGTCGTTACTATACTTCCATTGGATGTGGAAGTAAAATAAAGAAAAACAATCACATATAAATGTCAATGCGTAAGTAGGAAGGTATGTAGTAGGTTATTGTTTATTGCGAAAATATTTCTTTCTTGTAAATTGTATCTTGTATTGTATCTTGTTTAGTTAATAGTCTATATTATATTTTATATTATTTTAAAATATCCTGGTTGAGTGGTGGAATAGCTATGCTAAACTCCGCCAGGACTTAAATATCAATAAAGGCGATTTATTATAAATAAGAAATTAAAAAATAGAACATTCAGATACGATGGCAATTGAAGAAATTAAAAAAATAATAAAGATTTATTACATTTTTCGTGAACAGAAGCTAAACAGATTATTTGATGTTAAATTAAATAGTCCATATGAAACTTGCAAAAAAAGTGTAAAACCCCAAAAGTGCAGGGGTAGCGACCAAACATGACTACCCCCCGTTTTCGAGGACGGCTAACATGATGGTCATAGTTACGTGGTTCCTACCTCCCTCGAACTACCCCCAAAAGCATCGATTTTTCCTCGGATTTTTCGCTGTAAAGCATGCGAGAGCTTATTGTATTGGTTGATTTGGAGAAAACTCAATATATCCTGTAAACTTTGCAACCAGACATCCTAACGACCAACGGAGGTTGAAACCGCCCTCTCCCTCAATAGTGGAACATGCAAAAAATATCCAAACATGCTGAAAATTGTTTTCTACACGTTTTCAAGGCCGGGGAATACGATGCTGATATTATTAGCCTTCCACCCCTTACCAGAATAATGCCACCCATTTTTCCCATTTTTCGTTATCAGGCATGCGAGGACCGTAGGATCGGGGTTTTCCATTACCTACGTATGCGTACAATTAGTCCTTAACCCATATATATATTGCATTTAATTATATTTCTCAAGGGTCCTCAATACTGAGGACGCAACAAATGGAAGGTATATGCTGAGAATACACAACCGACGGCTACGGCACATATTTTGTGCGTCGGTCCTCACTGGATCGCTGTATGAAGACTGCGTAAGAGGAAGACGACTCCCTCTCTCTATGATTTAATTTGTAAACACCGAAGAATGAATTAAAATCTAATAATAGTAATATATAACGCATGTCTCGAATAAGAATAAAAATCATGTTGTACATAATGTGAAAAAAATCATGTACATAATATATAATAAAAAAGTAGACTATGCACATACACGAATATATATACATGCGCATAGCCCGTTCTATCAAACTCCTTTTAAGCTGCAATAAAAAAATTTCTCTCCGTAGAAAACCTGATCCATTGAACGCTTGTGATCTCACTATAAGAAAAACCGATGGTTTTGGGCAAGCAAGGGTGGTTTTTGAGGACTAGAGAGAAACTAATTCTCCACCCTTGAAAACGGGGGATAACCTTCTTCTCCTTAAGGATTCAGAGAGGGGTAGTTTCAACCCCCCTGGGGTCGTTAGAATGTCTGGAGGCAAAATTTTACAGGACATATTGAGTTTCTTCAAAAAAAAAAACTCCAATCCAACAAGTCCTCGCATTACTGAAAACGAAAAATGGGAAAAAGAGGTGATTTTATGCACTTGGGGGGTAGTGGTTGGGGGTGGGAGGCTAAATAATATCACCATTGTGTGCCCCGCCGTTGAAAACATGTGGAAAATAATTTTCAGCACGTTCGGATGTTTTTTGCATGTTTCGGCATTGAGGGAGGGGGTGGTTTCAACCCCCGTGGGTTATTAGGATGTCTGGTTGCAAAATTTTACAGGACATATTCAGATTCCTTCAGCGTCGGATTGTGAGCGCAAAGGTCCACCGGGAAAATATGTAGGGGGGCCCAGACCAGAGATGTGGAAAGTCTGGAGCGCGCAGTGGAAAAAATGTGCCCTTTTTGGGACAAAAATCTGCCGACAATAAATATATCAATCAATTTAAATTTAAAAAAAATGGAAAATACCTTTAAGACATTGTATTTTAGAGTAGCACTGCGACTAAGGGCCGGTTTTTCAATGCGAGGTTAAGCACTTTATCACACAGATAAACTAACTAGAAGTTTAGATTGTGCTTCTATTAAACATTTTAATATTGCAACTTCACATTCTAAATTTCTAGTTAGTTTATTTGTAGTGCTTAACCTCGCATTGAATAACAGACCCAAAGTGGTTTTGGATTAACACGAATCCGTTGTCATCCGGTATAGCAAACTTTCAGTTGCGTCGTTTGTATGCAATATGTAATCTCTAGAGTACTAGTAAAATATATTATACCCATCTAATTTAATGAAATAGGTATATTATAATTCGACAAAAATCTTTAATAGTTATCGTGGAATAAAATGTTTGTAGAGAAGTCCGTTTGATAACATGCTGAACTCAAATATCTGATAAAAAATGCCTGTGTGTTTGCATGTGTGTATATGGGTAGACCGTTTCTTATAAACACGATAACTAAAAGCAAATATTAGATGCTATTTATTGAAACTGACATATCCGTCATACAATGTGACCGACAGTGGTATATAAACTGTCACGTTTTATACAAAAATGTTTTACTACAATGTCAAAGTTAATCATATTAAGACTATTACGAAACAAGTGAAAATTGCAGTCGAACGTTTCGACTGTGAATAATTACTTGAACAATAAAAATAAAAAAGATTTTGGCGGTGTACTTAGTCTCAGTGACACCACTTAAAAGTGAATTATACCCTATTCGATCAATATATTAATTAAATAAATATTCACAGTTAGTCACGGTCAGCTACATCTTCCTCTACTTGTTTTATAATATACACTGCAGTCTTTAGCCTGTAAGGAAGACGAACGAGTAACAAACTGGGCATATTTATCCTTTTGAATTTTCCGTAACTAAATTAACTTTTGCTTCATATATCGAAATTGAATTTTCTAAAAAGGCATTAAAATGAAAGTTTAATTTTCTACTACTTTGTTATCTGGCAGAGTTGCGGTAAAAGAGGGAAAGGGTATAAATAAGATTAACAACATAAAAGCTTTCTCATTTCACAGGTGTACCCCAAGGCGTAAATCCGATATTTACAGGCACTTTAGCAAAGGAAGCTTTCAGCTGGTTTAGTTTTCAAGAGAGCTTTAATTCCTTAATTAAATTACACACATTTTTGTTATATACATTTGATTCAACATAATAAATGGGGCTATTTTGTTGCACGGGTGTTTTTGAAAATGATAATAATTTCACGAGCTTGTTGAGGCATAAAAATAAAGTAGGTAGTTGAAATAGTTGAAATTGGGCGTATAATCCTTATTTTTCAGGTAAATTGTTTATGGAAAGTTTGGGGAATCTTTTATTTGATTTAATAACACAAATTTTTAGTAGACTATGTGAAAGACACTCGGTCGTCAAAGTGAAAACACAAAAACCACCTGAGTTTACTACTTATCTTCAATATTTCTTTATTCTGTCATCATTGGAGTAAATGATATTTGGGCTGCATGGTTAATGACCATATGAAAAAAAGAAAAGAAAAAGATTTACTATAAGACCATTGATCATTGATTTTATGTAACATGCCATTGTTAACGTTGACTATGAAATATTATTCTTTGTTACCACACCAAAAGACCAAAAGCCAACTTGTTGACATCACCTTTTTCACTGTATCTCTTGCAACCTCTACCGTAGTCCTCTTCATCACCAGAATCTAGGCAGGCTTCAATCCCAAACGATGTTAAGAGAGTATAAATAACGTGAAATATTCTCTCATTCAACTATTTTATCGCTGGTTCTTGTACTACTGTTCTTTGTAGGTCACTACCAATTTTGACGCTCCAGTTGTGTAGACAACCTGCAAGTGCTTGTTTTATCGCTTCAAAAATTTACGGTTCCGCAATTTGTGTTCTCCGAAAGCATGTACGAATCCTTATCAATAACTGTCGATTAAAAATATTCATAGTTTGTTAAATGTTCCATAACAGGGGCAAAGATTCATTCATAAAGAATACGCACATTAGAGAATCGTTCTTCGTAAAGTAACCGAGCTTGGATGAAAACAGGAGCTGAAGCAGAAATTCAAGGAGAAAAGCAAAGGACGACGAGTGTAAGGCTCTCCCTTGGACACCAGTCCACTGTATTCCAGGCAGAAATTCTGGTCTATCTGAATGTAGAGATAATCGACGATACACATTAACCTGCAGATTTCTGTTGTATCCGAGTAGTATCCGTATCCGTAGCGGCACTAAAGGTATTAGCCTCTAACAAGGTGTCATATAGATTGGTATGGCACTGCCACGAAAAGCAAGAAAGCAAAATTTTGGGAAAGTGTTTAATTACTCTGCCAGGACATTTCAGAATAGTCGGCAATGAAAAAAACTTATGAATTCGCTAGGCAAGAAGCAACCAACTCATTATATGGCTCAGAATCTGTGATGGGCACCACCGAATGGGTTAATAAAGACTGGATAATGAACAAACATAAAAACCATTGGAGAAATATTCCAAGAAATTGACATAGAAAATGCTTATTAGAGGACCATATCCAGAACAAACTGAAGAACTGTTCTGAATTGTAAATTATGTGGGCGGGTGTTAGAAACGGTGGATCAAATTATAATCAAATTAGACGCATTGGCTCGCAAAAGATATACAGTGTGACCCATCTCAAATGGATACATCCTCGTAGCTTAGTTATTGGTCATCCCATTTCAAACAAATCTGGATCGGTATCAAAAACCTTTACTATATCCTTTTTGAGTAAAACAAAACTTAGCCATTGGCGTGCATTTTTATTAAGAAAAAAAGGTCGATTTTTCGAGAAGTCATATTAGGCATTTTTTTTTATTGAAAAACTAATGCAACATTATTAATCAGCATGCTCTATATCTAGCATTTAACAACATTTTGATTTTTGTTTTCGAATTACGGTCCCCTTTTAAACATTATATAATCAATAAATTGGAAACGAATTGTTTCTCGAAAAAAAGCTATTCTTTATTTTCTTTTTAAATTCACTTTTTCTACTATCCTGTATCATCGATACTGTCAAATTTCGTTGGTCAAGAATTTTCATTGAAAAATTTCTAAAAAGTTTGGGCCATCAGCCCTGTAAATTATTCGACCACTGAGAATTGCCGAATTTGAAAATATCGATGATATGGGGTGGTTCTCTACCACCACATATCATCGATATTTTCAATGAATTTAAAAAAAACGAACAATGATTTTTTTTCGAAAAACAATTCGTTTCTAATTTCCTGATTATTTAATGTTTCAAACAAGTAATTTTAAGGTAAGCGTCATTCGAAAACCAAAATGTTGTTAAATTTTGGATATAGGGGCTTCTACAACATGCTAATCAGGAATATTGCATTAGTATTTCAATAAAACAATGCCTAACATGATTTCTGGAAAAATCAACCCTTCTTTTCTTAATAAAAATGCACTCCAGCAGCTAAAATAAGTTTTGTTTTACTCAAAAAGGATATAGTAAAGGTCTTTGATACCGATCCAAATTTGGTTGATATTGGATGACCAATAACTGAGACTAACTACGAATGTGTGTCTACTTGAGATAGGTCACACTGCCTTCGGAGTTTTTTAACAAACAGTCCCGAGCATAAAAAAAGAAAAATGAGCTTGACGTGCATTTTCCCAGGTATCATCGTAACAAACCTCCATGTTTGCAAAATTCTTCATTCTTAAAAATCCTAAAGGCACAATAAATAATAACAATAATAATAATAGTATATTTATTGTCTCAAACGTATACCGATACAATGTACATGTGGTGTAGGACTAGTTAAAAAGATAACATAGAAAAGTAACAAACAAAATCAATACCTACAAAATATTTAAAAGTTCATGTATTATTTAATATCATAAAATGCGTGACGGATTAAGAAATTAAATAGACTATTTTTGAATTGTATCATGCTTCTAAAGCTTTTAATTTAATCAGGAAGTTTATTAAAGAATTTAATACCTACATATACAGGATTTATTTCATACAGAGATAAATTATGTTGCGGAATAACTAAAGCATTGACATTTCCGATATCATACTGATGATTAAAATAGTTAGTCAAAAATTAAGAGTAGTTATATTTAACGACATTTACCATTTCATAAATGTATATACACGGTACAGTTAATAATTTATATTTTTTGAACAAGTTTTTGCAAGAATGAAATTTGTTTACACCTGCTATATTACGTAGTCCCAATTTCTGTATTCTAATGACTTTATTTGATAAATCATTTATAAAAATATTGAATAATAATGGTTCAAGGACAGAACCCGGGGTACACGCATAAATAACATAGCGCCCAGTGCTCATAACTGCCATTAAAAATATTACTGCTACCTGTTGCTAATCTTTTTGCTTGACACCCGCGCACTATAAGGGTAAGATGGGAGTAAGGTTAGATTCAGGAAAAACAATACGTGTAAACCGTACCTTGGGGGTACGTTCTTTTCATTTTGAGAAATAGATACTTTTGTGTACCTTAGAAATATATAAATATTTATAGATTTGAATATATGCATGTATTTTAAAAGCATCATATATAAATATACCCTAGTTCAGTGTCTACAGGATCTCCTGACTACCACAGTATAGGGCCCTCAAAAAGTCACCAGAAGAAAAATAGTAAATTCCATTTGAGAAGGGAATATTTCGAAATATACTTTCAGTGATTCTTTTCTAGAATTTAATATTTTTGTTTATCGCGCAATATCAAAAAAATGCGTAGCAGTTTTATTTTTCTGCCCCTATGATTATAAAAGATAATAAAGTTCCAAATATTTACGATTGGATTACTTAAAACCAAAACCACACAGAAAAATCTTCACAGCAGCAATACGAAAGAAAAAAATCTATAACGATATATACACAAAATTTCCTTCGGCATTTGCCACCTTTTATTTATTAAGTATTTTTTCTGTTTAATAACCACCCTATATCTTTAACTAAAAGTATATTAGGTTTTCTTCCTGGCAATAGCGTTACAAATATTAATTTCCTCCGTCGCCTCATAATTAATTATTTTTAGGGTTTTTTTGGCAATAGGAGATAGTCCATGCAGCCAGATACAGTCTTATAGCAGTAAATAGCTAAAACCTAATTCTAACGTGAATAATATTAGAAGACCACAAATGGGAATGTAAAAGGGGCACACACTTCACGCCTAGGGGCCTATCAAGGCATTTTCATATTTTCACAACACAGATAAGGCCACGGAAAAGTAACAGAAGTTTAAACAAAGGAATAGCAACTCTAACCTAAATTTGGCGCAAGTTTTGTGTAGGATTAATATAAGACAGTGTAGACTAGCGATGTTATGGACGCATAACAAATATAAGATGTTGAAGGGGGTTTTGATGTTTAATTTTGTTAGATTACATAGCTGGGCAAATATGTACTTACAAATACCTCATAAGTATTTAAATACTAGAAAGTATTTAAATACCGAGTATTTAAATACTTCTTGCAACAAGTATTTGTATTTATACTTGCAAATACTTTATCTGAAATATTTACTACTTAGTATTTGTGAAAATGATCCTAAAGTATTTATAAATACTTAAACTATTTAAATAACTGAGAAGTATTTAAATACTTCTAAAAAATTATTTAAATCCTTTTATGACTGTATTTAAATACTTTCAGAAGTATTTGAATCTCAAAAGTATTTAAATAAATACAACAAATATAATCAAATACACCTGGGAGACAGGCAAATACTCGTCAAGAATCAAGACATGTACCATACTATGTAGTTAATATACACATTGCATCATTCAGTCTTCAGTCATACACGTCTTAATTCCCAGAAAGTTGGTTGAGAGCAGACATAGACAGTAAGTGTTAACTGTTAAGGTTAGGCTTTTGCAGAGTGAGAGGGAAATATGCGTTTATTTTCGGTTTATTATAAATAATTAAATAACCAAATATACTATAATCTTTAAAACTGTTTTAAATAATTGCTATTGTTCTAACGAATACAACTATATATTTTTTTTATTGTAAATTTCTGTTGTACTTGAATATCGTAGTTTGTCAATGAAAATAGTTCCTAATTTCCTTATTAAAGTATAGCATTTAACTATAAACAAAGTTTATAATAAAAACTGTATATGGTTGTATTCCTTAGAGCAATGGGAAGTATTTGAAACTATTTTAAGGATTATTCCATTTTTGATTTTTTAAATATTTGTAATAAACCGAAAATAAACGCATGTTTCCCTCTCACTCTGCATGTATATGTTTTGCGATTGTGACCGAGAACCAGTGGCGGCTCGTGATATTTTCTGCAGAGGAGGCTTGATATTTTGAAAGACAATTAACTTGCAATATGATTACAATTTGTACATTTCCCCACCACCCTCGAGGTAGTACAACGGCGCGTTACATTTTTTTGTCGTGGGTTGTTCGCCAGGATACCGATTCACGACTTGAGAGAATAGAACTAATAAAAGAATAGAAAGAAAAGGAAATAGAAAATATAATGAGACGAAAAAATCATTCTCATGAAATTTCCGTTCCTACGCCTCGAGTATCGGTATCCAAAGGAGCCCTACTATCCCACTTATAATTAAGTTATAACTTTTAATAACAATCAAAATAGTTTTGGAAAAAAAATTAAAGTATTTTCCTACAAACAAAAATTGTATTCATTATCACTGTGTGTAAAATTATAACTTTTAATAAAAATTAAAATAGCTTTGAGAAAGAAGTTATATAAAAAAATATAACCGCGGAAGAATTAAAAAATATTTCCTAAAAAATAAATAACGCAAATAAATATTTTTTCTAAAATAACAACTATATTAATCTTTGGTGTAAAGCCTAAATATTTTTATAAATGAGTGGTAACCTGCGATTTTCGGAACTAGCAAAATGGTTGATTACTTCATCATAAAATGAATCGTGTTTCTTCAATTCTGACAAAAAACGTTTTTCTATTGAAATAAGCGATACATTTGAGAGGCGGTCTTGACTTATTTTGTTTCTAGTAAATGTTTTTATGCGTTTAAGTGCTGAAAATGATCGTTCTACAGAAGCTGAGGTTACCGGAATTGTTGACACTAATGATAAAAGTTTGTACAGTTCGGGTAGACAGCTTTTTAAATTATTATTATATATATATAAGTAAGCATTTCTTGAGATGATTTTGGATTTGCTAAAAGTTGCTGGTCAGAATACAACACGCATAGTTCATTTTTTAACGAAATACGGTCAAAAAAAGGATAATGGTCCATTAATTTCTCCATTAGACTGGTAGGAAATGATTTAGAAAACGCTGTAAAATTATTAGGATTTACTAAATCGTAACATTGCAAAGTATTTAAATCAGAAAATCTAATTTCAATTTGGACTATAATGGTGTCTAAAATTTCTATAAAAATTTGTTTGTAATGTATATCTGCCCTGTCAAAGTTATATGTTGTCTTTCTTTTTTTAAATTGTGGCCCTGGCTCATCATCTACGTTTTCAGTATTTTCTAAAAAAATATTGTATAAAGTATTGAAATGTATTTCGTTATTGCGAAATTCTTTTAATTTAGATATAAGTGACTTAAGTCTATTTTTAGAATATGTTATATCAGTTAGTTTATTCTGTAAAATTTGGAAAACAACATCAGTTTGCTCAAAAATCATGTTAAAAGCTTTTAGAAAAAATATGAAATTTTTATCCAACAATAACGATTTTAATCCGTAAGCTGCTCTTAAAGTCTGAGCGTCATTTAAAAAATCTTCACTTTCCGAAATAAAATTAAAAACGTCAATAAGTTCTTTCCTGTATTTGTCAACAGTGAAAACAACTCTAGATGAAAAATTCCAACGAGTGGGAGCGTTTGTCGGAATTCTATGTTTCATATTAATTGTATTTAAAACATCAGTTCTTTTGGTAGATTTTGAAAAAAATGACGAAAAACCAGTAATATTTGAAAAAAATATTCTAACTTCTTTAATTCCGTTACATGCTTTACTCAGAACTAAATTTAATTGGTGTGCATAACAGTGAATGAAGTATGCTTGAGGAGCAATATCTTTTATTTTTGTTTGGAGTCCATTAAGATGCCCTGACATAACTGCAGCGCCGTCATAGGTTTGTGCTATTAATTTATTTTTCAAATCAAATTTACCAAATTCGTCGATTAATAATTTAAATAAACTCTCCGCGTTTCTTCCACTACTCACATCAAGAAAACCAACAAACCTTTCAATAACTTCGCCGTGCATTACATATCTAAAAATTACGGAAAGTTGAGATTTACAGGTAATGTCCGTCGTTTCGTCAATTTGCCACGAGAAAAATTCGCAATTATATAGTTCTTCATAAATTTTGCCTTTAATAATCGAGCTAACACTCTCAATTAGATCATTTTGAATTGATTTAGATGTTCCGGAAAAAATAGTGGCGTTATTCAAAAAGTTCTCTAATTTTGGATCATACATTTTTAAAAAATCTATTAGCTCTTTGAAATTTCCTTTATTGCACGAATCGCGTTTTTCGTCATGCCCTCGGAAAGAATTTTCTTGCGAAGATAAATATATAACGGCATCAATTAATCTCTTTAATATTTCCCTATTTTCACGGACCTTTTCATTAAAATTTTCTATTTCTCTCTTATGTGCAGATTCCAAATAATTTACAATATTTTGTTTACCAAATATTTCGAATTTAACGCAAGATGAAATGTGCTCCTGGGATTTTTCGTGCTTTTGTAAACCTCGCGACAAATTTTTCAAATTATTAAACCCGGTCCTGCCCCAAATTGAGGATTGATCATTAGTGAATAATAAACATCTCCAACAATATAATTTGTTTCTAACTGTTGATGCCGCTAACCACTCGATTTTTTTATAATTGTTATCACAAAACCCTCTGTTTTGTTTTCCACTTTTAAAAACTAACGAAGGCATTGCTGGTGTAGGCCTAGCAATTCTTTTAATTCTTACCTTTTCGTCGTAAGTAAGAGTAGAAAATCCATTTAATAACAAATAATCCACCACGTCTGGACAACAAGAGATGTTGTTGGGAATATTTTCACCTAGAGCACTCATTTCTAGCCCGCCTATCAAATATTTTATGTATTTTAATGTCAAGTTGATCTTAACCGGCTAAACGACAAATTACCACTGACAGTTCGTTTTCCTGTGAATCACCTGAACCAAATAAAATCGAGTACAACAAATATCAAAGGGACCGCTGCGAGTGAAAGTACTTGTCTTCTCTATACTGTGCCTGAACTCCTGAACTGCACATGCGCTATAAAGAACTGAGGACTGAGGCTAGCGGCCTAGCTTGTCTTATTTGAAGTGTTGCTAGACAACGCAAAAGTAATGCAAGGTCATTTATGTTAAAACTAAATGCCTTGAAGTTGGAAGCTATTTCGTATAAGCCTCAAGCGAAGCGCTCTGTTCATTCCTGTCGCCCGGGAAATATGCATACAAAGACAATCCGGACTGTGACGTTATAGGCATGTTTGTGGAAAGGAAATGCAGAACTTTTTTATACACTGAAAATTAATTAATGAACTATAAACAATAAACAATATTGAAAATTGAGATATACCTAAGTAGAAATTTCTACAAGTAAAAGATATTAATTTGGAAGATTGCAAGATATGTTGCTTCTTCCAAAGGGAGGCTCAGCCTCCCCTGCCTCCCCTGACGAGCCGCCACTGCCGAGAACCGTTGAACTAGTGCCATAGCCTCTGTGCTTTATTTGGGTATTTGCAGAAGACGCAAATGTCTAGCTCTACGGATAAGTAGAAGTCCAATACCCAACTAGAACTGATTAAGTATAGAGGTACCTATTAAAATAGTGTTGTAGAAGTTCATGAAAGTCATGAAACCTAAAATTTTGACACCTCAAATAGTCAAATAGTATTTAATATAATAATAATAATGATAATGATAATATTAAGTCTTTATTGATTTCTACAAAAATAGAAAATACAATTTGTCGAAGTTTAGCCATTAAAGGCTATTTTTATTACACTTAACTATGCTTCAAAATATTGGAGTGTTATCAAAGTATTTAAATATTCAGAAAGTATTTAAATACTAAGTTTAAACTATTTAATTACTTTTGTTATTTATTATTTAAATACTTTTATCTTTTGAAAATACTTAATATTTAAATACTTTCAATTTTCTGAAAGTATTTAGTATTTAATATTTAAATACTTTTTTAAAGTATTTGCCCAGCTCTGGTAGATTATTACACAATTCGTTAGTCGCATCAGTATTTTTATCGCAATTAGAAAATATTTGATCCAAATTACTCTCAATATTACATATGTCGCATAAATTTGTAGGAGAGAGTCCAATTATAAAGATATGCAGGGTAACAACCGTGCTCAAATTTTATTCGAATGATCTATGTATTTTCTAGACAGGTTAAAGTTATCATGCCAGAACTTGGATGGTATTTCAAGATTTATTTTAGTGTATTTTGTGGGGTTGATAAAAACAAATTCATTCCACATATTTGACAACTTCTTTTTTAATAAATCTTTACAAACGTTCACAACGTCATCATAACTTAATTGTTTTCTAGTTTCCAAACAGGATGAAATACTGTGTTTAGCGATCGTGTCAACTTTTTCATTGAAATAAATTCCAACGTGCGCTTTAACCAACATAGAGGCAATATGACCCCCATTTAAGTGTAGAAAATGGATGTTTCATGACTTAGTTTATATTTGGCGGATATATATTAATTTTTGGGGTTACCACCCTATATATTTTCCTAGATAGATGCATGCCAAATATTATTGTCATCCTGTACATCTTTTTCCTTAATTATTTCCTTAGGGTGTCCGCTATCTGCATTTTTCAGTAAAATTATATCACCCCATTTCTTCAATAACAGTGGCCTTAATTACCTACCAAATAATATTCCTTTGTCAAATAGTTCTGTAGATATAGTACCAGCAGGCAGACAGACATACAAGCAGGCACTAGATTGGCAAATAGACAGGCAAAATTGAAAAACCTTAATTTTCGTAATCTATATACCCTGAAACGTGGAAATATGATTACATCTCGGAAAGTGATTTATTCACGACTTCAATATTCCCCTTCGGTAAGCGAGAAAAGTAAAAAAAAATTGAAATCTGTACGTCAACTACCAAATTTATTGAGTTTATTTAAAAGATTTGGTTACAATATGACGTGAATATTAAATAACTGACAACCTTATTTCAACTCATCAAGTTAAATTGGATTAAATTACAATGCAAAAAACATGAAGTTTAAGGAAATTCTACTTTTTTAAGCTCTCATCTAGAACAAAATTTAATTAAATTTTTAAACTCGATGAAACATTTTAGTAATCCGTAAAATAATTTACAGTCTGTTAAACTACATCTACTGTTAAAGCTGAAAATTTTAAATAACGATTATATAGAGCAAATCAACACAAAATGGATACCTAAATGTAGAAATTTCAATTTGCTTTAGGCAATTAATGTTCATAAAACAACGTTAAATGGAACTTAATTTGCGAACTGAAATGAATAAAAGCAATTTGCCAATCATGCTGCAACAAGTTATTTTAATATTTTAATGGCTGGTATTATGTTTAAATAAAAGCACCCAATCACGTGGTATGGTTGGCTACCTGTCAATTGTTATTATACCTATTTGATCAAATTGGTATATTATTATAGCCAGGCAAAAATTTTTAAAACGCGTCATAAGAAAAATTATACAAAAATCCGTTTCATGACATGCTGAATTCAAATATCAAATAAAAATGTCTGTGTGTCTGTATGTATGTGTGTGTAGATCGTTCTTTGTAAACACGATAACTTCTGTTAGATACATAATATTTTACTTCAAATTTGGGACCTTCGGTACGGTAGCTCAGTCCGTCAATTTTCAACTACAAGACACTTACAGAAACATAACAGATAGACAAATGTACAACTACAAAACTACAAATTGGAGAAAATATAGGGAAATTGTCCACAACAAAACATATATTAATAATAACATAATAACAGAAAACGACATAGATCTAGAAATAGAAAAGCAACTATCCAATATGCACGAAACAAAACCACAAAAATCTCCATTCAGAAACCAATCGAAGAGACAATTCCCGATAATATCAAAAAATTAATTATTTTTAAAAATAAAATTAAAAAAATATGGCAACGGAACAGACGAGACATCGACATACACAAACTGAGTGACCTGCAAGTAAACATAAAACAAAAACTAGACGAACACCGGGCCGAGGCATTGTGACGTATACTTTCCGGTGAGGCCGGAAAGTGGTCACTTTTGGCACCTTAGCAACGGTTCGGTTACTCGGGCGCCACCTTTACAATTTTTTACGTGGGGCAAAGGTCCCACACTAGCCTCTTAACACAGCCTGTTACAGTAGGGCTGGGATAGCTACAGTGGAGAAAATAGTAACTTCCAGTGGGTCAATTTGGGAAAATTGGACTGTTACACAAACAGCAGTAAAACACAGAATTCGGTAAAACAGAATATCTATTTATTTCCTATAAGTTACAGTGATAACGAAACTATTTACAGCTTAACTAGTTTGATATATACAGTACATTCATAATGCACAAAAGAGCAAACCCAGGCTGTGACGTGCTGATGATTACGGTAAGTGCTACCATGCGATACGGTGACATTACTAAGGTAAGCAGGAGTGAAGCAGCGATATGACGGTGAAAATGGCGGTGACGTACAATTTGACAGACAATGACAGGTTAAAGGAGTGAATTGCCGAGTTAATCAGGTTACGGGTTGTCATTAAATACCAGAAAGAAACAAGCAGTTACCAAACAAAGCAGCAAAATTAATTATTTTAAGGGTCAAACTTGGCTAATACCAGAAATCTCAAAGCTGGAAGAGAAGTATGATTAGTCAAGCGGCATTCTGCAACTCCTGGCCTGTAACAATGTATGATTAGAGTGGTATGCATACCAACGGTCTCTGGGAAGAGCGGCTAGACCGAGTAGTTAGTGTGCTGATCCTATGCCCACGACGTACCTTCAGGGAAGCGGCTAGACCCTCGGGTACCCCGAGAACACAGGACTCTACCTAACAGAACTAAAGGAATCCTGGAAGTAGCAACCCAGCAGATGCTCTCGTCCTCCTGGCCTGAAATAAATGTATGATTAAGGTGGTACACACACCAACGGTCTCTGAAAAGAACGACTAGATCCCAGAGTCGTTAGTGTGTGGGTTCCATGCCCACGACGTACCTTCAGGGAAACGGCTAGACCCTCGGGCACTCCCAGAACACAGAACTTTACCAATAACAGTGTTATAGGCAACAAAGAATTATTGAAGCGGCAAACGCACCAACAGCCTCTGAAAAGAACGACTAGACCCCAGAGTCGTTGGTGCGCCCAACCTATGCCCACGACGTACCTTCAGGGAAACGGCTAGACCTTCTGGTACCCCGAGAACACAGATCTTACCAAAACAAAGAACAGAAAGATATGAATCCCTAATATCAGCCAAGTCGTTACCTGTACCTATTATTTATGAACCTACTCACTTTTCGTCCTGGCCCACGTCCGGTCTGGTAACGGTCTCGAGTCGCACTCCTCGTTCCGGTCTTCTCAGCGGTGACTATAACAGAAGATTCACGGTTAGAGTGGGGAACTCTATATTTGCTGCGTGCAGTAATGACGTAGTCGCGGTAGGAGCAATCTTTAAGGATCGGTACTTGCACAGTTGGCGGGGCTCCTGTTTACTGCTGGACGCGTCTAGAGTCGTGGAGCGGCCGACCACGACTGTTTGATATCATGAGTTTTAATAAATACTTTCCTCTTTCAACAAGCCGGTAGAGGGGAGAAATGTGCAGACACGGTGCGTAGCGGTAAATGAATACTTGTATTATTTTCAGGTGAAACGGTTAAATGAAAAATATTTTACAAGTCAGAAATCGCGGACTTTACCATAATTTTCTGTCTCCCGGTCTTAGAAAAATTTCACTTACTCTTATTTCCGGAGCTGGCTGCAGTGGGCACGTCTGGTCGCTGTTGGAGCTCGTGAGGAACTGACTGTCTGCTCTCAGTGCCTCGGGTATCTAGTCCACTATCCCCTCTATTCGCGGTAATGACGGGGGAACGGTGCGCGTGGATATTGATTGCCGTAGGCGCAACTTAGCACAGTGTCGCGGAAATATAATTCAAATATTGTAACTTACGTCTGCTGGCGGTTTCCCTGGAGAAAGCACTTATGCTTGCTGTTGTTCACTGGTAGCAACTGAATGCTTTCTGCGGAGATCACGGTTTAGTATGCATTTTCAGAACGGTTGGGCCTGGTGGGGCCTATTAGTTTATGCGGTGATATAATTATTTTTCACAGCCTGGTAATTTTTATTAAATAATCTAACAGAAACATAGTTATTTATGGAAAATATAAGTGGTTTATTCGGATTGAAAATACGCTTCATTACAGCATGGAACGACAAAGTTTCGCGCCTCACCCGAGTAGATAACAGCCTATGCAAAATGACGAAGCTCCTTAAAAAGTCACCACTCTAACTCTTAAAAAAATAATATTTCATACAGCATAGATGATGAAAAAGCAAATTTACTTGCAGGTCACCTCCAAGTGACTAACACTACCTCTCCAAATACTACACCCGAACATGAACAAGTAACCAGACTCGCCCGACAAGTTCCCTCACATTGTCCTATGCCTCCCAGAAAACTATCCAAAATATTAACAACCCCCTCCGAAATACGAGAAATTCTTAAACCCTCCCCAACCTAAAAGCTCCCGGTCCTGATAACATCCCAAATATCCTCCTTAAAAACTTACCAAAAAAGGCATTCGACCAGTTCTCCTACATCCTAAATGCTGTGCTGAAATCGCAGTATTTCCCTCCATCATGAAAATTGGGGATAGTGATCCCTATCCTGAAGCCAAATAAACCGGCTCACGATCCGGACAGTTATCGCCCTATTTGTTTGTTAAACACCATGGGGAAAGTAGCTGATAGGGTCGTGCTGCGGATACTCAGCAAAAAATAGCTAAACACCGCCTACTACCGGTGCAACAGTTTGGCTTTAGAGAAGGTCATAGTACATCACTATCGCTAGGAAAAGTGGTGCAGGATGTCATTGGCTCATACAATAAGAAGCAGTGCACTGTCATGTTACTATTAGACATTGAACGCGTTTTCGATACCGTGGTCTACAAGCTACAGTATGTTTGTGGACTGCCAGGGTATTTGGTAGCCCTCATTAAGAACTACCTTTGGGACAGGCAGATAATGGTAAGGATTAACAGTACCCTATCCGATCCCCATCGACTCTAAGCGGGCTCCGTGCTCTTTCTCTTCCTTTTTAATTTACATATTTCCGATATCCTTAGTCATCCTACCACAAACCTCCTCCTTTACGCTGACGACACCACTATACACTCGCACAGTTTTCACGGACAGATAAAATACCATATAGACAAACTGACGACTTATTACCAAAAATAGAAGATAAAGGTTAACTCTTCTAAATCGGAAATCATCACGTTTCACAGAAAGTTTACAAATATAAAAACCTTTAATAAACCAAAAATGAATGACGTGGTGATTTCTGAAAAGAAATATACTAACTCCTCGGACTAACGCTCGATACCAGACTCTCATTTGCACCCTATATTACACGAGTAATAAACAAAGCCTATGCCACTTTAAGCCAACTTTATCCCCTAGTTAATAGACGCAGCGAACTATCTATAGACAACAAATTTTGTTTATACAAGGTTATTTTCAGGCCAAAATAAGCTGCTGCGTCTATTAGCAAACTTTCCTAGGTACATCACAATAAAAAACTTGCATAAGCTTACAGGGGTGTAAATGATGCGACAGTACATCGACGAAACCTCCTAAAAATTCCTCATTCCCAAACCTCCAAACTCCGACTTAACGCGAGACTTAACATATACAAGACGCTACGTAACACACCGCACGTACACAAACTCTTACATGAACAATTACCTATTTATGACTTACCCAGAATAACTGACGTAACCTTCCTCCCTAAAACCCACAAACCACAACTCCATACCTACCCCTCACCTTCTTACACCCTCCTTGGTATCCTCGCTGAAACGTCCCGTCCATAAAATGTATGCACATCGTGCAACCACAGTTTTTATATAACTATTTTAAATAGGGTTTTTATTTTATTTTTCCTATATTAAAACATCGTATACCACCGTAATTCAAATCACGCGGCTCTCCATGTACGTTGTCACGTAACGTTTCAATATTATAAACAATGAGATCAGTGCGACATAAAATGACATGTATTGTAGTTAAATAAAATAAAATATATTTAATTGGCAATTGGCAATTGGTTAAGGCGTATTGAGTAACAGATATGCTGACCGACTGTATATCACGTTCTGGGTTCAAGCCCCAGCCACGGTACTGACAACACCGGTGGGCATGGATGCAAGTCTGCGTTTTTGCATGTGCAACACCCTTCCGGACAGCCTTGGCTTTAAATATGGGGGTTGTCTATTATATGTGGTGTGTTTACGTTTATGTTATGTTATATGAAATGACATGGTAGAATACTCCATATTAAATTTGGGCGCTATACAAGATGTCTAAACTGTAATATACAGAGTGTCTCCAAGATTGGAACCAACTTTGTAGATAATATATTAATTTTACCATATAACATCGTTAAGATATTTTTAATAAGACTATTATGAAATGATTAATAGTTGCAGTCAGGCATTAACAATTGTGATATATATTAAATACAATAATTTCAGTCGAACTTGAAATTTTTATTTAGAATTTGAAACATACATAAAATAACACGGTAGAGTATTTTCTGTTGAGATTGGATAATATTAGTCATACAGGGTGATCGTCCAAACTATTATGTTTTATATAACCTATGATTTACTATGATTTCACAGAAAAATACTTTGGCTAATGCCAAAACATTCAGCTTCTCTTATTTATACTGAATACCAATTTTATGGACTCTTACTTGCTTGATTAATCTATTTACCCTAATTTATCCGAATTTACCCCCCAATTCTTCAACGGAATAAGACCAAAATATAATCTAATGCCAGATTTCGTTAAAATACATACCTGTATCAAACAAGTCAATATCTTAAACGGCTCCAGAGCAATCGTGCGCACAAGAAAAGTTACAGAAGACCGACAGACAGACAGAAATGGTTTTTTTTTTGCTCAAACTTAAAATCTCGACGTTTCATGACATTCTAAGCCTATTTAAAAAATACAAATTTTCAAAATTTTTTTTTTGCGTTACTAGGTATACTTACACTGGATATGGAAGTAAAATGCAATACATCACTTATAAATTTGCTTGGTACTGATGTTATTTCTATACCATTGTATACTGAATATTTCACGTGACGGGTCCCTTTATTTAAATTAACTAAATTTTATCTGTATTTCTTTGCATTATCATTTTTTTACTACATTTGAGAAACAGGCTTTTTGCTAGAGATAACAAATTTCAAGAAACCCTTTTCATGAGCGGCAATTGGCACGAACGAGCATCGAATCATCGCAGACTTTCTCGCATTTTATTTTATTTCTCTTTCCTTCACTCAACTTGCTGAAAGTAAAGGGAAAGCCTGGATTTCCTAAGAAAGTTTACCCGTGTTATAAAATTCCTTTAGGTATCATAGACATGGAAGGTGATATCAGAGAAAATGTTAAATGTTAATAGTGTGTACCACTTCTCACAAAGCAGAAAAATAAAGATAAAATTTTCAAGTTACTTGGTTATTTCAATAATTTAAATGCAAAGGACTACAGATAATAACGTTTATTTATACAGTAATCGTACAAATTAGAAGTACGTTTATGTATGATATTAAAAGATATATAGCAAGATCTAAGTGTATTCACAAGACTTTGTGTTAGTCCAGGAACTAGAAGGCTGTTTAGGCACGTAATCATTTTATGGTCTAGGAGTTAATTTTATGATGTTTATAGATGATAACGATTAACATAATTGATTTTTGACAAGGCACCTCCCGTCATGTTCCCCAGGATCACAGTTTAAAAATCAGTGTACGTGTTTTTTTCTTCAGCCTAAATAACTGGACAAACTTTAACATAGGCTTGCGACTTCGGTTACAATTCGAGTATGAAAAAAGACAAAAATATACGAGATATCTTGATATCTTTCAGATTCTGCGAGCTGTACGCAGGTTATATGACATATCAGTTTTACTTTAAAATATTATTGAAGTATTTTTAATAAGACTATTACGAAACGAAGGGAAATTACAGTCAGGTATTGCCGAATACCTCATAAATACGATGACAGTCAAAATGTTTATTTCAAATATGGAAGGGGGCATTTTTAATAAAACACTATAAAACGAATAAAAGTTTGAGCCAGGCGTTGCCGATTGCGAATATATATATTAAATACGATAATTTCTGTTAACTTAAAATCATTGTTTAAATTTTGATATATACAGTGTGTTTCACTTCCCGTGAAGACACCCCTGTATCTTTTTTATTTGTGGCCGAATTTCTTTCAAATATTTATCAGCCATACAACTCCATAAGACTTTATTCAACACATAAATGCCGCCTAGATCTAAAACGTCGGCCTACTGCGATAAAAAGAAAATCTGAATTTTCGAGAAATCGTAGTAGACTGAGAGATAGACAAAAATTTTGTTAACGAAAGTTATTCGGAATCACTTGATATGCCCCCCCCCCCTCCGTAAAATTTTATGAAAATCGGAATATTTTCAAAAAAAAAAAATGTGTTTCACTTCTCGTGAAGACACCCCTGTATTTTTTTTATTCGTGGCCGAATTCTTTTCAAATTTTTATCAGCTATAGAACTCCATGAGACGATTTTATCTAACATATAAAGAGAACTTTTTATAGCAAATGAAAGGCATCCACAATTAGTATTGAAATTAATTCATATTTAACTACACGTGTACGCAAAATTTCAGCTCGATTGGATAACGGGAAGAGGGGTAAATTTGATATATACATAAATAATACATACATACATACAGATTTCCAAGTATTATAAAACCATTGAAAAAAGAAAACGATATTACATTTAAGTTGATGTGTAATAATAAAAAGTGGCCCTTTTAGCGTTTTATTGAATGCCGATTTTTGTTCACAACTTTCATTTGTTGGAAAAAGTTCTGTTTAGATGTTATGGAATTGTGCAGCTGATAATTTAAAATGAATTCGACTACAAATAAAAAAGATACAAGGGTGTCTTCACGAGAAGTGAAACAATTTTTTTTTTGTTTTGAAAATATTCCGATTCTCACAAAATTTTACAGATGGGCATATCAAGTGATTTCGAATAACTTTCATTAACAAAATTTTTGTCTACCTCTAAGCCTACTATGATTTCTCGAAAATTCAGATTTTCTTTTTATCGCAGTAGACCGACGTTTTAGATCTAGGTGGCATTTATGTGTTGAATAAAGTCGTCTTAAGGCGTTGTATGGCTGATAAATTTGAAATGAATTCGGACACAAATAAAAAAGATACAGGGGTGTCTTCACGAGAAGTGAAATACACTGTATAAGAAATAGCATGGTTGAACACTTCTTAGTGAAATCGGGTCAAATCCATCGTACAGGATGATAGTTCGAGCCATGCAACCTAACATATTTTTACCTATATGTTATTATAATTTTAGAGCAAAATATTCGAAAGGTTATTAAGAATATAAAAATAAAAAGATGTAAAAGATATCTAAACAGCAATAAACAGTGCGTCTTTCAGGTTCAAGCGAACTTTCCATAGGTTATATTATATAACAACGTTGCCGTAAAATATTGTTAAGATATTTTAATGAGATTATTCCCAATACGAATGGAATTTGCAGTCGGCCGTTGCCGAATACCTAATAACACGATGAATACTGACAAAAAGGTATAAAATGTATAATGTAGAAAAGCATATTAGAACACACTTATTAAAATTGATTCATGTAGGTCATACAGAGTGATCACCAGAGGCATGTAAAATGTCTTAATTAAACAGAAATAATTCGAAAATGCACAGAATATCAAAACTGTAACATACAATGTGACTCTTAGGATTGAACCCAACTTTACGCAGATTAGGTATAATGTTTGCATCTAGTACGTCTATGACGAAAGATTGACAGTTGCAGTATGGCGTTGCCGACTTGTAATACTTATTTCAACAATAAAAATAAAATATATTATAGAATGTGTACTTAATCGCAATGGCACCCTTTAAAAGTGAATTGTGCCGGGTTTGTACAAAATATATATTAAATAGGTATTCGCAGCCGGTCACGCCCGACTGCAACTTCCACTCGTTTAGCTATTGCCTTTACATTTTTTAAAACTGGAAAGATGGTAGTGGTCACAAGCTTCCTTTACTTAAAGAAATCACCATATATAGGACTTGAGATTAAGTGAAACTTGTGATTCTCAATATTTTTGTAGGTGAATGGTGCAACATATAATATACAGGGTGTTCCTTAATGACGTTCAATATTTGAGGTGTGATTTCTTAGGTCATTTTATGAAGAAAAGTTCATTTGAACATATGGCTGCTACAGGATGTTGCATTTTTCTTTTAAATCATTATTTTTAATATCTTAGAAAGTACTTTAGATATTATTTTCAATTTTGGTTATTGTTAATAGGATATAAAACCACATGTTTTAATTAGAAAAGTTATTTTATCGCTCCAAAGTGGCGTCCCTGCAAACATGTCCTCTGATATTTTTTACCAAAAAAGTGGTACGCCACTGACATTTTTCCATGAGGATATTTTTTCTGGTTTTCCTGTTCAATTCTACATAAAAACGCTTTTCTCGTTAGATGCACAGTTCTTGATTAAAACAATGAAATTCAAATTGAAACTAATTATTCTTAACATTTACAATGATGAATTTTGTTTTATAAAAATTGCTGGAAATAGCCACCTTCACTTAATAGGCACGCTTCCGCCCGTCTTCGCATCGAATTGCGCGCTCATTTAAATATTTCCGGCGTATTCCGTATTGTTTCATAGGAGGCAACTATTTGCTCTTTTAAATCTTCTAAAGTGTTAATGAGAGTTTTATACACCAGGGTTTTAAGATTTATCGTGTCGTTTGTCTCATTCTGGATATATCTTTATCTTCTTTCAAAGACTGTGAAATTCGTTTAATATTATTTTTTCCTTACAGATTTCTCTTTAGATTTTTTAATATCTCCTTCACTTTTTTCCTTCCTTAAAAATTCTATAGAAATTCTATAAACATCATGATTAACACAATGAAAGGCTTCGATTTTTTTCGCAATAGGTGTTATCGTCAAGATAGTGAATTGTATGAATATTTCCCTAAAGTTTTACTTAGGGCAAGTAAAAGATTTATGGCTCTTAGATCGTTAAAACCCATAGGGCTATTTATTAAATGTAATATAATAATAAATCAATACCAGCCAAAACAATTTACGAAATTTGCGAAGTTTGTAAATTTTCACTGGGTCTATTTTCTCTACTTATTGCTCACCAGACTATAGTCAACTACTGTCATTAAAGTTAAGATACTCAGCTACTTTTTAAGATGTAAAATTTCGCAGTGCAGAATATCCGGAATCACTG
This sequence comes from Rutpela maculata, assembly GCA_936432065.2. Classification (NCBI taxonomy): domain Eukaryota; kingdom Metazoa; phylum Arthropoda; class Insecta; order Coleoptera; family Cerambycidae; genus Rutpela; species Rutpela maculata. The sequence continues at coordinate 247,095,864 of OW386285.2, forward strand.
AGTCTCACAGCTATTGAAACTATCTAAATTAGCATATACCTTTTAAAAAATACATTCAAGTAATTAAAATTCATATCGCGATGTAAACTAAATAATTAGTTTTTTGTTTTTCGCATTGTTAATGCAATGTAAAAATCAAAGTGTATTTGCTTAATGCAAATTAAATAAACTTCTTTCTTATTAAACACTTATAATATTAAATTACTCAAAATGATGTAATTGTACTCACTCGGGGGGATTCCAACGAAGTTAAGCTACCGTTATTATAACTACTTGATGTTGTCGTCCAGGTTATTGTTTCATTTAAAATGAAATGACAATGCAATCTGCTCATTTGAGCCTCAAGTAATTCTTTTGAGAACATTGTTTGTGATAGTTTCATTAATTTGTTGTATTTTATTCACCGCCTTTTGAGCCAAATTAATCTAATTATCATCATTTCTAGATAGTTCCATACTAATGGAATCAGTTTAACTTGTTAATTCTCTATTTTCACATATATATTCCTCACTTGTTGTGGTTATAAGTATAGGTTTTTTGACGAGCATTTGCATCTGAAACAATGTAGGTAATATGCGAATATCGGCATCTTATTGCAGAATGTGACAAAGTTCGTTTCCATCCAACAAGTTTTATTTTCCCTTATTTTTCTCACTTGGAACGATCGTAGAAGAATAGAAAATGCAATAAAAAGTTTTCGGGAAGATTAGAATATCCCTCAGTTAACATTTATTATTAAGATAAATAGATAGGTAATTAATAAATTAATTAATTTCGTATCTGAAATTTTTCTTTCAAAGCGGTTTACCGTAGTCCGCTAATAAATCGCAGTCACAAAACAATCTTTATTATACAGCACTCGACGTATTTACTAACGTAATATTTTGTCGAAATCTATACATTTCCTTAAATATACAGTGTGACTCACTTAAAAAGAAGACACCCTTATAACTTTTTTATTTTGTTTCCGATTTGAATCAAATTTTGCTAAGTATAGAACAAATTAGGTTCTACTTATGACCAGAAAAACATTCGCCTGCTACAAATACAAAGCTACCTGCGGTACCAAAATATGCGGAAAAAAATAAAAACATTTCAAATGTTAAAAATTCTAAAAAAAATGTATCGGATCGGCGCCAAAAATGTACATACATTAAAATTTGGTTTGGTTATTGATGGGGGATTTCTCATGCTGAGATCATCTGGCAAAGGGATCCTCAGTTTCCGCAATTTGTGGTGGATACGTGAAATTCGTCAAGCCCCAATAATATGATTTTTAATGTTTTTTCTTTCGGAAAGCCAGTATCGTGTGCATTCCATTGAACTGCAAGAAATTTGTCACTACACTACCCTTCGTAGTATCCCTTGCCATGTGTCGACTACTTGTTTATGAAATGAAAGCACTTAGGTAAAATATCTGACGCGTCACCGGTATTAATTGAATTATATATCAACTGTATAACATAACTTGTGTCATGTTAATATACATCAATTTGTGCAGAAGTTTTTGCGTTTAAATTCAGCAACAATCAGTTTAGCACAGTTCTAACAAATTTATGCACATATTCACAGACCGACGAATTACACAGCCACACAAAAAAATAAAGTGTCTTGACCCCAGAGACTGACTAGGTAGACTTTATGTTTTTCGGGTCGCTGAATCCGAATCCGGGGTCTATTTGATCCCATGTCATCAGGTTTAAGGTCATTTGAAGGTCAAATTGAGATATGACCGTGAAAAATTCCGTAAAAAATTTGTGTTTATGTTTTTGAGGTTGCTGAATCCGAATCCGGGGTTTATTTGATCCCATGTCATCAGGTTTAAGGTCATTTGAAGGTCAAATTGAGAACCTTTACACCCAAATCAGCATAGCACTTGTGTCTGCATCCAGGGCACCTCCTCGCGGTGGCGGCGGGCAACGGAGTAAGCCCGTTATGATGTACAAAATCCGTTCACGCAACCTCCTCGTGGTATACATCGGGTAACGCTAATGCTGAGTTCAGTTCAAAGATTCAAAAAAAATCTGTATTTGACCTGCAGATGATCTTTCAGGGTCCAAAAAATTATATCATTCGAATTATAGCGTTTGACCTCAGTGTATACATCATGGTATCAAATGGATACCGGGATCGTGATAAGCGACCACAAAAACTTGAAGGTCACTAGTCATAGACGCAAGTTTTCGATTTACAATCGATATATCAGCTAAGAAATGGAAAATAAGCATTTGACCGCTTGATAACCAACAAATGACCTAAGAAATCGGTTCCATAAACCGTTCAGGATGTATTTGGACGTAAAATTTTCTGCTTTTTCAGAATCCGGGGTCAAAATAGATTGTATTATTGAATTTCATGTGTTTGACCTTCATTTGACCTTGATTCTGACATGATGGTATCAAATAAACCCCGGATTCGGATTCAACAACCTCAAGAACACAAACATAAATTTTCTGCGGAATTTTTCACGGTTCTATCTCAATTTGACCTTCAAATAACCTTAAACCTTATGACATGGGATCAAATGGACCCCGGATTCGGATTCAGCAACCTCAAAAACATAAACATACATTTTTTACGGAATTTTTCACGGTCATATCTCAATTTGACCTTCAACTGACCTTAAACCTGATGACATGGGATCAAATGGACCCCGGATTCGGATTCAGTGACCCGAAAAACATAAAGTCTACCTAGTCAGTCTCTGACTGGTGTCAACACACTTTATTTTTTTTTGTGTGGCTGTGTTATCAGTAATACTTCATAATTCAAAATGTTACATAAATCATAATAATATTATTAACATTATAAATTGTCTAAGATGTTCTTACAAATATATCGAGTATCTTTTCAAATATTATATTTCTATCTTATTGACATTTCACCTCGAATATTTGTCTCAATTTCCTTCGTTGCTGTGTATTGTGATATTATCACGGCCCATCTGTAAATGGATTCAGTTTTGCTGGTGTCTTTTTAATTTTCAAAGAATTTTTTCCACCACTAAATTCCTATTGACGTGGTGTTATGTAAGCGAGCGAAAACCTTTTGTCTCCTTCTGTGGAATAATCTGGGGACTGTTGGGTGAAAGCGGATAAGTGGTTTACCCCAATTTCATTTTGCGGTTGTATAAGGGGTAATTTTAGAGAAAGTTGACTTGTCCAGGATAGATTATATTAACTAGCAATAATTAAATTACAGTTAGTTAATTATAATATTGTTTAGGGCCGTTACTTTCGATCCCGATTAAACGTTAACGGTGGGTCAAACCAATTCAGTAACCATGGAAACAATTGTACTTTCAATGATTTGGCCGACGGTTAAAGTTTAATCGGGACTGAAAGTAACGGCCCTTACTGTATAATATCTCTGGTTAAAATATGATTATTCAGTGTCTTAGAGCCGATCGCTTAAGATAGGTATTTCACGAAATACGGCAATATTTTGTAAAAATCTGTATATTTATGTGTATATACAGTGTCCGCTAAAAAATTTGCACCATATGGGATGCTCTGTTCTCATTGACTTTCTGAAAAATTTTATTTTGGTAAAAGTTATCCTGTTAGATCTACCATAAAATTAGGTATTACCAGTATTGTAGAAAATGGAAATAGCTACACGACTTTTATTTAAACTATTATTCTCTATTTTTGCAATTATTTTTGTCCTAGTTGTTCCTGTGTAGTATTTGGCTATTATCAATATTGCAGATCATAAAATTAGTTTAAACAGTTTTCATCCACGGTCAATTTTTGAAAAATTACAGCAGCTCGAAGTATGAAAAAGTTTCTTGAATTTCTGAAATATGTTTGCTCCGTTGTTTCGATGTTATTCATATTTATTATTAATTTTCTATAATCAATAAAACTAACTTACGATAGTGTTATTTCTTTAAAAGAATGAATTGTATTAGAATTTTTCGAGTTTTCAGTAATCTGTCAATACAACAGTTATATTCATTTTTAATGATTTTCGTTTTACACTCGCCCAAAAAAGTGAAAACTTATGCTTCAGTGTAGATTATTACAATTATCTCTGTCCCCATTAGTCCTACATAGTAATTTGTTATTATCAATATTGTAGATTATAAAATTTCCCAAATGTATGTTTCAAAAATGTTATTGCACTATCAGTTATTTACAAGTTAAGCAACTCGAAAGTTTCATATTTTTTAAATTTCGAACTGCTGTAATTTTAGAACAGTTCGCCGTGGAAGAAAATTATAAACAAAAGTTTTGAGAAATTTTATAACATACAGTATTGATAATAATAAAGATATGCAGCAAAACACAAATATTCACCGTTCTGATGGCTATAAATCGTAAAATATTTACAATAAAGACAAATAGTTTAAATAAATACTGTAGCTTTTTTCAATTGCTGCAATATTGGTAATACCTAATTTTAGGATAGAACTAATAGGAAAGGATATAATTGAGAAAAACCTAATTTTGACTGTAATTATTTCAACATGGGGTCTAGCGGGCACGATATTATCGTGGGAAACATCAACTAATGATTGGAGCAAGCCTCTTTATAGCATAAAAAACGAAAATCTCTTGTACGAATTATTCCCAATTTTCGCTTTACAGACTGTTAAAAATGAAATAAAAAAATTATGTTACATACTAGGCCAAGATGTATGGCATTGATTGGTATAGTGTTGAGGAAATAGATTCAATACTTTTTGAATATTAATTTTATTTATTACAAGTTAGATATTCATACTTCATTTATGTAAAAGAATTCTTTAAAACAAAAATTTTTAATGCATATAATCACCAAATTGGAGTTTTCCGGTTATTTCATATTAGTATAGAATTTAGCACTCGCTAGGGTGCATTTTAAAGGTTTGGGGGTCGACTAAAGGGCATACAGAAACAAAAAACATTCTTCTGTGAAAGTGGCTGGGTTTAAGGATAGAGATGCTACGTGTTTTCAACTCAAATTTTTTAGCTCTTTTCGAAATCTTCGAAAACTCGCTGCCCAAGGAATCACTACTTCCACATGAAGATTTTCTATCCAAGTCTGTTACAACGAAAATCCTATATTTGCACTCCACTATGTGGAACTAATTGTTTATGGAATTTTAATAATATAATATTTGAAATCATCTACCCCAAAAACCCATAAAGCGATATACTACATCAGTAGTGGGGGCAGGGGTGGCGGTAAGGGGTGATAATAAAGGTAGTAGTTGGGGTGGATGAAGTTAAAAAATACTTGGGGGCCTTTGGTTCCTGTACGCACACTAAATCACAATTTTTTTTTCACATCCTTTAATATTGGGGTGGGGTTGGTAATGGGGGTGGCTAATCCCAAAAATCCTTTTGAGACCTTAGCCTCTTTTATATATAAAACCGCTGCCCAAGGAATCACTACTTCCACGTCCAGATTTTCTATCCAAGTCACTCACAATGAAAAAAATTTGTATGTGGAAATAATTGTTTATGGAACTTTAATAATATAATATTTGAAATCCTCTACTCTAAAAACCCATAAAACGATACCCCACATCGGTAGTGGGGTGATAGGGGGTGGTAGTGGGGGATGGATGGAGTAAAAAAGTATTTTGAGGTTTCTGGTTCTTGTACATACACTAAATAATTTTTTTTTATCCCCTTTAATAATGGGGGTGGCTAATGCCAACATTTTTTGGGGACCTTGGCTTCTCTTGTGTATACTAAATACCAATTTTATGGACTCTTACCAGCTTGATTTACCTATTTACCCCAAATTTACCCCAATTTACCCCGCAACCCTTCGACGGAGCAAGATGAAAATATAATCTAGTTCTAGATCTCGTTAAAGTAGATACGTGTACCAAATTTCAAGTCAATATCTCAAACGGTTCCAGAGTAAACGTGCGCACAAAAAATGTTACAGACCGACAGACAGAAATTTTTTTTCGCTCAAATTTAAAATCTCGACGTTTCATGACATTCTAAGCTTATTTGAACAATAAAAATTTTTAAAATTCTTTTTGTCGTTACTATACTTCCACTGGATGTGGAAGTAATAAAAACCAATTTTATGGACTCTTACTTGCTTAATTTATCTATTTAACCCCATTTACCACAGTTACCACTTCAACGGAATAAGATCAAAATATAATGTAGTTCCAGATCTCGTTAAAATAGGTAGTGTACCAAATTTCGAGCCAATATCTTAAACAGTTCCAGAGTAATCGTACGCACAAAAAGTCACAGATTTTTTTTGCTCAAACTTAAAATCTTGACATTTCATGACATTCTAAGCCTATTTGATACAAATTTTCAAAAAAATTTTGTTATTATACTTCAACTGGATGTGGAAGTAATATGTAGAAAATGGCAGGACAAAAATATAAGAAATCATAATGTGCCGTGGACTACACGGTAGAGTAATCTACTTCAAGCACTTTCTTCGAGGAAACACACCCATACTGCTTGAAGTGGCCCACTGCGTATCCATACTACTTGAGGTAACCTACTGCGCATCAATAGTCCTCGAGGAAAGCTATTGCGCATCTATAGTATTCTAGGAAACCTACTGCGCATCCATTTTATTGGAGTATACCCACTATACATCCATACTACTCTAGGTAACCCACTGCGCAACCATTTTGCCCGAGGGAACTCACTGGTAGCGGGGGCAGATGAAGTAAAATTTTTGAGGCCTTTGGTTCTTGTACACACATTAACAATTTTATTTTTTTCACTTCCTTTAATAGTGGGGTGGGGGTGGTAATGGAGGTGGCTAATGCCAAAAAAATTTTTGAGACCTTAACTTCTCTTATATCTAAATACCAATTTTATGGACTCTTACTTGATTGATTTAGCTATTTACCCCGTTTACCACAAACCCTTCAACGGAATAACATCAAAATATAATCTAGTTCCAGATCTCGTTAAAATACATACGTGTACCAAATTTCAAGTCAATATCTTCAACGGTTCTAGAGCAATGGTGCGCACAAAAAGATTACAGACACAGACAGACAGATTTTTTTTCTCATACTTTTCGTGAACAAAAAACATTAAAAAATTAATTATTTTCTTTGGATTGGCCATATTAACATTAGTAATTTCCTAAATTTTCAAAATTTTCTGCTGCGTACTTTTCCCTAAATCGATTGATGAAGTTCCCTCTGGGACACCCCGTATATTTTGTGAAAAATATATCGCGGGAAAAGAACTTTTTGTGCAGCCGTACGTGAAATGAGTATTTTACGTTCTCAAAACAGTCCGTGAAAAACTAAACGTCACTTTCATAATAATTACCGTTTAAGTCACTTAAAAATTGACATTTCTAAAATATGACAAGCACAAATTATTATATTTTAACTCGCTGTAACATATTTTGTATATCAGTTTGGATTTTTCTGGTATTACATTAGCAAGCGCCGAATTTATAATACTTTTTAACTCTGGGGGATTACAAGAAATTGGAATCTCATTATCGCTCTCAGACATTTTTACAATTAATCGAGAATTGTCAAGTATATATTCAAAATATACCGTTTCCGTAGAAACGCTCTGACGTTAAAGCCACCGCGTTTATTTAGCAAAATATAGCATAAACGGTGGTGTTATTTTCACCATCTTTACTAACTATAATTTACGGTTGCACAAAATAGTGTTTATACCATGGCCGCGAAATTTTTTTGCGCCCTCGAGATTATCTTGCCTCCGCCGCAAGCGGCCTCGGCGATAATTTTTCTCTCGGTACGTAAAAAGGAATTTCGCGGCCTTGGTATAAAAATAACTATTGCGTTTGATTACAACTAACTACCTCGTTAATATTTAAGTTCGATATCTCTAATAGCAAGAGGGAATTTAATGCGAATAATAAAATACATATTTTCATGTTTCTTGTAATTTTTGCAAATAAATGCTTTTTTCTCCAATTTAGATATTCCGAGTGAATTGACGAACCCCAAATCGACTCCGTCAGGAAATTTTACAAAATAATCTAATTTTCGTTTTTGTATTCCCTTTAATCGACCTCCCTCCACCCTTGTCGATTTCGAGACCGTATATCCTCAACTATGTTTTACAAAGCGCTAGACAACTATTATGTTATTATTATATATTAAATATTATTAACTTACTGCAAGCTGATTTGAAAATATGTGATCCGCAACGTTTGTGTTAACCTACCTATATAGCTCCTCAATCGTTATGTATCTGTTGAACTTGATAGTAAATGTAAGATTTTATAAGAACACAGGCAACCCAAAGGTTATTTTTAGCTGCGTGTCTGATGCGATGTTCCAGACAACGCAGTCGTATGTGAGTATTGGACGGAATATAACTTTATAAAGTGTGAACTAAGGGCCGTTACTTTCGATCCCGATTAAAAGTTAACGTTAACCAATTCAGTTACCATGGAAACAATTGTACTTTCAATGATTTGGCCGACGCGACGGTTAAAGTTTAATCGGGACCGAAAGTAACGACCCTTATTGTTCGTGGAAAGCTTGCTATGCTTATTGCAAGCTAGACGCGTTAACCACTGAGCTACTAACCGCGACCCCCTAACTGAAAATAAAAAATATGTATATCATGATTTCTAAAATGTTTCAGAAATTCTATTTATTTGCTATACATTGATTTTCCCCAGAAGTTTAAGTTAAATTTCCGTACTTTATTAATTATTAAACAATTTTGAGAACTCTGCAAAGATAAATATTTGAATAACGGTTTGAGGGGATTATTTAAAATTACTAGAGGCAAACCAAAAGTTATTGTTTTAATGCTTTGTCCATTCCGAATCCATTCAATGAATATATTAATTGTATGAGTTTCAGAACTCTTGATGTTGATGTTAAAATTAGGTTTTTAACTCTCAAGATTACTTAGGATGAATCAATCGTTAAAACATGTACAATCATAATTAGCGTATCTAAAGTCATGCAAATAATAATGTTTAAGCAACTTTGAGAGCTAACTAGTTAAATAATAATAATTAGTTATATGCACATGGATTATATGCGTTTTTAGCATACTCTATTCGTACGCAATTATTAATAATTCTTCCACCAATAGAACAACAAAAAACACTATCGTCATATCTTCTTACTAGCACTACCACCCGTCTGTACGAGTCTTGGCCTCCTCGAGCTTCTTAATCTATGTATTTTTATCACTCGCTGCCATATTCCAGTTCATTACACCCTGCTCTTCCACCTTAACTTCGGCCTTCTTCTTCTCCCATGTCCTTCAGGAATAGCAATAAATATTTTATTTGCATGATTTGACTCCATGCGCGCAACATATCTGCCCATCTAAGCCGACAGGTCCTAATAATGCCTTGATCTCTGTACAATCATTTTTGTACCTTATTCTCATGTGCCGCGTTCATGGATGAGTCCGTTGATTTTTCGAAGTATTTTCCGTTCGAATACTCCTAGAGGTTCTGATCCTCCAGGCTGATAGTCTAGGTTTCGCATCCATATGAATGTACCAGTCGAATTATGGTTTTATGCAATTGTATCTTGGATATACGTGTAAGTAACCTTTGCTTTTAAAATTATTCTTTGGATTTCTACCATGATTTGTGACAATTAAGAGATACATTACATTTACTTGTTGATATTTATATGATAAATTCTACTTAACTAGAGATTTGAAAGAATTTATTAATGACAAAAAAAATATGTATAAAAAAGAGGTATTAAAATACAAGAAAATAGTAAACGATAATTACATTCTTCGAAATAAGAATCAACAAAAGCAACGTGGATTTTGATTAATATAAACAAAAATAGAACAGACAACTCGTCAGAAATTATTCCTCCTGACGAATTTAATAATTTTGGAAACATTGCTCAAAATTTAGTTCGCTCCTTGGCATCTGCATCGATAATTTTGAAAATAATTTTAGAAGCTCCATAAAACTGATTTTGACAAGGATTTTATTTTTAGTAAGGTCACTTACAATCAAGTCCCAGATTTAATCGCTAATCTGAAAAACAAACAGAGTAAAGATGCTTATGATATCAATAAAAATAATTCTCAATTGTATTAAATACATTATTATCATTCCACTCACTAAACTAATTAATGAATGTATTAGAAAAAATGTCTTTCCAAATTGTCTCAAACTGTTAAAAGTGTCTACCTTTGTTCAAAAAGAATTATATTGATGATCCGGCAAATTATAGGCCTATTTCTATTGTGCTATTAATTGCCATAATCTTTGAGGTAGTTCTTAAATCTCAAATCACGAATTACTTTGAAAATTCTAACCTATTTAATATTTGTTAATATGATTTCAGACCAAAATTGTCAACGACGTTAACTATTAATTAGTTGATAAATGTAATAAGTAAAGGTTTCGAAGCCAAAGAATTTGTGCACGTGCAATTTTTAAACCTAAATAAGGCTTTCAACTGTGTGCCTCACAATATTTTAGTGAACAAACTGAAATTTTGCAAATTTTCTGAAGGTAGCAGAAAATTAATTATGTCGTATTCGACTGATCGCCATCGATTTATTAATTTTATTTTAATAATGCTAATTCTGGTAACATTGATATTAAATTAGGTATTTATTAAGGTTCTGTTTTGGGACCGGTTTTATTTCTCATTTATGTTAATGATTTGCCAAACAAAAACTTCACTCTCTTTGCAGATGACACAACATCGGCTCGTACCCATAAAGAGAGTAATATTTTATTATCAGAGATCTGCCTATGGTTCATAAATGGTTTTAAAAAAGATTGCTGCTAACCTCAACTACCGCTGATCCCGCCAACTTCATAAAATACTCAGAACGAACCTCCGAATACTTTAAAAAAGAAAAATTGACTTACGCTATTTTTGCGAGAAAAAGTACCTATTGATTGGACTATATTAATAGTATTGTAAATAGATGATGTCTTAGTGGATGTAGTAAAAAATCTGTCGAGAGTAACTATTAGATACCTCTCTAGGTCCTTGGCGAATCTAAAATGTTTAATAAATAGCTTGTCGCTCAAATCAAATAGAATCCGATTGTCATCTTTCAGGTGCCATGGCAGCCTCAGCATACTCCAAATTTTGTATAATTATGATTTGAGGGAGAAAATTATCCATCAATAAATGGTAAATTATATGTATTCTACAAAAAGAAACACTTGTTATTAACTAAATTGTATCCTTTCATTCGACAACAATTAATGTCACAAAGCAACCATTTGTTCTTTTCATATGCTATACTAGGCCCATCTCTATAGGGGGTGATTTTTTTTTTCGTATTTTTTAAGTCTCACCCCACGAAAATATACTATTATACTAGGAATAATTTATGTCAAAGTTTCAGATAATTCGGTGAACGGTAACCCGTGCCGCATTCAGGTAGAAATTTGTAGATAAGATTTTATTACGGTAACCCGTGCCGCATTCAGGTAGAAATTTGTAGATAAGATTTTATTACGGTAATACACTTAAATTTTACTTAAAATACAAATATCTACCTCTTTTCTCATAATGTTTTATTGGTGTAATTATTTCCTAGAAATTATTTGTTTTGGAAGTTTGGAAATATAATGCACCTACGGTAGGTTTTTATGTCAGTTTGCAATTGTGTTTTACAGTGGTGATATTATAAGTTCTAGCATACGTTCCTTTTTGAAAAAACATTTAACGATGGCTGATGTTAGATCCTTACGAAAGGATACTTTCATTTACTTAGTTGGACACTATTCGTTACAAATCATTGGCAATAAATTGCCGTCTAATAGACAAGTATTACAAGTGCTCTTTTATAACATTCGTGAAGTGAAGCTAAGTGTACATGAAAGTGCTAAATTAACAATAAAAGAGGTGTCAGTTTTTTGGGATAAAGCTCGCATTCCGACACGTCAGGATTTTCATTGTGTTAAACAACTAGATAAACTTTATGCAGAGTGGAGGAACTTACAAAAATCGGCTAAAAGGGGCGGGAGGTAAAGAAAAAAATTTCGTTGAAAAATTGGACGATCTTTTTGACATTTCTCATGCAAATGCATTAGAGTTGATGAAAATAGATGAAGGTACGCAGTTTTTAATTAACCAAAGAAAAAAGGGACGTCCTGGATTTATGCATGCTTGCTTCTCAAGAAAAATCAGCTGAGGAGAAATTACAGAAATTATCCAAACGAATGCAATGAAGTCAACAAGAAAAAGCTAGATTAGAGGAAACAGTCACCTGTCCATCATCAAGTAGTAATTCAGCCGACTCCAACGAAAATGAAGATGAAATAATCGGAGCCCAAGAAGAGTTGTTACAAGACCAGCCAGGCCCGTCACAGCCAAAAAAGAGGAGATTGTATGGAACATGTAACATCATCACACCAAAAATAGCCGCTGCATTTGATACTTGCAAAATAAGCGACAGGTATGGAGTCCATATTTTGACGGCAGTAGCAGAAGCACTAGGACATGACACCACATCTTTGTCCATCAGCAGAACCACACTTCAGCGCTCTAGACAACGCATCCGCGAAGAAAGAGCTGAAATATTAAAAACTGACTTCGGTAATTCTGAATTGCCGGCCCCAGTCATCCATTGGGATGGAAAACTTTTACCTTCTCTCACTGGAATGGGAAATATCGATAGACTTGCTATCTTAGTTACTAGTGGAGATATTGAACAATTACTTGGAGTACTAGCTTTGCCCAATTCAACTGGAAGAGAACAGACTGAAGCAGTTTATGATGTGCTTTGTGAATGGAATTGGACGAAAAGGTAATAGCTTTGTGTTGTGACACAACAGCATCAAATATGGGTTATATAAATGGGGCAGCCACACTATTGCAACAAAAATTAGAAAGAGATATTCTATATTTTTCTTGTAGACATCATATTTTTGAAGTGGTTTTGAGAAGTGTGTTTGACACAAAAATTCCTTCCTCATCTGGTCCAAATGTGCCACTATTTAAACGTTTTAGGGAATTTTGGCCTAAAATAGATCAAAATAAACAAAAAACTGGATTTCAGGTATCAAAAATTAAACACATTTTACAACCAGTTAAAGTCGAAATTGTAAAGTTTCTAAATGTAGCTTTAACTTTGCAACAGCCTCGTCATGATTATAAAGAATTTTTAATGCTTTCTAAACTTTTTGTTGAAGAAGAGCCCACTCACACGACATTCTATCAACCAGGGGCATTTCATCATGCACGTTGGATGGCCAAAACCATTTACTGTCTAAAAATATTTTTTTTCCAAGATCAGTTCCAACTAACTAAAAAAGAAAAAATAGGTATTGAAGATATATGTCTCTTTATTGAGAAGGTTTATGTAAAGGCCTGGTTTACAGCGTCATTTGCTAGTAAAGCACCGCTTCATGACTTAGACTTTTGTAAAGAACTCATTAATTATCAAAATATTGACAAAGAAATATCTCAAGCCGCAAGTAGGAAAATAGTGAACCATTTGTGGTACCTTAATTCAGTAAATGTTGGCTTATCTTTCTTTGATGACGATATTTCAGTTACCACTAAAAGAGAAATGGTTAAAGCTTTGAATAGGAAAGCACCAAATCAAGAGGGTATTAAACGACTTATGATTAGTAACATTACTGACGTTGAAAACAAGGAAATTCAGGACTTCATATGCGAGAACACTAAACAGTTTTTTCAAAAATTAGGTTTGTCTATGGAATTTTTGGAAAATGATCCAACAACATGGAGGGAAAATGAAAGTTATACCCGATGTTTCAATATTGTAAACAAAATTAAAGTTGTAAATGATGCCGCTGAGAGAGGAATCAAACTTATTACTGACTATAATGACATTTTAACAAAAAATGAAGACCAAAAACAGTTTTTACTCCAAGTTGTAAATGATTATAAATCACAGTTTCCAAATGTAAAAAAAACCTGTCGCATGCTTTGGCCTAGTGCAAAAAATATTGTTTTTATTACTATATGTCTTGTAGATTTAGGATAATATTTGGTACTATGTATGAAAAAAACGTTTCATAATAAAATACACAAAGATAAAACGAGAGTTTTATTTCAAAAACTTCTATCTAGTTTTCTTAAACTACGAATTTACAGTAGTATGACACATGTCATAGTCACAACAGATAATGTCTTTGATATTTACATGACTTGATTAGTCATTCTAAAGATAAATGTTGCTGATTAAAAAAAAAAAAACAATGCATCAACCAAAGAATGTAAATAATTCCATTTACTTTTATTATTGCATAATAATGCATTCTGCGGCAACCCTTGCCTTCAATTTGCCTCAATAATATTTTGAGGGGACTGCTTTTTCTTCAAATGGAACCATTTGCAGGAGTGAGAAATAAAAAGTTTCGATTTCGAAAAAGATGGGCCACCCTACTATACATATGTATATATATACATATACTATCCGATCCAAGTTTGATCATGTTAGATTTACAATGTAAGCAGAAATAAAATATATTTATTTTTAATGTTATAAACTGTATACATAACCTAAAAGTAAAATTTATAAAAGAATTTCGAATTCCTCATCAAAAACTATTGAGAATTTTTCCCATGTATACCAAGAGATTTCCTGCTATTTTTCCAAGAAAGAATTGGATTGCTGCAAAGGTGAAGATAGGCTTGTAAATTTTTAACCCAGACAAATCAGGGCTATGTCATATATTTTTTTTTCTACAGTGGCGTCACATTTCATCTACCAAATTTCATCATAGAGCCTAGATATCACTCTATTCAAATTGCTTTCTAATACGGCAGTTAGATATAGTTAGAAATAACATAAGACATTCTAGATGAAACACTGAATAACCCACAAAAAGTTTAATCCCCGCATCTCTAATAGTAATCAAATTCGAAGTGTACATACAAGAAAACAAATTTATAGTTAGGTCAAAATGAGAACCTCTATTTTTTAAAAAAAAGATTGGGTAATAATTCTACTTTCTTACTGAAATTTTCATCAAAAGCAACTGTTTCTAAACTCTTGAACTCTATTAATACTGTGCTTCGGTACTAAACGGTACAGACAAATAATAAACAGTTGGTTGTACTTTACAACCCGCGATATCTGTTTTTAGTGAAGCTCCTAACAATTACTGATAAATCTAGATGAACTACATTTCAGTAAGACTTGTGTGCTATTAAAACACATCCACCCAGTTTTAAATTATAGCTTAAACTTTTGTATCACACGAATTACAGTCTAAATTAAAGTAGAAACGCTAGTTCGTGCTTACGAAGTAATTTGAAAATCAACTTGCTACCGAACTGATAAATGAATGAATATTCACTTAAAGTATATCCAATGTCAATTATTTAAGTCATGAACATTTTGAAAATATATTGAACTTGTATTTCAGACTGTCTTCTCCAGGAATTTTAGTAAGATAGATGGAGCGAGAACTAGAGCTTATTGGAAAACGATGATTATAAAATAATTAAGTTTTGCTTTCTTTACTACTGCTACTAGTATATAAACATAACTTAACAAGGCACTGCCATGTTAGTAATTTTACCTAGGGTTTTGGTTCTGATACTCCGACGGGTTGCAAAGTGAAGCGTTCTTTCTTATTTACGGCTAAAAACTCGAAATTGATACACACAGTTTACATGACTATATATCGAATAATTCAAAGTACCACGAAGACAGCATTTCTTGTAAAAAGTTTGGTTTTCTCTAAGAATCAACCTTGCTGGAGTAACAGTCTTCACCTTCATCGTTGAGCGATGATTCCTTGAAATAGTATATTAAAGTATAAGTGGATATTAAGGTCTTTAAAACACGCGCGATTTTTCGAGCACGACGGCGCAGCCGGAGTGCTCGAAATAGAGCAAGTGTTTTAAAGACCAGTTATTCACGAATACTTTATGCTATTCTTTTTTATTGGTACACTTTGAAATCATAAATACTGGTATTATTACTACAAAAAATGGAAATAAGAATTAAGAATGTAAAATGGTTGAATTCGTGATGTGACATCAGGATACCTGTCAGTGTCATAAAAATGAGAAAACAAAAATTAATTTGCAATCTGTCACATACGATTAATTATTGTCACTACAGTTGTCACTGATTGTATATTGCTTTAAAATGAGTTCTAATATTGATTACTTACTTAGAAAAGCAGAATCGCCGTTAATACCCCAAAAATCGGAAGACGCTCATAGAAACCCAGTGAACACGGATACATACCTGGTATGTTTCTCTTACGTAATCTATTCAACATGTTATATCCAAGGATATTAGATGTATGGTAAATGTAAGGTACATGGACCTTAAAATTTCAGCCACAAAAAAAGTTATAGCCATGTAATGGCAACATAACTTGTAACATACTCATATGTGGCAAATATATAACATACATGTAAAAGACATATATTGTATTTCAAAATATTTACCTTAAAATATGTTCTGATGTTACATGTGTGCTATATAACATGCAATTTCTGTGGTATATGCACAAGGGGGTAGCAAATAATATACAGAGTGTCCCCAAATGGGGTTACCTATACCACAAGTGGACCTAAATTTTAGTTTTTCGACAATCACTATAAAAAAATTTTGTTTCTTAAAGAAATACGATGTGTTAAGAAAATGTACTTTTTTATGCAGGGCGCTCAAAAATTTCAAAAATATGAATTTGACCCAAGAGCAAACTACCTTTAGTTTTCTCATTTTTAAGGAAAATGCAATTTGAAAAAATTGTTTATTAAATCTTGTTTAATACGTCTTTTTCCCCAATGCCTCACCTCAGTTTTCGTATTTTTCCGTAACGGATACTAAAAAATTTAGGATTATGAAAGAAAAGTATTTCAAATGGCTTTGTTATTAAAAATGAAAAATAAAGGTAGTTTACTCTTAGGCAAAATTCATATTTTTGGAATTTTCAAGCACCCCTCCTTCATAAATGCTAATAAAAAAAAAAAAAAAAAAAAAAAAAAAAAAAAAAAAAAAAAATTAACATAAATCGTAATTTTTTAAAAATGCGGAAATTTTTATAGTGACTTTTTGTCCAAAAATTAAAATTTTGGTCATTTGTTGTATAGCTAATCCCATCCGGGGACACCTTGTACTACTGTTACAAGATGGCTTAAGTAGGGAAAAACTAGATGTAAAAAAAGGCCAATCTAAAATAAATAATTTTTATATTCATAAAATACACATATCATAATAATATATTAATCAAAGTCATACAAGAAGGATACGTTCATTTATATAATGAGTTAATCAAAAATAAACCAACTGCCAAATTAATAAAGGAACTAAATGCCAAATTGCATATTCTCTAAACTATATAGTTTGTTTATTACAAGCAAACTTTTGGTTAACAGAAAACATAGAAGATAAAATAGGTGAAGAAAAATAACATAAATAGAAAAAGTTAGCTGATTGCAAGCTATGTAATAAGGTAAAAAAAATAAAGAAAAGCCTGACAGTAAACATGAATCATTTTCATTCCGCTATAAATTACGAAGAAATAAACATTAGCATGATTACTAGAGACAAGAAAAGTGTATAAGTTTTTGGTAAAACAGAACAGCTTTATCTTACATTAATAGAAGTTTCAGGGAAAAAGGTAGACATTAAAAGCTTAATGAAGTTTGTTTCAAATGATGCTCGGACTTTTACAACATTTAAAAACTGTGGATTTTGAGGATGTCGTTGAAGGCTACAGTAACACTATTGATTTTGATATAGATGTAAACGAACAGTAGAAATGAAAATCGCAGACATATTAATGAGAAGTACGACACTTTGCATTTTCTAAGTGTCTATACACCTATATACACAAAATATACTATTTTTGACAGTCGAGTTATTATTATATTATCTATATATTAAACACAGGTAATTTTTAGTTTTATTACTTATTTACTCTAGTGACTGAATAAATGCTTTTTTGAACTATATATTTAACATCCGAATAAAGTTTGGTTTAATGTATGGTTATCCAAATTTAATTGTACCAAATATCAACTAAAATTCTGAACGAAAATAGTTAATGAAAAAACAAGAATTCTTCAATTATTCAAAAAGGAGCTTAAAAATGTATTAGAAACAATTAAAATTCAACAAACGTGACAATAATACTCAGATAATGACGAAAACAAATTTCCCATATAAAAAAAAATTTTATTTACAGACAAACCTGTCAGCATGAATTTGAAAGCAGACTAATACTTAAAACTTAATTATCTTAAAACTAGTTTTTGGCGCCTGGTTTCCTTTTTTTCATACATATCTCAATAAATTATGGTACAATAACTGCTCCAGCTTCTTGTTTTCTCTCTGTAGCCTTTGCTTTGACAGTCTGAACCACTCACTAGCGATGTTCTCAAATTCTTTTTCACAATGTGGGAACGTTTCGTTAGCAGCTAGAACAATAGTTTATGACAAAATTTTATAACTTTTTTGTGTATTATTTACTTAAAAGCAATTTCTAACTTTTTTAGAAATTCTTTGTCTTTACCTATAGGTATCAACAATATGTTACATCGTTGCCCAATGACTTTGTTTCCATTCATTACTTATATAAATGTGTAGTTTTAATGATTGTGATTATACAATTTAAGCTACAATAAAGCACCTATATAATTTTTCTGTGGCTTGAGCTTAATTAAATTTCAATTTCAAGATTAGGAAATATGTCAATAAAACTCCAACAAATAAGTAGGTACCTAATAAGCGACTTAACATTGCACCGAGGTGCTAATGATTTACACTTCTACGTACTTACCTACAATAGTTTTGATCTCTGAATTTGATTCCACACAAAAACAAAGACGATATTTTTAATATGTTAAAAACGCACGCTAGAAGTCACGTTGCACCTCCTTCAGGGTCACTTGTGTTAGGTTAGAATATTATGATTAGGTTATTTTGTTTGGTATAGTTAGGGATATTTGAGTTAATTTCGTATCCTTTTCTAGCACAAACTATGTAATACAGAGTGCGAAAGAGATGCCCTATAATAATTTTATAACCAGATTTACCGGGAAATTTAAAAC
The DNA here is from genome assembly GCA_936432065.2 of Rutpela maculata. Lineage (NCBI taxonomy): Eukaryota > Metazoa > Arthropoda > Insecta > Coleoptera > Cerambycidae > Rutpela > Rutpela maculata. The sequence goes on from OW386285.2 coordinate 247,114,798, forward strand.
ATCACAATATTAAAATGTTATCCAACTGTATGAAGATACGGGATTATTAAACTAGTTTTTGATCGGCGAGTTTTATTTTTTGTTGTTAGATACATAAAAAAAAATAAAACGGCCGGTAACACTAATCACTATTTTAATAAATTTATAGAGTATTTAAACGAATAAATCATCAAGTATGTATTATATAGGCACAATTACATTTTCACTACCATTTAATGGCAACTGAAGACATTTTTGTTTAATATCACAAGCGTTAATTGGTAAAAGAGCTTCTTATTTTCACTGGGCATGCTATTATTATGTTGATTAAACTACACTGGTCACTGATGTTATAACCTAACTATAGCAGCTACTACACCAAAACAATATACATAATATATATACTTAACCAAACTTTTTTGACATTCCATATGTAAGCTAGCTTGTTTCACGTTTGTAGTTTACCAAATTACATGATTAAATATATATATGTGTAATGTAATTGTAGAAAAACAAAATGTCCATGATGATCACAAAATATATAAATGTTATATCTGGTGTAAACATCTAAGATGGGTTGATGTGTAATATGTAGCAATTATCTAAATATCACATATTTTAATGTTATTATTTAACACACAAGCAATATAACTTTAAACGTACATACTGATTACAGAAATACATAAATGTTATATAGCTGATAAATACACATAATACTTGTTATTGTAATGTAGCAGTTACGTAAAAATCACATATTTTAATGTTATTATTTAACAAACAGGCAATATAACTTAAAATCTACATGATGATAACAGACATACATAAATATTATATGGCATGTAAATATACAAAATACTTGTTATTGTAATGCAGCAGTTATGTAAAAATCACATATTATAATGTTTGTATTTAACAAACAGGCATGTTTGTTAATAACTTAAATGTATAAAACATTTGAAGATGGTTTATATAATAGAGATATATTTGGTAATATGGTGTGTGTTACCTTGACAATCTCTCTTTGGTACGTAACAGCCATATGTGTGTTCACTGGGAAAGAATACGACAAGTTCATCAAATGGATGGAAGAGCAAAAGGTAGCAGATACAGATGAACGAGTTGTACTTGCTTACCTTTGATGTTGCCATGGCAACTTTAAAACACGCGAGTTTTTAAAACTTGGATTTAAACACTCTGGGGCGTACTTTAAATAAGCAAAATAGGGTACCAATAAAAAAAATCATTATAAAGCTGTCCATCACTAAAACATTTGGTTTGAGCAGGTTCACTCTAACTTTGTCCAGGTTTCATCCCGAGATTTGTTAATCGTGATGGAAAAGGCAAATTTGACTGGAAGCTGCTTTCGGTGAAGAAGGAAAAGGTTGTCAGGATTTGGGAAGCCACATCTATTCCTGGAAAAAATGCTGGATATTCTTGGGACGATCCAGTGAGAACTTTACAACCACCACTTTCACATTTTAGCCCCCATGTATTCGTTTAGTAATTTTTTATTTGTAGGAGTTGTTGCTATGAGATGGACTCTGTTCTGAATTATTCATTAGAATTGGCTTCATCTTCGAATCCTATTCTCCTTATCGCGGTTCAAAGGAACTGGTTTCCAAAGTTCATAGTCGACATGCCGCTCCTGATTGTCAGAGATATAGGTTGGTAGATGATCCAAATACTCATAGTCTGCTCATTTTCCTCCCTCAAATAGTGTGACTTAATAGAAAAGCTCCTTTAACGAGGAGATTTAAAACATTTCACAGTCATCACTTATCACACGAATCAGCCTTTGCCCTTCAGTATCCACAAACTAAAAGTTTAGTGACGAGGGTGCGATATAAGAAAATAACTGCGTGAGAGTGACACGCGAGTAATTTGTATCGGCAAGTCATGTATATTTGGATCACATTATAATAATCGGTAGATTATGCCCATATGCTGGTTAGATAGACGCTCTACTTAATTCCACTGCCACGATTAAGTTTCTAGATAGCCACATCGACCACCAAGTCTTGCTCATTTTTTCCAACTCGGCTCAAGAAAAGCTTACCGTATAAGTCGAAAAATTAAGATATCCTCGAAACGGTTAATGATATCTTAATAATCCTTTTTCAATTTTTCATATTTCAGCTTAAACCAGCGTTTCAATTTTAATTTAAACGACAAAAAACAATTTTGGAACTTCTGAGTACCATTGGGGTACCATATGATTGAATTAGAATACAACGGCAAGATCATATTTACCTCCCGTGAAAACACCCAGACATACTTCTTAAATATTGAACGCGAAATAACAATTTTCGAAATTTTAAATATCACTGAGATATCAATTTAGAATCAGCTAACTAGAGTTTCAAAAAAATCCCAACAGGGTTGTATTCACAAATTTTCGAAACCATCGGAAATCTAATTTTAACGCGATCGAACAAATTTGATTGTTTGACACAGATTCGACTTTCATTCAAATTTTTCAGGTTTAGTGTCTCTTAAATCATGCTCAAGTTCATAGAAAATGAAGAAAGTCTAAAAGAATAACATGCTGACTTAGATGAAAAACATGATTAAAATTGTCAAAAGTAATGAGGGGACAGGAGGGTACTCGAAAAGTTACTAAATTTTGAAGAATTCAAGAGAAAACTACCTTTATTTTTCATTTTCTAATCAAATGATAAAAGGAAGAGTTGCTTAAAATGTCAAAATTGTCGTTTTTTGTTTCAGGACAATCCTCATTATAAAATTGCTAGGAACACTAAAAAATGGATAGCCGTACACGTGAGCAGTTTCTCCTGGACAATTACTTCCACATCCAGTGGAAGTATAGTAACGACAAAAAAAATTTAAAAAACTTTTATTGTTCAAATAGGCTTAGAATGTCACGAAACGTCGAGATTTTAAGTTTGAGCAAAAAAAAAAAATTCTGTCTGTCGGTCTGTCGGCCTGTCTGTCGGTCTGTCTGTTTGTAACTTTTTTTGTGCGCACGTTTACTCTGGAACCGTTTGAGATATTGACTTGAAATTTGGTACACATATGTACTTTAACGAGATCTAGAACCAGATTATATTTTCATCTTGTTCCGTCGAAGGGTTGGGGGGTAAATTGGGGTAAATTTGGGGAAAATAGCTAAATCAAGCAGGTAAGAGTCCATAAAATTGGTATTTAGTATATACAAGAGAAGCTAAGGTCTCAAAAAAAATTTTGGCATTAGCCACCCCCCTTACCACCCCCACCCCATTATTAAAGGGAATGAAAAAAAAATGTGATTTAGTGTGTGTACAAGAACCAGAAACCTCAAAATGTTTTTTTACTTCATCCACCCCCACTACCACCCCCTATCACCACCCCCACCCCGCTACCGATGTGGGGTATCGTTTCATGGGTTTTTGGGGTAGAGGATTTCAAATATTATATTATTAAAGTTCCATAAACAATTATTTTCACATACAAAAATTTTTTCGTTGTGAGTGACTTGGAAAAGAATCTGGATGTGGAAGTAGTGATTCCTTGGGCAGCGGTTTTTTTATTAAATGTTTCACTTTAATGAATAACTTTTTGTACTTTGAATGCTTTTTAAATATAACATAAACTTGTAATTTTAATCAACCTTACTTTCTATATTTTGGTTATAAAATGAAAAATTGTCTCTTGAATTTTTTAATATTTAAACACTTTTATGGCCTACATTATTTTGACAATTTCAGTAGTGTTATTTTAAAGAATTACTTTCTGTTATAAAATCAGAAATAAAAAAAAAATGTCTCGAAAAATTATTTAGGGGACACACTGTATATACATTAATTGATTCGTCTTAAATCGATTGGGCTTTTTTAGTTAATAATAATTTCTTAAATTACATGTCCAAAGTGATCGATTTTTATGTACTACCAGTAAAAGCTAATATAAACAGTCATAGTAGTGATACATTTCTTTTAAAGTAGTAAATATCTCTGTTATAGCCTCCACCAACCCTTGAGCTCACAGAGAATTCTTTAGAGAATAGCAGATTTCTGAGTGCGTTTGTTGAATAATATAATATGGAGAGGCCGCGTCTCTTGTTTAAATTCCCGAATCTCTTCGAAGATTTCGTAGGCATGCCAACAATCACAATTATTATCTCCTTTATTTCCCGAAAGCATTCTTTAAAAAATTGCATTGTGTTAATATTAAAGTACCGTTGGCGTTGGAAGATTGTTTCGGTGGGTTCGATCCACGCAAAAATATTTTTAGCAGGTAAAGGAATTAATTTTATTAAATTGTGGAAGGAATGTTCAAACATATTTCTTATTTTAGGTATTTATAAAATATATAGGTGTTATCTTCAGGTTTACTCTGCACTCAAAAAATATCGGCGCCTTTGATCTTTACTGCACCATCAAACACGTCGACATTTTTTACTTGCAGAATAAATCCGAAGTCAACTTTACAAGCTTAACATAACTACGATTTGTGTAAAGGCAGAACTTCGTCCTCTTGCCGTGCAAGTGGTTTGTCTTGATAAGTCATATACGGGGTCTATTAAAACTCCTATAAATATGTGTCCGTAAAAACTGCGTAACAGAGCTGTGGCCTTTTGAAAGTGGTGATTAATAATGATAATAATGACAATGATGACGATGTCGATGACGATGACAATAGTTTTCTTCTTCTTCTTTTCTGTAGGACAAAATTCTTCCAGTGGGGGTTTCCTCCTGCACCGCAGAAGTGTTTGTGCCTCAAGTTCATAGGACTATGGCAGGAAGTTAAGACGTAAATGGAAATTTCTTCCTCGTCCCCGCAGAATCTGTAGTCAAGGTTGCCAACCATTCCTATAGTGTGCAGGTGTTTTTGATAGAGCAGTGTCCAGCCAAAAGACCTACAACGATTCTGACATGATTGCTGCTTAGTCGCAGCATATGTTCTGCTCGCGTCGGCAAAGGCTATGACATGAGGAGCTTCGCTTGCCGAAGTCCCGGGTAGGAGGCTCAGAAGTCAAAGCACTGGGAATGAGTTCAGTTTTCTATTGACTTCTTAACTTTTGATTTTGGGTAGCCGAAAGCCGGCTCTAGACCCAGCAGGGACCACTGAGAACTTCTCTGGCCAGAGCATCTGCCCGATCGTTACCCTCAATGTTACTGTATCCAGGCACCTAGAGAAGTTTGGCCCAGTTGGATGAGCCAAGTTCACAGAGAGCCTGTTTAAAGTTTTGAACGAGTATTGACCTGATCCTGACTGATACAAGGGTCTTGAATGACAATAGTAATAATAATAGGTACATTACCAAGAGGATACTATTTATGCGTTATTAACTAGTAGGCATCATAATTATATAAATAAACTACTAAGAAGAAATGAACGAATTAATTAATTTCTCTAGAATATAACAGATTCGATAACACTGAAGTAGATACGATATAAGCACCAAGTTAGTGCATGTTTTACAATAACGTAAAATAAATGTACACATGTACGAATAAGTTACAAATAAAAACTTTCCATACATATATGCCTCTATTTACATATTTTCTGTTACATATTTGATAAGCTTCGGTTTGAATAAACCAATGTTAAACAGTTTTTAAGTCGTTGGGTACAGAGTTGCATTCAATGCTACCTTTATGAAACAGGCTATTGTAAGTAAGAGTGCTAGTTGTGATATCTACATAACAATTGTTTTTATCTTAGTATTATAGGAATTGCACTCACCACTCTCGAGGGTAAATATTCTGGTACACATATTCTTTTTTCTATCAAGCCAGCCCAATACTTTCAAGATTCTACTAATATTTATTAATAAATTCACTCTTAAGATAATACGCGTTGACTTATTTTATAGAATCTGCAGTCTGCAATAATTTATTTATGATAGATATATAACTCAGGAATAGTAGGTAAGATAGTACAAAATATTACTGTTGACTAGTGTTTATGAAAATGCGGATTAATTTTATAAAATTATTCAATTTTTTAAAAAAACATCATCTATTTGATTTTTAAATTTTAAGTTCCTGTCTATTAATAATCCCAGGTCATTATTTTCATTTTTAAATCCCAGATTCTTATTGCCAGTTTTGAAATATTATATGACCAATCGGATTCCATAAACATATACTTTTATTTTATTTCGTTTATTTTTAGTCTGTTTGCATTAAATTGGTAATATAGAGGGTGCATGGTGCCAAGAATACTCCCTCACGGGACTCTACTTTTCTTGCAGCTGTATTCAAAATATTGATTATCATATTTTGGTTTTTGACATATAAATGATAAATAGCTTTCCAATTACATTAAAGTTCTGCAAGAAAATTAATTCCTTTTAACTTTTATAATTAGCGTAAATCAATCAATTATCCCGAAAGTTCTGTTTAAGTCTATGAAGACCGCACATATGTCGAGTTTTTGATTTATATCATTTTCCAATTAGATATTATACACTGTAATATAGTCTGGTAAAAGTGTTTGTCCCTGAATCCTGCCTAATATGTCCATGGCAAATTGTTACATTTTACATTGTGTCACGCAGCAATTATAATTTACGCCAAATTTGTTTAAAACACCCAGTACATCATAAGTTAATATTGTACGTAAATAAATATCATCAGAATTATTAAATAAAGTCGTGTCGAAAGAAATCAGATTGCACGAGGTACAAAGGAACCGCTGAGCCAGCAGGAAGCGAGCGATACCTTTGCTACTGTGATGCAATGCTGAATCGGCAAGGAGGCGATGACTGGGAAAATATTTTAGTTTAAGGTAGTTAGTTGGGTTTTGGTCTTGGGGTAGCTGGTTGCTGTGGCTCAACTCCCCTCCTAGGGGGTGACCCCCCAGAGGGTAATACATGTAAGTTTGTTTTGTTTTATTTTCTTTAAATTTTTGTTGAATAAACTTGTACCTTGTTTTCTACTGCCATGTTTTATTAATAAAGTAATCATTCAATAACCAAATTAAACCCTCTCGCATGCCAAGTTGCCCTTATTACGGCCGTCTTAATTTGGCGGTCGTGACAATATTCTAATATTAGACATGTACTACAAGTTTTAAGAGTTTTTCACAAGAAGGTAATAAAACGAAAATAAAAAAAAATGGAGAAACAAGAGTACCCAAGTACCATTCGTTTTCTCGCCTATAGTAAAATTAATTTGGATAATATTTTCTCTGATGAAGACACCAAAACATTTAAAACTATCCTCAAATACTATCACTCGACGTGGAATTTCGCCAATCTCTTTTAGTCTATGTCATGAAGGCAGAAATAGTGTAAATATTTCGTGCAAAGACGAGATTACGTCCCCCCCCCCCCCCCTCCATTCTTGAGGTTGCTGAACACGATGAAAGTGGTGGGAGACGTTTTTGACTGCTGCAACCCCCTGAAACGACCAAAAACCTCTTTATGTTTTCATATATAAACGTGTCTGAGGAGTGATTTGTCGACGGTTATACTTGAAATGACATGGAAGGGAGTTATACAGTAAGTGGAATCCAGACAGCAGGCCTAGGGCGTTGATTACACCCTCCCGAGGTGTGAAAAATCATTTTTTTTCCAAATGATTCAGTTCAAACACGTATTCTCCGTTGTCGGGGTCGCTGATCACAGGAAAAATATTCATATTTAATTCCAACCCCTCCTCATCCCTCAAACTGGCGCATACCAGAAAGCGTGCTATCCAGGATGTACAGGTTTTTCGACACATGATTGTTATTTCTGTGCATATCCCTTCATTTTTCAAGGAGGAGAAGGTGGTAGCGACCTCGGGGGTTGCTTCAATCCTTCCAAGAGGTGCAAAATTCATTCATGAATTAAAGGCGGATCCGCGTCATGAGCATTGCGATAGCAATAGTAAAAATAATGATGATAATAATAATAATAATAATAGTAAAAACAAATATGGTCAAAAAATGTTCAAAACGCGGACCCGCGGCGTGCGCATTCGGCGAGATATATAAAAAATGCGAATCCGCGTTATGAGCAGTGAATGCGTTAATATTTTATTTTATATTAGTCGAAGTAACATTTATAGACGTGAAATATAGGTAATATAATATTCGAGCGAGGGTTTTGGGCCGAAAAATAAAAAAAGAAAGTGAAAATATTTTTCCTGTGATGAGCGACACCGAAAACAGGGGGATACGCGTTTGAACCGAATAATTTGAAAAAAAAAATTTCAACCCCCTAAGCCTACTGTCTGGATTTCACTTACTCTATAACCCCCTTCCATAGTATTTCAAGTATAACCCGTCGATAAATCACTCCCCAGACACGTTTACATATGAAAACATAAAGGGATCCATAAAAGGGTGGTTTTTGGCCATTTCAGGGGGTTGTGGCTGTCAAGAACTTCTCCCACCACTTGCATCGTGTTCAGCAACCTCGAAAACTGGTGGGGAGTGGGGGGTAATATCGTCTTTGCACGAAATATTTACAAAAAAGTCGTCTCATAATGCTTCATTACGTAGACTATTTGTTATCATCTTGATATGATTAAAACTAACGTACAACTGAAAATATTTCTATATTTATAACGAACCATTGTCGTGGTTAAATGAATTCAACTAATCCAGTCATTCCTATCTAAACTCTATCTAGGTACTTCCATTTATAATCAAAGGTAAAAGACCTCGAGTTATAGATCTCGGACTCTTATCAGATTATAAATGAAAATTTCATTCTGCAGATATTCTTAAGAAATCACTTTTTTGATAGAACGCCTTAGTTATCGGTGTTTTACTGTTGAAAATAGTGTAGAAAAGTTACGACTCAAGTTCACTTTTGGAACATTATGCCTTACCAACTATTCTTGAAAGTTAAAATATTAATGAGTTGATATTACAGACCTAATATCAGTAAAACCACATTTACATTTTTAATTTAAACTTAAAACTATGAATGTAAAAACAATTTCAGATATGTCAATAAAATGCAAAATGAGAGAAAGTGTATTTCTGTTCTTGATTTTATTTTAAATCAACCATTTTTTAACCACAACCTCAAAGTCTGCTCCAAAGATAAAATATTTACTGAAGGCTGAAATTGACGCTCACTTAATTAATCTGTTGTAAAATATTAAACTCACCTAAGTAAAGCAGGCCTTAAAAGGTTCTCAAGCTGCTGATATTAAAAAAGGCTAAGAGAAAAAAAAAGAATGACATGTTTGTTAACCGTCTCAGGTCACCGTAATTACCCTCAATTTTTAAGCATTTCCCTAATAAAATCTAAAGTTTTTATTTTTTTATGAGCCACTTTTGTCTGTTTATTACCTTGAACTGTCGATTGACGTCATCACCTTTCTAAAATTGTTGGAAAAGGAAGGTGTGATTTGAGGTTTTAAAGTATATCGAAGAAAAATTCTGGACATTTTCTTTTCTCGTAAGATGTAAGAAATTGATGTAATGACGCTTTAAAAATAAAACTTCTCTATAAGGCCTATTAATTTCATATTCAACAAGCTTTAATAAAATTTTAATTCAATTGAGAATTATTTTAAAGTTTTCAACTATTCCTTAAAAACTGATCTTGATATATAGGGTGTCACAAGACCCATGTATAAAACGAAGGGGGATGATAGATGAGGTAATTTTCAACCAAAATAACCACATAATGTGGTTATCCAATATTTGATGGTTCAAAAGTTATTTCAACTTTTGTATTTTTGTCCCAAATCGCCTAGTAAATTCAGAACGAAAGTGGTACAAAAAAGTTTTTTTGCTTTTTCTTTTCTCAAATATGCAACTGAAGGTACTTTTCCGGTAAAAGCATTTTTATGAAGTCATTTGTCAATTAATTGTCAACTATAATAAAAGATATTACGATCATTTTAAGGTTCATTAAAATTTATTTCATTAGTTCATTTTAAAATTCAAATAATTTTTGATGAATGGAACAATGATCGTAACATCTTTTATTATAATTGATAATTGCCAATTAGACTTCATAAAAATACTTCAATCGGAAGATACAACCTGCAATAGCATATTTAAAAAAATAGAGCAAAAAACTTAGTTTTTTTGTACCACTTTCTTACTAAACGAACTAGGCGATTTCGGACAAAAATACAAACGTTGAAATAACCACATATGTGGTTATTTTGGTTGGAAATTACCTATCATCACCTATCATCTCCCTTCGCTTTATTCCTGAATTTTGGGACACACTGGCAGTAATTTCAGGTTTCTCTGATAACAAGCCTAATATTAAAGCTTAAAAACGACGGATATTTTACTGTGCGGAAGAAAAATAAACAGACCGCTAAAAAGGGTGGAAAAAAATTGAAAACAGGTCGCTAATAATAATGAAATAAAATTTCACCGTCACCCAGTTAATTGAAACTTATTAACCTGATATCGATATTGAGGTCGGTGTACAAATGAACAAATAATGAATTCAAATGTATTTTCAATCGCCTTCAATATTGATATTAGGTTATAATGTTCAGTTAACTGGGTGGCAGTGAAATTTTATTTCATAATTTTTAGCGACCTTTTTTGAAAGCGATTCAATTTTTCTTAAAAAAATTTTCTTTATTGTTTCAGAAATAACTATTATTGTATTATTTGTCGTTTTTACAATTTATAACATAATTTTATAACTTGTTATATTTTCTTTTTGGATTTTTTTGGGGGGAGGCGAGTCGGAGCCTTAATGATTCGTGTTTCTAGCGTACTTATACTCAAGGCTCATATGGCTCGTGCTACCACATATTAGGACCAGTGGAAGATCCGTTAAATGCTGATCAGTGAACGCCAATTTCAGTCAGGGACCAACTCAAGTCAACCAACCAACCAACTTAACAACCAACTCAAGGGTCAAGTTCCAACTAAGGAGTTACTGAAATACTTGGGTGTATATCTAGACCATTAATGATACCATACGGACAGTCAATTCCAGGAGTCTATACTCGCTCATGCAAAGGGTACTATCTGTGAAGCTAAAGTGAAAACGACAAAATTATGTGACCCGCCATTATAATATTACAAATGTTAATATCAGCCAATAAAGTATTATGACATAAGCTGACTCTTCCCCCTTTCGCCGCGTTGATTCTTTTGCTTGACAGACGGCAGACTCATCACACAAAACAAATAATTAATAAATTAATAATCAACAATAAAATAATTGATATATATATTATAAGACCAACCGTTACATATGCACTATGCAGCGCTGCACATTGTGCAGCGTGTCGACTACGACAATGCTTTAGAAAATAATTTTTTTCGTCTCGTTTCAAGTTTATCAATATCTCCTTAAAGACCTCTATGCACGTTATTAAGACATAATACCACTAATGGATTACATCAAAGTTACATCACAACTATTCTGTCAATTTAAACTTGCATAGTAAACCGCTAATAAAAATTACTGCTCAAATTAGAGAGCATAGCATTATTTTTCATAAGGCACAAACTACCATATCAAGCGTTGCCCATTTTTCGCCAATAGTTGTAGCTAAATATCTTTATATCTTTAACTGAGCAACTTTTCTATTTTTTTGCTTTTTTTTAAATGTTTTGTTTGTTTCTGAATTCTTTTTTTTTTAAATCATTACTATTTGAAAGCGGATACTTAACATTTTTCAAATCATACTTTAAGTGCACTGTAATTGCCGCTGACTCTCGCTGAATTACCTGAAACGGGTTTCTCACCTAATAATGTTCCCGCAAAGACCAACATCAGTGGTTATCTTATACTACTTTACTTCATATTATATAAAAATTATTTGAAGTACTTTCTGCTTATTCGATCTATGTTATGAACTTTTTAATTCAGCTTGTTGCAAAAGGAGATTGTATGCTCTTTATTTAATTTCTTCTAAGTTCTAAGTTTGACCTAACTTCGTCCTGTCCAGACCTTCAACTGTGAATGTCTGGTTATCATCGGGCACGAAGGCATGGGAAGAGCGATTACAATTTTAATTTTCAATTAAACTGTGTTGAATTGTAATGTATTGTGTCTTGTTTGTACCCTGAGCGTACCTTGCAAAGTAGATTCGAGCCGCATACAGAGTTAAATAATTTTTTGTCGTAAATTATCGCCAAGAAGTGGTTCGGAATCCACTAGATACTGTAGGCCACCTTTAATTAAATAAATCTATGTCCCGTTCTTCTTCTTCTTTTGGCATCATAACCCAGGGTGGGTCTTTGCTTGTCCGACTATTTTCTTCCATTCTGTTCTCTCTTGAGTTTTTCTTCTCCAGTTTCTAATATTAATAGTTCTCAGGTCATCTTCTACATCATATATCCATCTCTCCCTAGGTCTTCCTCTTCTTCGTCTTCCAGCAGGATTCCACTCATAGATTTTCTTAATTACTCTGGAGTCTTCCATTCTGTTGACATGTCCCAGACATGTTAGTCTTTGACTTTTTATATATTTAATAATGTCCCTTCATTTATTAATCTGATTCAGTTCAGCATTCATGCGAATTCTCCATGTTCCATCAGGGTTCTGGACTGGTCCATGTATCTTTCGCAGGACCTTTATTTCGAATATTCGGAGTATTTGCCAGTCTCTTTTTATCATGGTCCAAGTCTGACATCCATATGTTACTTCAGGTCTAATTAAGGTTTTGTATATTTTTGTCTATAGTCCAGGAAGTTTAGCATTTCACTTCGGAAAAATTTATAGTGAGATATAAATTGGTGTACACGTACCTTTCAGCTCCCCAAATAATCTGTGTGAAAAGTCTCAAAGATTTCGGTGTATGCATAACTTTTGACAGCGGAAAAAACGGTCAAAAAAGTACCTTTTTTCGGTTATTTGCCAATATCTTCATTCCCATCGATCCTACAGCTATGAAGTATACTTATAAAAAATAAAGAACGGAAAATTCTCTACAAAAAAGGTGATACAAAGTGTTTAATAACGACAAAATTGTTTGCTTCGAACTTGACAGACAACATTGAAATTAATCTGCTCTTGTTGTTACCGTTGGAAAGGAATTTTTCCTGGCTTACTGTGACATTCATCGTCTCATCGAAGTAAGTATCAACAGATGAACATTTTGTTGCACGACGACGTTGTTCCATGGCTTTCACGCTGTTGGTGCTATTGTTGTATCCATCGAAGACTAAGACAGCGTTTGAACCGTAGTACCTTTGTACATAACCAACATACCACAAATCGAATCAAAAGATTCATTCTGATACCGCACAACTCTATGCAAGAGGAATCCGCCCTCGATGACCTACGTGACTGTTGTAATGTAAAATCAAGTTCAGTTACTGATTGCTCAAAGACGTTAAACAAAGCAGATTTTTTTCCTTCGTGTAGGTCCCCGAGAACGAACATTGATAGCTAGAACGCAGCTAATTTATGTTTGATGTAAATACGGAGCTCTGCATCCGATCTTCTAATGGCACTGATTCTTTGGAACATCAATAATGGATCGATAGGTAGTGTTGTATCACGCCTTTTTCCGTGGAAATGGCTAGTTCTATCGATAAACTTTACCTCTTTTGTGGAGAATTTTCCGTTCTTTCTTTTATATAAGTACATTTCGTACCCGTAGAATCAATGGGAACGAAGATATTGGCAAAAAATCGAGAAAAGGTACTTTTTTGGACCGTTTTTCCGCTGTCAAAAGTTAAGCATACACCGGAATTTTTGGGACTTTTCACAGATTGTTTGGGAAGCTGTAAGGTACGTGTACACTAATTTATAACTCACTATCAATTTTTCCGAAGATGAGCGCATTTTTCGTCTAAAGTTCCTGGATTACTAATAATCTACTTGTCATTATTTTTTTGTCGACGTAGTAACATCGATTTCCACTGGCTATACGTGCTTTGATTTCACTGCTTATGGAATTGGTTTGGTTAACTTCATCTTCTAAGTATGTAAAGGTTTCCACACGTTCAAGGTTATGATTTTCGATTTGGATGCTGTTGTTATTGTTGTTGGCATTCTTTTCACTTCCATGTATTTCGTTTTATTTTCTTTAATTATAAGAACTCTCCTTTGTGACTCTTGATCAATTTGAGTAAATGTTTCATCTAACTGGGTTTTATTTCTGCTGATAACAGCTGCATTGTCTGCATAGGCACATATTTGGGATGATTTGATTCCAATATGACCTCTGTAATTGGTGTTTTTCATTACAGCTTCAAGTACTAAATTGAAGAACATGCTTGTGTCACCTTGTCTTACTCCTAGATTAATGTCGAAAGTTGATTATAATTCTCCGTCTACTCTACAGTCGCCTTTGATCCGTCTAATGTCATCTTTATCGACCTTACATATGTGTCGGGTATTTCTAGGATACGAATAACTTATTCGCGTTTGACACTGTCAAATGCTTGTTTAAAATCTATATATATATATATATATATATATATATACATATATATATATATATATATATATATATATATATATATATATATATGTTATAAAGATCTCTGTCTTATTCGTAAGCTTTTTCTTGTATTATTCTTAATATAAATATATTTTCTGTTGTTGATTTATTTGGCCTAACCCCAATTATTTCTTCGGAGTAGACTACTAACCTCTTGCGGAAAACGTTGTGACTAGACGTATATCGGATGTATAGGCAATGGGCATACATCGGTTTGGTGCGCTTGCGTCAGACGAACTGTCCGTTTTTACTTTCTTCCAATCATTTACTTTCGAGTCATAAAACAGCCGCAGTGGTAACACGTCGTCCTAGAGATCGAAAGGTCCGCAGTTCAACCCTTACGCCTATTGCACACACACCGATTTTGGACGGCCGGTAAAAAGTCGGCCGTCCACATTTCATTAGTGGCGTAAAGAAGCTCATGGATCATTTCACACTGGCCGACGACCGGCACAGAGCATACCCGGCGCCGGTTGCTGCCGGCTATTGCCACTGCAGGTAGTCCGGTGCCGGGCCGTTCTAAGAAGATGGTGGCGCACGAGGCCTTGTGGGCGCTTTCACACAGACCGTTTTTTGTCGGTCGTCCAGAACCCCAGCGGACGTGCTTCGAGTTGTTTGTTCGTATACTGTTCACTGTATACTGTAGAGCATCAAATGAAGCAATGGACATGCGAAAATAATTGAAGAATTTCTGTCCATCATTTGTCAGATCTTCAAACAACATGTAGAATAATCCAACTTGCTGTCTTCTTTCATTGATAGGATGAACCCAATGAAGGCGAACACGACTTCTTCTTTTTTTACGACGATAGTACAGCCACACTGCTACAATTTTCGCGCGATCCATTACAGCCCAGTGGTGTCAACAAGAGAACTGATGAGCACCACCGATAAATAACGGTCTGTGTGAAAAGTTTCATGTTCCGGTAAAATATCGGCCGACTTTTTACCGGCCGTCCAAAATCGGTGTGTGTGCAATAGGCGTTCACAAAAACGGTTTGTGTGAAAGCGCCCACAAGGCCACGTGCGCCACGGCACCGGGTATGCTCTGTGCCGGTCGTCGACCAGTGTAAAAGCATGAGCTTCTTTACGCCACTAAAGGAATGTGGACGGCCGACTTTTTACCGTCCGTCCAAAATCGATGTGTGTGCAATAGGGTTTTTTTTGTTAAAAACTTATTAATAATTGTTTTAAATTATTTTCGTACCTAAATGTGCAAATTAGGTTAGATTAGGTTAATCAACATATGCAACATATGTTAGTATTAAACGTCAGTCTGCACTTGTTAAATTATTATTTTTATGTATTTTTTTAAATGTATTTATTCCTTGCTCTAAGATGACAAAAGTAAGAAACTAGATACAAATTTTGTACTTCCTCAAATGATTACTACGCACATATTATCTATTATCATCGGCATTGTCAGTGCCGAACCTGGGACGCGAACTCAGTACAGGATAGGCAATGCACCCAGCTTATTCGTCACACAATACGCCTTATCCGGCTGAGCTACCGTACCGATAACAGAATATAAACATAAAGCAAACACACTAAATATTTTAGTCAACCCACAAACCTAAAGTTAAACCTATTCGGAAGGAACCTAATATTCGTTTAATTTATAATCAATCTCTGAATAATTAAAACTTGGAATTCTACAGCCTTTGTCCCTGAATGTTTCTGCTCTCAATTGAAGTGCATTTTTACAGCAAATTTAAATATTACGATCTTCAATGTTTGCATGAAATCGGTTTTATATTTAGTTTGTCCTCTTCACACCCACATAAAATTATGGCGCTGCAAACTGTACATAGCAAATATTTATAGGATTTAATTACAAGTTTAGCTTCCCATTGTGAAGTACGCCGAATCAATCATATTTTAAAATACGGCACTTCATACAACTAGTTATATGCAAATTCCAGCGACAAATTGTCGTTTTGATTTACGCTCTGAAATATCGAGTAATGTGATCGTAATTTGTGTTGGAACACAAGGATGGGTACAGAACCATGAAAATTAGCATGACTATGGATATAAATAATTACCAAAGTAGTTAAGACTGGTTGATTTGATTATATATTTTCCTCATCACAAATCTAACCAATAATGTTTGTACCACATTTGTACCCAACTATCCTAAGAGTTTGAGTTGTTAGTGTTAAATATTTAAAATTTGTACCTACACCATCAAAATCCATCAAAGAAAATTATATTTAAATGTTTATAAGGTAAGTAAATATTAATAAAACAAAAACTGCATTTTTCTATATCTATTGATTTTTATTCTGGAAATAATTTTTACATATTCCTTGCCCATCAATTTTAGTCACCCAAACTGGGTACATCCGGACAATTTTAAAAATTTAGCTTTTTAACAAGTGCTTTTGTGCCTAATAATTTTAGGGAAAATCCCTCGATCTATTAAAGTTAATATTTAATCCTTACTTTTAATTTAAGAAGTATAATATTTACGTTAAGATTTGCATGTTTCGTAAAGAGAACTTTAAGTACAACAAATTATAATGTATCGTGCACAGTTTTGACTTTTCTAATTATTAATTCGCTTGCTTGGTAGGCATTTATATTTAATTTTAGTTGCGGCAGTGTTAATTATTTTGTGACTACGTCCACTATATGGACGGAAAGAAAAAGCAAATAAGGATGATAGGTGTCTACCTGGACGCCAAAGGGGTGTTTAGGCACGTAAGTGCCACTACCCTGTGAAAGCGTCCCCAAGAGTCCCGTTGCGTCGTTGCGAAGTGTTTTTCTTAATGACAACATGCATTAAATTAACTCTACGCTTCGTTACTTACTCCATTTACATTTGAATTTATTTGTTTTAATTCATTGAATTAAAAACTAATCATATTTATTTTCATCGCCCCCTTCCGTGCAATTGAGAAACTGTAAAATAAAGAACAGCGTTGTAGATTTCTATCTCAGGTAAAAATGTAATAAACCCCGCTGTGAGAAGATAGCGCAACATATCAATAAGAATTTGCAAAAGTTGTCACTAGCGTCGCTGGCCGATTCATTTTGGAAATATCGAGTTATCTGAAAGATATTTTAACTTCACTTCCGTACCAGCCTTCGTTTAGGTAAGATGCAGTAATTTTATTGATTAAGTAGCTCGCTACGCGGTTTGTCAGAGACTTTTTACATTCAACTGTTAAGATTGTTCTTCATGATTAAGTGTATAAAAGTGATAAATTTAAAATAATTTCTATTAAAAATATATCAACTGTCCAGGTACTGTGCATAGTAAATATAAATTATTAAAGTAGTTGTGCTCTAGAAAGAGACTGTTAAATTCTCGAGATTTTGTCCAAAACCTTTATGTTCCAGTAATTTTTCTCAGGACCGAAACGTACAAAAAGAAACATAGTAGACACTTTGAGAGAATACCTGAAAACTGTGTATCGCCCAGATTATTTTAACTTGTACCGTGTTTTTCTATTTAACGAGATAAAATAATACCTCACAATTTACCGTGGTTTAGAACCTGTTTTTATGCTTAGTTTATTTTAACAATTTCGTCTTTTTATGAATTAAAAATAAAATCCAGTATCCTAAAGATTTTATGAAAATTTGTTATACTCCGGGAATTTGGTGCAAAAATATGGCAATCCTGAAAAATCGCTCTAACAAAATGGCGTTTGGCTAGTAACGACAGCACACCTCCCGCCGTGCTTTTGCCATCCGTAAACCAATCTCTTTCCGCAGGCAAACCGCCAGACCGAAACAGAACATAGCCGTGTTATTTAGCCTTACTTCATGATTATTATTTCGTGCATGTTTATTGCTGTAAATAATTGTCTTGCTATCGCCTAGTATTCAAGCACTGCCTGTTCTAACTTTTTATGGTATTTTTTTATACTGCCTATTGGTTCTTTTTATATTGCTTATCGTTTTTCTGCTTATTTTTTTTTTTATTTACTGCTTAGCATCCTGTAAATCGCCTGCTTGCCACTATTAGCAACCTAATTAAGTAGTGGCTTTAAGCAGGGACTGTAACCGAACCAAAATCGTAACCGAAAACCGCACCATAATTACCATTTTTTCTAACTGTAACCGAAACCGAAAACCGAAATGAGATATTCTGGAAAACCGAAATCGTAACCGAAAACCGAATTGACGCTGCTTTGAAAACCGAAACCGAAACCGAAAACCAAATTAACGCTGCTCTGAAAACCGAAACCGTAACCTAAAACAGAAAAGGGTGTACGTTAGGTAACAGTAGCCGAAACCGAGCTGAAATAAATATCGCTTTCGGTCCCTGCAAGCATTAATTTAATTTTAACCGAAACCCTAACCGAAAACCGCACCGTAATTACGAATTTTTCCTAACCGTAACCGAAACCGAAAAACGGAATGTGAGATTCTGGAAAACCGAAACCGTAACCGAAAACCGAATTGATGCTGCTTTGAAAACCGAAACAGAAAACCAAATTAACGCTGCTCTGAAAACCGAAACGGTAACCGAAAAATTAAAATGGTGTACGCCAGTTAACCCTAAGTTTTATATCTGATAAACTCCTTATAGTTGCCCAGAATGTTATAAGACATGTAAAAAATCACAAAGCTTTGCCGCGAATCCCCTTAGGATAGAGCGGGGCATGCCTTATTTTTCTATATTAAATAATAAATATAATGTATTACTTAATACATAAAACACCTGTAAAGTATTTTCTGGCAGGATTAAAATAATAAATTAACGGAAACATACCTGTATCAATTATAATTTCAAATTATTTTGATATAATTATGCAACTCCCTCCTAACGGTTACTAATGAGCTATAACCATCGTAAGGGTAAAAACACAAAGAAAGCAGGCAACCTGCTTACTGTAGTCAGCGCCTATAAGCGCCAATAATTAAGTACGCTTTTAAACGTTCCCGTACATAGACAAAGCCGGCTACCAGTAAGCAGGCAGCCTGCTTTCTTTGTGTTCTTACCCTTTTAAAGGCGTACTTAATTATTGGCGCTTATAGGCGCTGACTACCAGTAAGCAGGTTGCCTGCTTTCTTTGCGTTTTTACCCTTAGGTCGTCAAATATTTTAGGAGGGAGTTGCGTAATTATATCAAAATAATTTGAAATCATAATTGTGTTTTTGTTAATTTCTTATTTTAATCATGCCAGAACATACTTTACATGAGAATAATGATGTTTTATGTATTAAGTAATACATTATATTTATTATTTAATATACTGTAGAAAAATAAAGCATGCCCCACTCTATCCTAAGGGGTTTGGCGGTAAAGCTTTGAGATTTTTTACGTGTCTCATAAAGTTTAGGTCAACTGTACGAGTATTTGAGTACCTGAACATTTTTTTTACTACTTTTATTGATTTTATCATGATTAAATAAACTATGTTATTTACTGATTTTCGTGTTTTACTGTTGAATGTGAGTGAAAATCTAATCTGCTGTTTTCACCTCTGAACATTTCCGTTTCCGATAGTACCGAGAAACGAATCAAACTAGATTTTCAGAAGACTTGTTATACTTACTCAATTATGTACATGTATAGGTAAGTACTCTACTATATGACTCCCTGCAATATAAAACCAGCTTATCAAGTGTATCAATATATTAATTATTCACTATTTTAATTGTCTCGCCAGCTTTTTCGCCAAAGCTGCTATAGCTGGTGCGACGTCTTTGAGAATAGCTCAATCCAATTATGATTGCAAACTCATTCACTATTTTAATTGTCTCGCCAGCTTTTCTTTAGCCAATGCTGCTGCTGGCGACATCTTTGAAAGACGCTCAATCCAATTATGATTGCAAACTTTCATTCACTTAGCACACGCTTGCTATTTTATTTCAATTTATCAATGACATATAACATACATTAAGGATGATGTTATTACAAAAACAAATGTCCTTGTTTTACGTTATTATGTCACCTATCAATCAAATATGACTTTTCTTTCTACTAATGTCATTTCTAACTTTTATTTTAAATCTCATACCTTGGTAAGTTGATTTCTTCGTTGTAGGGGGAAGTAATGTAGGGTACATACTATATATCTACATATAACCATGGATATAGAAAAAATAACAAAAAACAATTTATATTATATATTTTACAGAAAATGTTAACATTCAAATAAATCCTTTGAAATATCATTCTACATTATTATTATAGCGGCCTTGTGGAGACTATCGTCGTCTAAATTTAATTACTGTTCCTGACAGATACCCGTTGCCCCACCTCCATGACTTTAACTCGCAGTTGTATAATTGTGTTATTTTTTCAAAGATAGATTTGGTACGTGCTTATCACCAAATACCTGTCGCAAAAAGTGACGTTTTTAAAACAGCGATTACTACTCCTTTCGGTTTGTTTGAATTTGGGCGTATGCCTTTCGGCTTACGTAACGCAGGTCAAACTTTCCAACGTTTCATGAACGAAGTTTTAGTAGGTTTACCCTTAATTTTCGTCTATTTAGATGACATTCTGATTGCAAGTAAATCTAGTTCTGAACATTTAGAACACTTGAAACTTGTTTTTCAGAGGTTAGAATTGTACGGCATAAATATTAAACCGTCAAAATGCATATTAGGTGTCAGTCATTTGACATTTTTAGGACACAATATTTCTTCAGCCGGCATTTTACCTTCTTCTGAACGTATTGATGTCATAAATAATTTTCCCTTACCTACTACAGTCAAACAACTTCAGCGTTTCATAGGTATGGTTAACTTTTATCATCGTTTCATACCTTCTTTCGCTAAAATCTTAGTTCCTTTACATGCACTTTGTACTAGATTACTGCATGATAAAGTTAAAATAATAAATGATTGGGCTGCCGACTGTCTTGACAGTTTTTCCAAAGCCAAAGCTACTATAGCAGGTGCAACCTTTTTAGCTCATCCACGCTGAGATGATAACTCATTTTTATCGCTGACTGTTGATTGTTCAAATGTCTCTATGGGGGCAGTTCTTGAACAGCGCGATGACGAAGGTGTACTTGCTCCATTAGCCTTCTTCTCACGAAAGCTTACTTTGACACAGACAAAATACAGTTCCTTTGACAAGGGACTTCTTTCTTTATTTACAGCGATTAAACATTTCAGGTTTTTACTTGATGGTCGCACATTTATTTTCTTTACTGACCATAAACCTTTGGTCAAAGCATTATTCACTAAAACTGAAAGATCTCCCAGGCAAACTAGACATTTAGAATTCATTGCTCAATTTGCCTGCGAAATCAGACATATCAAAGGGAAAAATAATATTGTTGCTGACACTTTATCACGTGAGCATGATACGTCTTCTTTACAACAATGCATTTCCCCAAGTGTTACCCAAAAATCTAACCTAGTTGATATTAACTTTGACTTAAATTTATTTTCCGAAGCTCAGAAAGATGATTCTGACCTTAAATTTTTATTATCAGATACTTCATCGAACACAAAGAGAACTTTTCATTTAAAGAAAATTAGAATTCCACTCTGACAAGTTTATTTGGTGTGACGTTTCCCGCCCTAAACTTCGTCCTTATGTTCCTATTATCGTTTATAGACGGACAATTTTTGATATATTTCATGGTTTATCTCACCCTGGTATCAAAGCGACTAGAACATTAGTTTCTAAAAATTATTTTTGGCCTAAAATGACTTCAGATTGTAATCTCTGGGCAAAAACTTGTATTAGCTGTCAAACTAATAAAGTGACAAGACATACGAGGAGCCCGATTGCTAACTTCGATATACCTAAAGGACGATTCGACCACATACATATAGATTTAATAGGACCATTACCTCCTTCTAAAGGTTGTTCTTATATTCTTACTGTGATCGAGCGTTTTACTAGATGGCCCGAAGCTTATCCACTTCAGGATATTACTGCAGAAACTCTAGCGCGTACGTTATTTCAGAATTATGTTTGTCGATTCGGTGTCCCTGTCACAGTGACAACCGACCAAGGCGTTCAATTTGAATCAAAACTGTTCAAAGAATTTTCAAAATTTCTGGGATTTCATAGAATTCGTACGACACCATTTCATCCTTCCTCGAACGGAATGATTGGAAGGTTTAATAAATCTCTTAAAACTGCTCTGAGAGCTAAGACTTCTACACCACATTGGGTAGATGAACTTCCTATCATACTATTAGCTTTCAGGACCATCCCTAAGGACGACTTGCAATGTTCCTCCGCAGAACTCGTTTTTGGTCAAACTTTACGAATACCTGGTGAATTTTTTATTAAATCATATACTTGTCCGGATATTCCTTATTTTATTACTAAATTACGTACTTCATTTAATAATTTAACGTTCATTCCACCCGTTCACCACGTTAATTACAAATCATTTGTCAGTCCAGACATCTCGAATTGTAGTTTTGTTTTCGTTCGGAAAGAACGTTTTAAAAAATTTGTTACTCCACTGTATGATGGACCTTTTAAAGTGTTGTCCCGTACAGATAAGTTGGTTACTTTTGTTAAAGGAACTAAAGCCGTCACGGTAAATATTGACAGGATTAAACCAGCATATTTATTATCTGACAAATGCGATGTCACTCCACCGTTGATTAAGAAAGTTCGTTTTGCTATTGACGAATTGAATGACTGACTGATCTTTTTCTTAGCGGGGGAGTAGTGTGGCGATCAGTTCACTTGCTGGGTAAATATAAGTCACACCTTAAGCTCAAGTAACTAGGGAAAAAGAAGAAAAAACAAAAAAAATATAATAACAATTTTTTTATCAATCAAAATAATAATAACATGTATTTTATTTGAATGTTATTTTAAAAAACTTCTTCGAATATATATATTTATTACCAAATTTTATTTTATTCATGAATATCTGCTATAAATTGATACCCAGATTGTGATATTTGTAAGTTGTATTGTTATTGTTTTATTTGTTATTTTGTTAATAAATATTGTTAAAATTGATTGGATTTAATTTGCCGTTTTCAGATATTTCTAATTTACTGTTAGAGCACGTTATATACGTGATAATACATTCTACAATTTACAAGTTACGTTAACAATACGCAATAAGCTAGAGAAAGAATGCATAGATAAAATTTAAAACATGAGGTCCTATTTGCGGAAAATGTTTCATGAAACAAAACATGACATGTCAAAATATTACCATGATTAATCAGTCGATGCGTCGATAGAGCAAATTACAGCAATAATTTTTTCTCGTTGGCACTGTCAAAAGCCGATCTAGGTTAATTTACCACTAATAATGACATTTGATTAGTGCAATATTGCCAAAAAATGGGCCAGATTACCATTGCGAATGTACCCAGGCTATAAGAGAATTTAACCCTGGGTCTCGCACCGTATATCACCGCTCCAACACTTTCCTCAGACTTCGGTCCATCTGTGAATCAGGACATCGTCGTGTGACTTCGAGTGAGTTCCAGTTATCCTTTTGGATTCTGAAAAATATTCTGAAAAACTAAAGAGAAGTAAAGAAAGGTATTATGTTATTACTTCTGGCCACCAGAAGTGACGTATCGGATAGGGAATTTATATGTACTCTTCGTTCTTCTCCTTCTTTTCACTGACCACCACATTTTAGTCTATAGACCGCTCTCCGAGTTTCGGTCTCAATCGCCAGGTGAACGGGCACAAAATCCAGAAGGACTTCCAGAGCTGCTGGGGGGCTGTACGAATAGACGAATAGCCCCTGTGACTCCCAAATCTTTGAAGCTGTGCTAGCTTGGTTTTACAAAACCACATTTTTACCGTGGGGTTTAGCCCCCATGTTTGACCAAATATGCTTCTGCACACCTAGAGAGTAGTAGTACTCATTTATATTTGTATCTCTATCTTCTATCTTTTCAATTCGGTTTAGAGTTCGGGATGACCCCCACAAATTAATGGGTAATCAATTAAAGCAAAGTGGTTCTGCGTCTTCTTTGTTATTTAGGTTGTTATTATTAGGTTCTTATATTCTAGACGATTAAATTATAGTGACTCGAAACTTTTTTGAGCTTTGCATATAAAACAAGAAATACACAATACAATTTCTAGTAGGTACATCTCATTCCACTACAGTGAAATTCCGATATTCAACAAACTTGATTACAACTTTTTACAAAATAAACAACTTAATTATCAGCTATCTGCGGAATGTTTCAATAATTGAATCCGTGTTTATGCTGATCCGTTCCTTATAAAAACCAATGGAAAGTTAAGCTTCATTCCAGACTACTTGATATAAAGTAGTAAAATCTTCATTCTATTGCGTGCTTCCTAGACAAAGGACGAATATCTATGTAAATTTTGTCAGGATTTTACTTCGATGGAAATATATATAGGATGGCGGAGAAGAGAGACACTCCCTTTAACATTCAATATTATGTTAATACATATCTTTATTCTCTTAAAACGAGGAGTATATTGCATTTGATCGACACATTTTTTTCCGTGCTTGTTATTGTCTGTTTACAGTCGCTTTTTAACAGGAAACAGTCAATAAAAAAGCTATTAATCATTTAAATTTAAAAAAGTTGCCTTCATAAGAGTGTACATTCCGAGAGTGAAAAATTTTCACAAAAACGCAATGATAATATTTTATTATTATTATTGTTATTATTATTATTTCAATAGTTACGAATCAAATAAAAATGGTAAAATATTACAAACACATGATATCCTTCATTCAATTAGTTGAGGCGTTTTATTTTATCTTGTTAATAAAAATAGTCTCTTCAAGGAAAGAATATATAGCTGTAGTATATTATTCAGCGAGCGTATAATGATAGCTATTACTCCCGAAGGTGATGTTTACGTCACGAGCCGAACGCGAGTATCGTAAATCATCCGAGCAGAATACTATACATTATCCACGATTTTAAACGTCAAACGAAAATACGGATTCTCCCTTTGAAAATAAAAGATTCGCCCGTTGATTGCTAGTTCCTGATTGGTCTTTGACGCGTTATAATGAAATCATGTTTACAATACGTTAGGTTGGAATTATGACTACCTACCATTTTTCGGCAGTTGTTATATGTATTATGCAAGGATTATACGCTAGTCGAGGATAAAAGTATTTTATGGTGCGACACTATTTTTAAAAAATCTGTAAAAGTATTTACGCAAAACTTCCCTCTCTGTATAGAACCTTTTATTTATTAATTATCTTTTCTATAAGACGACTACCCTGTATATTTTTTTAACTAAAGTAAGTATATCAGATTTTCTTCCTGGCGATAATGACTACTTTCCAAATATTAGTTTTCTCTGTCGTTTTTTAATTAGTTATTTTTCAGAGCGGCCACTCTGTACACTTTTCACTAAAAGTATGTCAGATTTCATCCTCGGTCAACTACAGTCCAAACCATTTCCACAAACTATTTCCACCATTATTATTTTTTATAGTAACCATTCTGTATATTTTTTATAGTTTCTTCCCTGACAGTTGTGTTATTTACATGCGAACGGTTATCATGCGTTACATTTTTTCATTAATTTTTTAGGCTGACGCTCTTGTATAATTTGTTATATCTTTCCTTGACATTTGTGTTAACTACATGCGAAATATTATCGTCTTCCATCACATATTTTTAATAATTTTTTTGGATGACCACACTGTATATTTTTTAAATATTTTTTTTCTTTGAGAGTTGTGCTAACCACATGGGAAATATTACCGTCATTACATTTCTTAACTATATTTTTTAAAACACCCATCCTCTATATTTTTCATATGTTTCTTCGTTGGCTTGACGTTAACTACAGGCTAAATATTATCGTCCTCCATTACATTTTCTTAATTATTGTCTTTTTAGGTGACTATATATTTTTAAATATTTTTTCTTTGGCAATTGTGCTAACTACGTGCGGTCACCATCATATTTTTTATTCATTTCGTTAGAGTGGCCACCCTGTATATGTTTCATATTTTTCTTCGTCGATAGTTGCGTTAACTGCATGTGAAATATTATCGTTCGGCATCACATATTTTTAAACATGTTTTCATGATGACCACCCTGTAGGTACATTTATCATGTTTTTCTTTTTTGATAGTTGTGTTAATTGTATGCGAAATATTATGGTACTACATTACATTATTTATTAGGGTGACCACCATGTATATATTAGCATATTTTTCGTCCGTGACAGTTGTATTAATTCCAGGTCAAATATTATCGCCCTCCATCACATTTTTTATAAATTCCATATTATTTCTCTTCCCTGGCAGTTGTGTTAAATATATGCGAAACATTATCTTCTTCTATCATATTTTTTATAATTTTCTTAAGGTGACCACCCTGTATATTTTTATTATTTTTCTTCCTTGGCAGTTGTACCAAATACATGCGAAATATTAGCGTCCTCCATCGCACTTTTTACCGAGCTTTTTAAAAAAAATTTCAGGTGACCACCCTATATGTTTTCATATTTTTCTATCATTGTCAGTTGTCTGTGTTAACGCCGCATTTGGCTAATTATAATTTGACATTTGCGCTGACTACATGTGAAATATTACCGTCCTGAGCTACATTTTTCCTTTTTTTTTTGGCTAATTTTTTTTTATATTTTTCTTTATTGACAGTTGCGTTAACTGCATGCGAAATATTGTCGTACTCCCTCACATTTTTTTAGTTTTCTTGAGTGACCATCCTGTATATTATTTTCATATATATTTTTTCACAGTTGTGCTAATTATATGCAAAATACTATTGCTTTCCATCACATCTTTTCAATATTTTTTCATGGTGATCACCCTGTACATTTTCCATCTTTCTCCCTTGACAGTTGTATTAACTACATTCCAAATTTTACTTTCGTCCGTCACATTTTTTCCTAAATTTTGTTTTTATGGGGTCGGTCCACCCTGTATATTTTTGAACGGAAGTATATCCCAGTTTATAGCTGGCAGTAGCGTTAACCACCTACCAAATGCTATTGTTCCGTATCAAGCAATTTTGTAGATATAGCGCCAACAAACCGACAGACAGACTGACGGAATTTAATTGGATTAATTTTCGGAATCTACATACTTTGAAACGTAAAAATCCAGAAAAATCTCGGAGGGCGATTTTTTCACGGTTCAGGTACTTCCCTTCGGTAAGCGAGAGAAGTAATATATTAACCAGATAAAAAATTATCGACCAGACCAGAATTGTTTAACTTATATTTATAACGCATTGTTTTTTGATTTCACCAATTACTATTTAAAGAAAAATTATTACGCAAGATAACTTCCGCGAATTTCTGATAATTTTTCTCTTATGGCATGCCTACTATTAATTTGTGTCTTTTGTGGTTAAATTGAAACCTGTGAAATGGTATTTCCTACCATTATTTATTTACTATATTTTACTTATATACAGATCAAAATAATATATTAAACCGAAAAAATATTATTTCTAACTAGACACATTATATTATGGGCATTAACCCCTATAAAAGCTAAGAAAAGTGGTATAGTGATTACACTTTAGACTTCGAAATCTAAAGTTTCGCGGGTTCTAGATACATATATATCGGATGAAGTTATTTTTAATGCTGTATTTTTAGGCTATTGACTATTTACAAAAAAAGAGGAAGTGAGGAACAATTGCGTTAAAGGGTTTTTATTGTTTCGTCCGTTTGTTGGTCACCTAAGTATGATTAAAATCACAAAATGCTATTAAATTTAGGGGTGCATTTTTGAGAACGAAACGATTTTCATCAAGTAATGGCTTAATTTATTCAAATATAAATGGCTTGTTACGCGTACTCAAGTTTTATCGTTTTATATTCAGAATATGTTGGTTAATGACTAGTTTTATGATAAATGTAAATTTTCTGAATATAAGTATTTTTTTTTCGGTTGCCCGCTGTCGGAGAGAATTTCCGTGGCCTCCTACAATTAATTATAGTAACTGTCCACGACCTGTGGATTTAGTGACTGTAAACAGCTGGATCGTGTGCCCAAAGTAGACGAAGGGACCCTCCAAGATAACAACCTTCTGCATCTGGCCTACCAACCATTCATTCATTCAGATTTCTGACAGGCCGGTATGATCTTAAATTCTAAGGGCAGCGTAGGTTTAATGCCTCCGAGTACGCCCATTATACGGATGATCATCTTAACCGATTAATCTGGATACAGCACGTCGAGCTAGTACCGGAGATCACGATATTTGGTTCTTTTTCATTCTTCTTCAAAAGCGATGTTTGTCTCAGCAGGTGGTGAGAATTGGATGGCAAACATCACCTGGCTGTCGAAGAGGGCTGTCTTGAATTAGCCTGACGGTCGGGAAAAAGTAGTTCAAATACATAAACCACCTCTCGTTCTCGACATCGGACTCAATATCTCCGGGGGCGTAAGGCAGCACTGGTGTTTGATGTACCCCGTACGAGTGCCCTAGATGGTAGTATAGCACTGGTAATGTCGCGTTATGGTGATATGTGGACCGAAATCGTCTATACCATGCATATAGAAAGCATATGCTTCAGCGATTCCGGGATCTGACCTCAGATCCTGCAGCTGATATCAGGGACCGCTACACCCTTTACGCGGTTTCGGTAGACCAAGGTTTTGATTACATCTCTTAGCAGGATTCAATGAATCCATCGGTCTCCGATTTAAGTCCAGCTGACTTTAAAAAGGAAAATGTAAGCAAATAAAGAATAATTGTTATTATTCTCATAGACTTAGCGAAGTCACGTTCTCTCAGCCGTAGCTCAATTCTGTTCACCGATCCCTCGAAGCGTCTTATTATTGTTACTATTATTATTAATATTATTAATTTTCCAGAACTATGGACTTTAGATTTCCTGTTTGATAAGTTTTTTTGTTTGTCTGGTCGCTTTCCGTTATC
Source organism: Rutpela maculata (assembly GCA_936432065.2). Taxonomy (NCBI): domain Eukaryota; kingdom Metazoa; phylum Arthropoda; class Insecta; order Coleoptera; family Cerambycidae; genus Rutpela; species Rutpela maculata. The sequence goes on from OW386285.2 coordinate 247,143,900, forward strand.
ATTTTTTTAATTACATGGAACAAACTACACACTGTATAATTTATATAAAATATTTTATAAAATGATAAAATTGCATGCTCATTATCTTCCACAATGTAAATAAATAGCAATAAAGGACTAATAAACTTCTTGCATGAACAATCCAAATCATGACGGAGGCAAATCGATCAAACCCGCATCGCAGCGCAAAATCATATTTGACGATCTGGACGCATTCCAAATGCCCAATTTATACAGACTGCATTAACTTTACGTAATAAAAGTTTTTGTTTTAATCTAACGGGAGTCGAATACTGAGCGCATTTCATGTTCGTTTTATATACAGCCCTTGGGACTGTGGCTTGAATTATCATATCATGTGTGCAGTTTTATAGGAAGTACGAATTTATACGCGGTAAAAATAAATTGGCGATCTTTTTACACTATACTACGACAATTAGTAAATCGAAAAACTAATTTAATAAAATATAAATTTATAAAACTCCCTTGGAGCAGTCTCGTATTTTCTAGAGTTGCAAATGCCGTTTAATTAATATACAAAGTAGGTGTAAAAATTGAATCAAATTAAATAAAAGTGTTTAAATATATTTTTTTGAAAAGTACTAGCGCAAGTTTCTCTTTTAAAATCACATTTAATTTAATCTAATTTGTATAATTTTATTCTTGTTTAAGTAGCAATGACGCCATCGATTTTTTTTAAACAGTAAATTTTACATTATCAATTTCCCTCATTTGCCGGAGGGAAGTATTGTAATGGGATGTTTGCTTGGTATTTAGATAAATACGTAATATATAAAATAAATCGACCCGTATTTTTTTTTATTTTTTCAAATAGTTAATATCTTTGTCATAATTAAATGAATTGGGAAAGTACAAAATGTAATTTAAAAATTGCGACGTAGACAAATTCTTTTTAGCCATTCCTCCCTTGTAAGTATACGCTATTCCATTGTTTTGTCGATCGTAAGTGACGCTTTATGTATCAAATACTTGTTGCCATTGGCAACGGGGTTATTTTTCATAACGTCCCTAGGGAAATAAAGTAAACTTGGGAAAATTTTCTCTTTTATATAAGTAACAAGTATTAAATTAAATGTTTTAACTTTTTTGGAAATAACTCCAGACAAGCCTTACTTGCTAGATCTTCTATATCCGACATTATTTTCAAAAATGTTCGGAGTTATAATTAAATAATAATATGATTTAATTTGCCTTCACAGTAGTTGTCGTTTGAATAGAAACCGTGTCCTAAATTTATTTTATTGATTGTTGCCATGGATATTTCATGCATCGGTACCTTTACTATTTGCTTAGCAAATATGAAATCTTACTCAAATAATTAGTTTTCCACTAGCTTTTCTTAAGTTTTTTCTGGTTGAATGATTCATCGGTATGACGAAAAATATAATATGCCCCACGGATCGTACAGTGCGATTTTTTGGCTGGAATATTTGCAAACCTTCTCCCTATATGCCGCGAATTATAAACTGTATTCTTGACCAAAAAAAGTGCACTTACGACCCTTGGTACATAAATAACTATTGCGTCACTTATTATCGTAATTTACAAATAAAAGTAGTGTTCTTGTTTATAAATACTAGTAGTAGTAGTAGTAGTACTAGTACTAGAATTTCATTGACATATTTATGTCGTGTTAAATAATATAATACAAAAAATAAAGCAGACAAATCAACTACTATTCTTCTATTTTTGGGCGGATGAAATTTTAAATTGGTCAAACCCTCACCTTAATCCTGATAAGGAAGTTAAAAACTTACGTATTTTTTTGATAGTGAGCTTAGATATAGGGCACATATTGCTAAAATTATACAGAGTTGTTATATATCTTAGAGGCATTTCTTTTCGTAATAGAAATATTATTAAATTTAAAATAGCCCTACGTGAATCCCCTTTTCCATCACATCTGAACCACTGCTGTCTGCGGGGCGTGGAGGAGAAACGTATTTTTTTGGCAAACTTTGTAACTGGTGAGATTTCGTATAGGATGTGTTATATTTCCATTGGTTTGAAAATCATTAAGAAATGTTAAAGAATAAGCCTGTAAATACCATGGGAACATAAAATTAATTGAATTTCAGTAATATAAAAATTTTCCGATAAAAGTATTTTTTTAGTCCGGCGCCCTCTACATTTAAATTCGTAAAGTGATTCTAGATTATCTACGAATTTTTTCAAAACTATATCTTCGAGTGTACATCCTACGATCGAATTTGGCACTGCAGATTCCCGACTACTTGAGTAATGTGTAGGGTTTATTAATATTTATATTCTGAAAACAATGCGATGTATAAAAATATTAACAATGGAATTAAAAGTAAGCTGAAAATTCAAAAAGAAGGAATAGAAATAATGAGTTAATATCTGGCTGTTTAATGTGAACGTTTTGTTATATTATTAGGTATGGAAAAACACACTTTAATAAATCCCCATTGATGGTACGAAATTTTATTTTGGGAATTATGCATTCAACTAATACTTATAGTACGTGTGTACTTGTGGTATAAAGCAAGCATTGAAATATGTAAGGCACGTCTAAGAGGCTAATGCAAGCTGCTGTTTGTTGCTCGTAAAATATTCAAAGTAATTTCAATTTGTATTCACAAAAGAGAGGCCCACAGCCTCATTCGTAAACATTTATAAACATTGAAATATGCTTAAATATACGAAAAACCTCTGTAATATCCGACAAGGAAATCATTTTTAATTTCCCCTACTTCGTAAACAATATCTTTAAGAAAATCTGTAAAGACTGTTATATATGACGAGAATGTTTGGTTACACATTTAATTTCAGCCCATCAGTCGTAACAAGCACTTGATTTATGACACATTTATTGCCAGCTATGCATGCATCGATTGCACTGATTTATGGGCCATTTTCACGTACTTACGAAAATACCATCTGTCCAGTTTGGTTTGTGATCCTGTTGCTACCCTAAACTAATCATGATACTAATTCTTAACTTGTTTGCTTATATTTTAATGTATCTACAATGCAACAATATTTATATTTTTTAAAAAAGGAATTTTTTTTTTTCAAAGTTCGGTCTCCAAGGATTTGTTGGAATTTCAGTAAGCTTTAATTTAAAAATAAATTGTTCATTTCCGAAGATTTGCGCTCTCTATCCATTTTTGAACCAAAAAACTCAATTTGGGACCACTGTGTGCCGGCATCGCTTTCAGATTCATTGCAATTACTAAACCTTCTCCACAGCTAGAAGGTCAAACGACTCCTCGGAGAGGCTTAAGGCACAAAAGGTTAAGTTGAATAGCTGGAATGATTGGACTTCGTCTTTGCGAATGGATGTATTATATGTACATGCTATCCTTGTAAAGACTTAATTATTATTATTATTATTATTATTGTTTTTTTGTTTTAGCGAGCTAAAAACCAGTCACCCTTCTCTGTGGCTCCGACCCTCACAGAGGGGAGCTGGTAGTACCGGTAGCCACTCCCCACGCCCGTGGGGTAAGTGACTACTGGGTCCGGGAATCGTGTGCCCTGAGCAGACGTAATGAACCGAGAATGACGGCCTTCTGCATTCTGCCGGCTAAGATCTCTGCCGAATTTCGGCATGCCGGTATGATCTTGAGTTCCGAAAGCAGTGTGTCTCTAGAGTCTGCGGAGTTCGAAGAGCAGATCTCGATATTTTGTCCGTTTTTCCTCCTCCTTCAAGACAATGTTGTTCTCCGCGGGAGCCGAGAACTCCACGACGAACATTGTCTTGAGTTGATGGTCGAGGAGTACTACGTCAGGCTTGTTGGCTTGTATTTGCCTGAGGGTGGGAAAAGAGTAGTTCCAATAAATTAGACACTTCTCATTTCCCACAACGGACTCAATATCCCCCGGAGCGTAAGGCAGCACTGGTGTTTCGTCTATCCCATACGAGTGCCTTAAATGGTAATAAAGTACTCGTAATGCTCCGTCGTGCCTTTGGATATAGACCGAGACTGCATATGTCGGGCAAGCCGACAGCAAGTGCATAAGAGTCTCTGGCGCCCTGCGGCAGGCCCTGCAGCTGACATCAGGGACCTCTATACCCATGACACGACTACGATAGACGAGTGTGTTAAATACACCATCCTGGCAAGCCATTATGAATCCCTCGGTCTCAGACTTCAGTCCGGCTGACCTTAAGAAGACAAAGGTCAGCCTTTCGGATAAGCCAAGGTTTTCTATATTTTTATAGAAAACTCCATGCATTGGCTTATCCGTGTGCAGCTGCAGAAAGTTGTTGTGTTCTGCAGCTTTAATTTCGGCATTTCGCTGAGCAGGTTCCAACTCGGTGACAGAGTCGCGATTTACAAGCTCGACGTCGAAGGAGAGACCAAGTTCATCGGCTGTTCTCTGTGCTGCCTTAAACAGAAAGGCTCCCAACCCATGCATTTTCATGGTCTCGGACCATGCAGAGGAGGGGATCCATACTCCTAATGACCTTACAGGCTCCATCCAGAACCATCCTATTATGGAGACTCTCCAAACTCAAGAGTCCACGGCCTCCCCGATGTCGTGGGAGGTATAGCCGTGGAACGGACGATTTAGGATGCAAACTCCTATTGAGATGCATCTTCTTGCGGGTTCCTACGTCGAGTTGACGCAACTCTTCTTGAGTCCATTTCAGTACTCTAAAGGAGTAGAGAAGGATCGGAACGGCAAGCATGTTGGTAGCAGACACCTTGTTCTTCCCCGACAGCTCTGAAGACCAGATCTGTCGGAGTCGGTGCTGATACTTGCCGCGGAGAGCGTTTTGCACTACACTCACTTCTTGGGTGGAGCGTTGCTCGACACCCAAGTAAGTGTACGACTCTCCGGCATCTAGATGATGTAAGATGCTTCCGTCCATGAGATGGACCAGTGCACATTTGTCTAACCCGAACTCCATGCCGACGGCCTGCGTGTACTCCTGTACCACTCTGAGGGAATGGTGTAGGTCCCTTTCTCCGAAGGCATAAAGTTTAAGGCCATCCATATAAAACAGATGGGTGCCTCCTATCGCCAGGGGTACCGCAGTTGTATCCACGGGTTCTCCGGAGCGAAACGGATAATGGCAGTAGTGAGATGAAAAATAGAAGGGGACTGAGGGAGTCTCCCTGAAATACTCCCCTTCTGAATGTTACCGACTCATTACCCGATGTAATGGTAAAGCGAGTCCTCCAGAGCGGCATCAGTTCTTCGATGCATCTCACTACGGAACCAGGTACCGCAAGGCATCGGAGCAAGTGTACAATAAGCTCGTGCGATGTCATGTTAAATGCCTTGCGCTAGTCGATCCAGGCCATGGAGAGGTTACGCTTATATTGCATGGAGTCCTGCGTGACACACCTGTCAATCAGCAGGTTCTCCTTGTAGCCAGCGACACCTCTCTTTGACCCTCGTTGCTCATATATCCGCTCGTAAACCGGTTCAACGGCGTGGAGCACTCGCATGTACAAGATGCGCGTAAACACCTTGTAACATGCGTTTAAACAGGTTATCCTCCGGTAGTTCTTTGGGTTTGACAAATCTCCGTTCTTCGGGATCAGCACTGTCCGCCTCTCGACAACCCAAGAAGGAATTTGCTGCTCCCCATTTAGCCATGAATTGAAAATTCTGGCTAAATGGTGGTGGGTACTGGATAATTTTTTCCACCAAAAGTTATTGATCCCGTCGGGACCTGGAGCAGCAAAGTTCTTAGAGCTCTCAAGAGCTCTTCGAACCTCTTCTGGGGTTATCGGTTGGCACACCTGTTGTGCTTGCTGAAACCTTTGACAAAATGTTTCAAAGTGTGCCAGGGCTGGAGAGTCCCTGTTGAGTGGAAGCTTCTGTTCGTACAACGTTTTCCAGAAGTTTTCCACCTGATCTGCAGTCGGCGGATTTTCAGCAACACGCTGAGGCGGTTCGAAAAGGCGCGAGGGCTTTTTGCGGAAAAGTTGATTTTCCGTTAGCCCCCTCGCCCGCCTCACTAGTGACTTCTTACAAGACACTAGCATCCGTATCCTGTCCAGGCAGTGCTGTTTGGTGGTTTGCAGCACTGCCCCATTGAGTGTGTGATGGACGCGTCTTTTGGCAGCTACTCGCCGCACTTTAGGCGTGAAAGGCCTATAGGCCGCCATATAGTCCATCACACATTGTATACCGGATGCGTGTTGCCTCGCCGACCGGATCTTGGCTTCCATCTTGTGTATGCGCCGTCTCGCTCTCTCTTGTGGAGAAGCACTGTTCCGCCTCTCCACCTGAGACAAGCGTTGAGCGGCAGCATACACGGCACAATTTATGTGCCAGATGTCAGCCTCTTCTGGTAGCGTTGTTTTATGTTGTGCAACCCCCTTCTGGTACTGAGGCCCTCTGGTACTGGTGGAACGACTGAGACTGCAACCTCAACCGGTTCATTCGGTGGACCTTCGGCCACCTCATTCATCGGCTGAGGAGCAGTTCTCACGTAGCCCCTGCGACGAAGGTGGGACACATAATCACGCAGGTTTTGTGGCGTGAAGGCGTTGTGTTCTGGGTGCCTTGCACACCACAGAACATGCATTCGCCCCATGTATCCCCTTCGTGCGGGCTCACTGCTTTCGTAGCACTGCATAAGGTCGTCCCTCAGTTCATCTGTCCACTCAAAGCGTCCTTGTTCGTCGCGGTCGTCAACAATGGGCTGTTGATCTTGTTGGGCCCCACCACCTTGCCCTTGACCCCTATCCGAACGGGGTCGATCGTGGGGGCCCTGTCCTCGGCCAATAGGAACCGGAAGTTTGGGCTTGTGGGTGGTTAGCCCAGCAAGCCCACGACCGACACCAGAGGTGAAGACGCTCTCCCCTCCCGGATGCGCTAGGGCTGCCGGTTCGATTTTGCATCCCCAGCTGGAGTAAGTGTTGGCGCTACTCACCAAAGGCTAGATAGATGACGGTTAGCCCCTCCTGCTTATTTGCTATTATTATTATTATTATTATTAATTTTATTATTATTATTATATATATTTCCATGTTGGTTAGGTTCATGTTTCTTTACACCTCTAATATATGAATCATCAGGGAGACGATCAGACACTGTATTGATGATTTCGAGATTTGATTTTGTCCACCGCCTCAATTGTTTTATTCTTCAGCAAGTATTACCTCCAAAAAGACTCTTCAGCATCGTATTCGCCCGCATATTATAATTCTTTGTTCACATCAACTAGAGAGAGTACAATGTAGACCGGTTAATTGTTAGTAAAAGTGTCAAGCGGTAAAGCGAGCGCCCTCCAACACGAGCTGATAATACAAAGAAGTGGATAAGGAAGAGTTTTGATGAAACTGTAGGTCTAACAAACAACCATGACAGATGTCTTGATGCCGCAGGTATGTCAAACAACAAATGGAAGTTAAATAGAATAATACAAAGATCACAAAACATCTAATCTTCTAAAAATAAATATGAAGTCAATAAGTAAAATAATATAACTATTCATGTGAATAGCATATTATTAGAACCAACGCATTAATAATAATTATAGAAATAACATTTTAACCGTCCCTTTTTCTTAAATACATGCTTTTTATATCAAACAGCTTTGATTTTCTAGGACTCGAATACTCATACCAAGTTATAATGCTCTAGGCTTTTGAGGCTATTTGATTTTGGAATGACATTGTCCCATCTGTACATTATTATTCTCTCCCTTTTTAACAAATTCCGTGCAAAGTGTTCTAGAAATCTGACCTCAGGGTCCTGTATGCTTGTAACTCTAATCCTTGAAAAATACATTTATATAAGCTGTAAATTAGTGTGGGGATATTGTTTCGGTAATATTAAAAGACTGAATTCTAAAAGCAGGAAAATTATACATTTATAACTCCAAAGTCAGAATATACGAAGTGTTAAAAATTCTGAATCAACAACTGAAAATAAGAAAAAACGTACTGTGTTGAATATAAGTGCTCTGTGTAAGTTTCTTGCAGAACAGAGAATTCTATCGAAATTGTAAGACAATCAATTTTGTTCAGTATTGTCTTGTATTTTATTGTATATTTCAGATGAGAATTCCATCATAGCATTTGCCTATTCTGTAAAAAATCCGCAGACAATTTTTACTTCCCTCTCTTACCAAAGGGAAATATTGTAATAGTGAAAAAATTTCTTCGAATTTCACCTTTCGTGGGTTATGAAAATTAAGGGCTTTCCGTCAGTCCGTTGGCGCTATATCTACACAATACTATTTGATGGAAAAAATAATAGTTGCTAGCTAGTCAATGAAGAAATATAAAATAATTTTAATGGAAAATATGTATAGTGTGACCCATCTTAAGTGGACACACTTTCTTAGGTCAGTTATTAATCATCCAATTTCAACCAAATTTAGATCGGTATCCAAGACCTTTACTATATCCTTTTTGAGTAAAAAGAACTTATTTCAGTCATTGGCTTGCATCTTTATTAAGACAAAAAAGGTCGATTTTTCGAGAAGTCATATTAGGCATTTTTTTATTGAAAAACTAATGCAATATTATTGGTCAGCGTGCTTTGAAGCCCCTATGTAAAAAAAAGGTAACGACTTTTTGATTTATGGTTTTCAAATTACGGGCCCATAAAATTACATTTTTCAAATAATAAATAATTATCAACTAGGAAGCAAATTATTTTGAGGAAAAAAATTAACTCCTCATTTTCTATTTAAAATTACTTTTTCTATCACACACCATCACCAGCACTTTCAAATTCGGCAATTCTTAATGCACAAATAATTTACAAGGCTGCTGGTTCAAAATTCTTGGTAATTTCTCAATGAAAATCCTTGTCTTACAATTTTACTGATTAATTTTTTAATATTTGAAAAATGCAATTTTATGGAAAACCATAAATTAAAAGGTCGTTAAATTTTAAAGTATGCTGATTAATAATATTGCATTAGTTTTTCAATAAAGTAAATGCCTAATATGACTTCTCGAAAAATCGACCCTTTTTTTCTTAATAAGGATGCACACCAATGACTGAACTAAGTTTTGCTTTACTCAAAAATGATATAGTAAAGGTTTTTGATAGCGATCCAAATTTGGGTGAAATTGGGTGACCAATAACTGAGCTACAAAGGTGTGTCCACATGAGATGGATCACACCGTATATATACATAATAGACAGTCTAAAAACAGTATTTATTGAAAGAACTGTGACGAAGGTTGATAATATTTGGCATATATTTAACACAATTGCTATACTTTTAATACAAACTATACGGAATGGACACATTTAAAAAAATAATTAACAAATAACATGCGACAGGCGACAATAATGTTTGGCATGTAGTTAACAGAACTATTTGAGGAGAAAACTGCTATACTGCTAGCAAAAAAATATACAGACTGATCATATTAAAAATAATTAATTAAAACGTGATGGCCAAAATAGTATTTCGGATGTAGTTGACAATACTGAATACCTAGGAGGAAACCTGATATACTGGAAAACATACGGTGAATTAAAAATGTGTTATTTCAGAGCGCTTTTATTTAAAAATGTATACATAAAATTAATTAATAAGTAAAAGATGCCAAATAGACTTTTGTGTAAATATTTTTTTAGATTTTTTTTTCTTATGCAATGATTACCCGATACCATTTGTGTTTCTATATTACTGTGTGTAGAAATTAGTTAAAAATACGTTGGTTGAAAATAAATAGCTTCAATTTCACCACATAGTCAACACTTTTATAGAGAATGAAGAAAGTCAACACCTTTTTCACACGCCTCTGTTTCGAAGGTGGTTTCTTTCTCTGATTTTGGTGTTGCTTCTATTCACAATATATCATATCTAAGTTTGAGGAAAATCTGGGGTTGTGTATTAGATCTCAAATACTCCCACCTCTATCACGAAAGTACATAATTGCTCGATTAGACCAGGCACGAGGTATTTTGGAACGGAAGTAATTTAGACAAGAAGTTCCTCGATGTCAATTAGTTCATTTGGTTGTCAGTGTGAAGTACCTAATTTGTCCCACTCCAACGAGACCCGGAACCCCCCCCCCCCCCCTAATGGGGAGGAGTTAGGAAATTATGGTTTCTAGCGACTTTCAGTTTTCCCGTTGATTTTACGATAGAAATGGCTATGCACAAAATTAAAGCTTATAAAATTTTCTACAGAATAGATCATATACCATTTATTCATATTTCTACCATAATTAGGAAATTTCCATTTTTCTCATTTTCTCGTAATAAATAGTGGTAAAAATCTAAAAAATATTTGTAATTTTTTTTTAAAATTATCTCTATAAATAAAAAAGTTATGGTCCTTCCAAGTTTAAAATGCTGCGATCATCTGGGTTGAGGCTCGATTACGTCACAATACATGATTCCGCCAACAGCAAGCGGGCGCGAGCACCTTTATCCTCGCTGGCAGGCACCGGCAGTTTATAGCCAGCTTGGATTTGAGAGCCGAAAAAATTGCTAAAACATGCAATTTTGACACGTTCATATTTTTCGAAAAACACCATTGGCACGGCCGTATGATATCGCGACGTAAAGAGGAAGTCTTCCAGATAAATTTGATCGTAAATTGCACGGCGAAATTCGAAAATTCGACTCGACACGAACGAATCAAAAGTGACATTTTGTGACATTTCAGAAAAGCGAGCACATACACTAAATAAAGGGAACATACGGCGCGCCGCCGGCATGGCAAGTCAGCGCGTTGTGTATTGTGACGTCACGGTGGACTTCAGCCGAAGTGAAGTATTCAAATAAGAAATTGAATAAGTTCGTGAGTTTATCAGATATCGAGATAATTTTTTTTTGTTTGACTAGTTATCTGAAAGACTACTAAATGGGGTTGAATGTACATGATATTTCTAAAATAAGAAACTTCCTAATTAGTGTCCAAAGTTTAGGTTGAACTATTTGTAGCAGGTCTACTGTGAGCCTGTTGATTTCCATTCAAATAAGAATATGTTGATAAATATTCATATACCTGCTTATGATAGTGATAGTAAACATCTGTCTTTATAATAATAGAACTGGAAGTCCCTCTTATGCGTTACTTTAAGCAGTTTTTCGGGATTGAGAATAGATAATTTGTCTTACATGTGGTAACTGTTGCATTTTTTCATTCTATTTTCTCATTCTACATCTATAATAGAGTTTTATAACACAGTTTTTCGCGAAAATGAAATGGTATGTTAACTGGTAAAAATGTATTCAGAACGTCGAATGAATACAGGTAGACCGTAGTAAAATTTATTTTTATCCGACTTCATACAATTTAAAAAAGGAGGAGGTTCTCAATTCGACCCGTAACTATGTGTTTTTCATAATTATCAAATATAAAATAGAAAACAAAAACAATATATTTTTTTTATTTGGTTATTTTATACGCAATACCGATTAACGAACCAAAATTAGAGAGATTTTTTTGTGAAAATCAGGGATATTACTTATTGGGTAAATCAGCTTAGTTTTACCAACGATTATTATAGCTTGTATTAAACGTAATTTCATGGACGAAACATAGAAAATTTATAGACTGCGCAACTTAGCTGAACATCGGATGCTAATTACTGATAAAAAAATGGGTCTGGCGTTAAAAATGTATACAACCTATTTTGTATAGAATTTAATTAAATTTAGTTTCGTGCATAGCCATTCTTGTCATAAATTCAACAATAAAGCTGGAAATTACGAAAAAACATATTTTTGTGACTTCTCCCCAACTCCTAAAGAGGGGTTGAGAGGGGTTAGAGAGAGGTTCCGAGCATCGTTCAAGTGGGATAAAGAATTCCTCGGACCCATTTAAGGTAAGAATTATGTTTGAATTATTCCTGAATTTTTGAAATATTGGTGACTTGGGGACTGGTTTATAATTCAAATAATACATATTCAAATTGTTAAGTAAAATACTGTGATAATTGCAGATTAATGTGAATATATCTCTCAACTCTTTAGGTAATTATATTTTTAAGTTACACAATTTGCGAAAAATATTTCATCAAATGCACATAGATATTGTATTGTAGGATTGTTTGTTTGAAAATGTGAGTTGTTTAAAAACCATAAATTAATTATAGAAAAATATGACGACTATAAACATCGTTAATGTTCCAAATGTGATATATCCATAAATACCTTACCATAAATATTAAATTTACAAACAACTAAATTATGAAAAACTGAGATTGCTTTTGAATTATATTATCTCTCTACATTTTTATGGATTGTTACTATTAATACATGATTATATACCAAAATAAATATGCATTCGAGTGAGGTTGGCATAATATTCGAACTAAGTATATAACAATAATAATTTATTTGTCAAACTTAAATTACAAAACAATAGCGGTAATAAAAATATTGATAAAAATCGCTACCTAACACCTCACCCCATTATTAAAGGAGATGGTGGTAAATGTGGCTGATACCAAAAAAAATTTGGGACAATTTGTTCTCGTATACACACTAAATTACAATTTTATTTTTTTACCCCCTTTAATAATAGAGTGAGGGTGGTAATGAGGATAATAGTAGGGTGGCAAAAAAAATGAGAATTACATGGACTTTTACTTGCTCGCTTTAGCTATTTACCCCCATTACCCCCTAACCCTTAAAAGGAATAAGATCAAAAAATAATTCAGTACGTGGGTGTACCTATCATAAACCTTTCAGAATAATCGCGCGTGAAAAAAAGTTACATACAGACAGACCGACACAAAGACACACTGGGAGACAGAACATTTCTTTGCTCAAACTAAAATTTCATTATTTCGTGATATACTAAGAAAGAAAAAATGTTTACCATTAGTAAGTATATTTCCACAATATGGAAGCAAAACTAAACAAGGAATAATACACACGAAAGTAAAACCTTGCTCGTGGCAAATGACTCACAAATTAATTTTTCTGTTACCTAGAAGAGCTATCCTTGCCCTATGTATATTTCTGTGCCATTTAAACTTAACTAATAGATTTAATATAAGCAGTACATATTTATTAAAATTTTCCATAATATACAAATCATCTTTTGGCGGTTATAATGGAAAATACAAGCATCCCAACGTGTCCAGTGTTTCGGTCTTAATCTTTTTAGGCTGATTTAACTGAATTTTATAAGGCGAACAATTTTTTGTTATATACATTAATCCAAGTTTAACGGTTATTTAGATGTGCGAAGTTGTTAAGCATCCCATATTATTTTTATGATAATAGCTTATTATTTCTTTCTAAGTGAAGCGAATACAATTGAGATTAAATATAACAAATAAAAAATTATTGCTGTAATCCTCAAGAAATTAAACAAAGATAAAGCTTCGGAATAGACTAAGCAAAAGTAAACCATTGGTTAAATGTACAGTGCACAGCATTAACTTTGTGGTACTTATTTATTCCAGAGGAATGTGTGTGTACATATTCGCCTATATCACAGACAGTAAGTTTATGAAAGTGCTACATACATACAATGGCCTATCATCGCCCATGGTCATAGTGGGTCACTGTTCGAACCATTGCTATCGTCCATACGCTGCCGCATTGAGGAAGTACTTGGACATCATTCTAACAGGCTCATTTTGGTGCGTTCTATTGAGACGTTTCGGCATTAATCTAATTGTGTGCCATTCTCGACGTTTATCCGAAGGACTTCAACTTTTAACTACTCATAGAACGATGCACCAGCATGTGGATATGCGTGGCCACTATCCGCCACGTTCCTTTGATGTGTGTCAAAAAACCATTACAGAGGCCATCGTCGGCGATGATTGACCATCATAAGCCATTCTAGCCAGTTAGCGAGTAAGGTCAAGTATCTGGGGGTCATATTTCATCACACCAACTTGGAAGAGACATATGGAAGTTAAAATAAACGAGGCATGAGAGGACGATGGCTCATCGTCATGATGGCCGATGGTGAACTATTGTATAGAGACGGCGTTGATATTCGCTTAACTTCTATTGAAGTAGAACAGCATCAGTGAGAATAAATAACGTAATCTCAGATCAAGTAGAGATCACACTCGGGGTTAGATACAGTTTTCCTCCGTCATCAATTTTGTTTGACTCTTCGTAAAGAATATTTATAGTGTGGGAAAAATAAAAAACAAATTCCTTGGAAAAAGAAAAAAACACTCTATCAAGAGAGGGTTTGCAGGTTTCCCTCTTATTATTAAGGAACCAATGAGTTCCTAACTTTAAAGGGTGCAGAAAAGTGTTTTCAGTGTTTGTAAAGAGGTGAAAGATGCGTTTCTTAAATTTTCTCGGAAAATTATTATGTTTTTAAAATAAGTCTATTATTTTTCTGATAGTTGAGTCAATTTTTTTTCCTTTCAGGAAAGATCTAATTTATATTTTATTTGTGAAGAGGTGGTTTTAAGTGATAAAGTTGTGCTTGAAGCAGACGCTATTCAAATAACGAAAAATTTGTAAGAAAAAATTGTTCATAACAATTACTTGCAGCTAAAAGAGCGCTCTATACTTGCTTTTTATCGAAACTGTCAAAAGGTATACGAAACCTTCAAATGTCCGAAAGGAGACCGTATGAGAGCCGATGAAATTCATAATTCTTATTTTTATATAAATTAAAAGATGGAAAATACTCGCTTGACGAATATAGATTTATTACATTTGAAAAATCTTCATTTACAAAAAGCCGCATTGGAAATATTTCCCTTTGTTTCTGCAGCCACTGTGCAACCTTCTTACAGAGCCTATTATCAAATGCCACAATGGCTTGTTATCTTGGTAATAAGATGTAGCCAGAACAGTGGGGCAGGACTAGAATAAATGGGTACTTGCAACCTATAAATACAACTTCATAAACAGCACTTGACTCTATATTAAACTTAGTATCGAACTTGCACGGGAGATTGTATGATGTCAAGATGGCAAGATGTCATTGTGTGAAAGATGTAGTAAATTGTTCGTCTGTATATAAAATCTGTAAAGGGCGTAACTGCTTAAACGGTGAGTGGGATCAAGCATTCAATTTAATTGAAGCTAACGATTTCGATAATTTTAATATAAGCAATGATGCAAAGCAATATGAAAATGAGAATAATAATATAATAATAATAATAATAATAATATAATAATAATAATAATATAATAATAATGTTTATTTACTATCAATAAAAACAAAATCGGGTTGTACATAAGGTAAGTAGTAATTACAAATAGAGAAAAAAATAGCATAAAAATAATATTCAAAGTTTTGTTCAAATCAACTAAAATTGGAATTGTAAAATATGGGTACCTAATAGTAAGGATTTACATATAGTGAACTTCGTAAATAAATAGGTAGAAACAACCCACAAAAGAAAATCTTGTGGTGGGTTTATTAACCTAACTTACACTCAAAGAAAATGATAGGTAAATTCAACCAAAAAGAGCATATGAAATCGCGCCTATCTAGTTTCATAGTTAAATCAATCAGAAAAGAATAGTCATACAACTTTATTTGTTTTCGTAAACAAATAGTAGTTTAATAATCATATCTTCTTGTAACAAATTAAATAGTACAATGACATTTTTTTATGTTCACTAACCGTTTTCAATTTGGTCTACAATTAAATAGTACAACGACTTTGTTTTTTGTTCACCAACTAATTTTTAGGTTGATCTACATTTTATTGTATGATGAAGTTTTTTTTGGTTAACCAAAATCTCAGTATTGAGACATCAGACCACCCAAACCAAAGATTAGAGATCGTTTATAAGATCCATCCAAATATATCGATGATCCCTGAGAGAATTTGAACATTGCAATCATGTTATTAATTTTCTATAAATTCATAAAAGCATAAGATAATGCATGATTGATTATTGTCAGTGATTTGTATGTGGCGTCATCTGGGAATAATTTCTGTAATAGACTACGTGGTAAGCAAGCAAATTTTATGGTAATTCTTGTAGAACTTTTAGAAGACGACAATAATATTGGTTTGTCTACCAAGTACAATAGTACAGCGAACTAATACTGGGTTAGAATTACAATTCGATAATAGTTAAAAATAAAATATACTATTATCTAGTTTAATTTGACAGAATTCAACAAAATAATAGTCTTATTCATCTATTTTTTAAGTTAATGTTTGTTTTGTTGTACGACAACTTTTCATTAATTAAAATAACAATCACCTCTTGTTTAAAAATACCATCAATATAGTTTGGTTTAACAAAATTAACGATATTGTTAGTTAACCATTTTTTTTGTTGAATTTACCCATACTATTTCTTTGAGTGTATAAATTTACAATCTTTGATATTAATATAGTTTTATTAAAGTACATATAAAATGCATTACTGATATTAATAGTAGTTTTGATACTGGGTGACTGGGTGAATTTTTGGTGAGGTGACATATATTAAGTAGTTTAGTATTTAAATTAATGTTACTTTTATTTTATTTTTTTATTTTTCGGAACAGTAATTTAAGGCAGTTGATATATATGTTTTTTATTTACTTCTTTAATTTATTCATTATAAATATTTTTCATATCAATTCACTTGTGCGTAAATGTTCTAGTTTTTGGAATTGGAATTTAATAGTCTTAAGCTAAGTGGTACTTGATTGTATACTTTCGGACCTAGAAAGGAAAAGCATCGCTGGGCTACTGTTTTAGTTACTTTTGGTATTACAAAAGAGCCTTGTCTATACCTTGTTGTATAAGAGTGTGTAATATTAATTTTTGATTTAGATTTTTTCTGTTCTAAGATTAAAGAAGAGCAGTAAAGTTGTTTGATATCTAATATTTGTGCCAAAGAGTAGAGTGAATCACTAGGATATAATAAATTTTTAGAAAATATTATTTTTGAATCCATTTTTGAATGGTCTCTAAGTTCTTGATGTGTACATCGTAAGCTCCTCCCCAGGCGACTATCTCATATCTTAGTTGGGATTCGACAAGTGCATAGTATATTGTTTTCATTAGTTTCAAATCTAATATTTGCCTAAACTGTTTGAATTTGGGTAGGAGACTTTAAGTTGCAGTCAATTACGATACCTAGATATTTGATATCTAAAGTTTGTGGAATCTCAACAGAAATATCCTCGCAGTCGATTTTAAGTGCGGGAAGATCAGGGATTTTAGTTTTATTTATAGCAAATAGTAAATACTTTGTTTTATTAAAATTTGTAGTAAGCAGTCGGGAGTCGGACAATTTTTTTATATTTTTAAAGTCAGCTGCCAACCTTATCTAGGAGGGTTTCTCAGGTATTATCATAATAAAAAATGGCTGTATCGTCTGCGAAGCTTATTACTTGCCCTCTGGAACTTTGCAAAAATAGATTATTAACATATATATTGAATAATATCGGGCCAAGCACCGTATCTTGAGGAACTCCACAAAGTACAAACCCTTAGTCACTTATTGTATCATTTATATAGACCCTCTGCGTTCTTTGGGACAAGAAATTTTTAAAAAGAGTTTCCACGAATTTCCTTGGCTTCGAGAGTATCGAGAAGTATACCATGATCCACTGTATCAAATGCTTTGGCAAGATCTACGAAGATACAAAATGCAGAATGGATGTAACACTGGTGCTGACTGACTACTGATGCTCTTGATGAAGAACACTATTATTTTTGTTTTTTAATTACATTAAATCCAAATATTTTTAAACAAATAAATATGTTTAATCATGAAATATATTATATTAAAAATAAAATAAAATTTCATACATGCAAATATGTCTTCCATTTCTAATATATCATACATTATTATAAAAGACATTCACGCACCCATACGCGTACGTACTCACCACACTCTCAACTCGCAAAAAACGTAGTTTTTAATGAGGATGTCAAAGTACCCCCCTTCAACTCATTCTATCTCGGTCAATTTCCATCGTACAAAGGTTAGTAAAAAAATCAAATTGAAAGTAATTGACTAAACTATCAGCAATAACACGGCCACAAAAAAATTCGTGTGCGAGAATTAAGACCCAGTTTTCTTTATATTTTCCGGGGCGCTGAATACGAATCTGAAGTCGGCATATCATGTTTGTGGACGAATTTTCGAGCTAGAGGTCAAAATTGGACGAAAATCATGAAAAATCTTGATTTTTTTATATTTCCAGGTTGGAAATGAATAGAAAAAATTTAGGAGACATGGAAATATATTTTTTGGGGGAAAATGCAGTATTTTCCAATGTATTGCATTATTTGATAGAGCCTCATGTACGGTGAGTTCACTTTGGACCGTAGTATTATACAAAATTTTCGAGGATATTGCTCCCAACAGTGGTATATAAACATATTCATGAAGATTGATTCGGGATTGTACTTGTGTTCGCGGTGCTGAGCAAAACTACACATGCGGAAAGAACAATGAGAAGAGGCGGGAATTATATTTCGGGTTTGTATGGAACACTCAGCCTGTGAGATTGGACCATCGCCGGCATCGACTTGTGATGAAACCTTTTGATGCTCACCTTCGGACGACCTTTTACAATCACCTTTTTATTTGAGCGTTTCAACATTTTTTATCGGTCGGAATTTATCTCTCTATTTTCAGTGATTTAATTCGTTTATCAAAACGTATTCCTCTAAACTTGGAGATCAGTTATTTTTTGCTCGTTTCTTGATATGACTCTTTTATCATCGAATGATCTACGCAATGGGTGTCTTTTTCGTTCATGTGCCTCTTGGACTGTTTCTCTCTTTAATTACCAACAGAAGTCTACCAATCATATTGATATCTCATACCGTTTCTTCATTTCCTTGATAAATTGATGGAATCGCTCGCCTTGCTCCTCACCGAAGTCACCTAGATTGTAAAGGAAATAACTTAGATGCGAGTCAAGGAAATGCAATTTTAAATTCATTAATCAACCTAATTTTTGGTAATTCTTGATCATCTCAGCTACAATGCTTTCGTAGTCATCAGTTCTATGATTTACTAAGAACTGATGGACTATTGCCTTAAAGCTTTCCCATGCGGCTTTCTCTTTTGGAGTCATCGTTGTAATGAACATATCGTATTTCAAAATCTTTCGAATCTGGGGTCCATTAAAAATTTCTTCCTTAAGTTTAGCTTCCGACAACTGACTGAATGTTCAACTAAAATATTCAAAGCTGTTTATCAAGCGCTTTTACAAACTGCCTCATCAAGCCTAATTTTATATGCAGGGGTGGAAGGAGGATTTTTGACGGTTCAACCAGCGATTGCTCTATTATATCCTTATCACCCGGTAATGAACACGATCGCGTGGGCCAAATCTTTTTTTTTGTAGTGATTGTTTCGATCTCTACTACCCCATTCACAAAGGAAACAAGGATATTTTGTAAATCCTGACTGTTGGCCTAAAATCCTTGGAAGTAATTTTAAGATTACCACAAATTTGCTACTTACGTTCTTCATATTTTATTTTTTTGAATATCATCTCTGAATTGGTGTATTTTTAATTTTCAAATTTTTTTGGCATTACTATACTTCCTCTGAATGTGGAAGTAAAAGATGATTGTTACAGGTGCAAAGGTGAGCGTAAAAAAGTTTCATCACAAATCGATTCTGGCAAGGGTCCAATCTCACAGGCTGAGTGTTCCATACAAGATATAATTCCTGCCTCTTCTCATTGTTCTTCCCACGTGTGCAATTCTGCTCTGCACCGCTAACACAAGTACAATCCCAAATCAATATACACGAATATGTTTATAAACCGCCGTTAGGAGCAATATCCTCGGAAATTTTGTATAATAGTGCGGTCCAAAGTGAACTCCCTCCCGTACCTGAGATTGTATCAACTAATGGAATACATTGGAAAATACTGCATTTTCTCCCAAAAATGTCTCCCAATTGTTTTCTATTCATTTCGAACGAAAAAAAATATCACAAATCCCGACTTTTCGCAATTTTCGTCCAATTTTTACCTCTAGCTCGAAAATTCGTCCACAAACATACTATTCTGACTTTAGATTCGTGTTCGGCACCCCTAAAAATATAAGGAAAAGTGGGTCTTAATTCTCGCTCATGAATTTTTTTTTGTTTTTCTGTGTAATTGATATAATTTTTTTCAGAAAATAATTATTTTCCGGGACATTTTGAGAAAAACGCAAGATACCGTTTTCATGTAGAATTGACCAGGCTAATCAGAAAAGAGTATATTGTGTATTTAGATGTGAAAGCAATACATTTCTGGACGAAGATGCAGATTGTTGCAACAAGCATCGAAGTCCGGGAATGTGCTTTCACACCGGAGTACACACACTATTTTTTTCTGAAATCACAATGAATATTATTGTAAATTAAGGAATTTGTATTAATGTAACATTTCTTCATTACAATCTAACTGCTTATTAATAAATGCAATTTTAATGTGAGTTGGTTTGTCTGCGTGTATTTATTTACTGTTTAAAATATACATAAAAATCCGTACGGGGATGTTGATCGTTGCTTGGCAACGGATCTTTTCCGGTCTGTTTTCTGATAGTTTCTTAGCAATGGACTAAAATACTAGAATTGTGCATTTTTCGATCTGAAATCACCCCGAAAATGTAGACATTGCCGATCAATTTCAGAAAAAAATATTTACATGAAAAAATGTTATAGTCAAAAATTTAAGCTTTTGCGGACATATGTTTATATGAACTTTTATTCATAAAATGACCTAATAGCCCGGGAGGCAGCGTTGCATTTTTGATGGTGATTTTACGCCGCTTGATTTTGTGTGTAATCGATAGTCTAGATATGGCTAGTAATCGAAACAAGCGTCAGCTGTCAGGATCGTGGTGGATCTGGTCGTGAGAGAACATTTAATATGTCGAAAAAAAAAAAATTCAAAACTGATTTCAGGTCGTTTGAAAAATTGTACAACAAATGTTTACATCATAATAATAATTTTAAAAAAGTCAGCTGCGTAGATAATACGGGATTATACGTCAGCCGCTTATATAAACCTGTATAAAAAACAATTGATGTAGAGACATTTCATTTCATTTCTTTTAATGGGGGCAAGATCGTCAGCTGAGGGATTATAAGTGCTGGGCGAGCTTTTAATCTGAGTATGGTGCAATTCAATGTATGATCTAACTGACGATCTTTCCCCCTTTATAGTAATAGCTGACGTACATTTTCATTTAACATATTGTTTAAATAATCATTTCTAGAAATTTCAAGTTACTTGAAATCAATTTAAACTAAAATTTTTCATTTTTCATAGCATACATAATGATTCCTTTTGGTTCCTAATGAAAGGATATCAGGTTTCAACCCTGTAGGTTCAAGCAGGGCCGTAGCTGTAAATCATTCATGGGGCTTTAGGAGCGTTCAACTAGCATTTAATGTAAACCAGAGCATTGAAAAGACAGATTTGCCGTAATTTTTCAACCTTTTCTAGCTCATAACCCATCTGCTCGCTAAATGCGCACATTTTTGCTGCATAGATTATTGTTGACATCCATCTTGCTTTATGAAAAACTCCAGGCTTCTGCCAGTGAATTCTGCCCAATAGTATTAGTAAGACTTCAGCACGTTCTCTGTAGTCTCCATGAGGAAGGAGATCCTTGTTCTGGCTTAAAACAAGTTTCAAGAAAGTAACGGCTTCCTCTTTCAAAGATCTTAAATTCCTGTCTTTGATTAGAAATAAATATGAAATGAAGGAAGAAGATATACGTTTTTAAATATAGCAATAATCAAATTTATTTTATATAAACATGATAAGCTGAAAAAAGTGCATACTTACCTACATGTCCTTTTCGCACGGCTTGGCAACTGCGACTGAAAATAAAACTGGGCAAGTCTATAGACGCTTAAAAAATGGCGATTTCACGTGCGCCAACTTGGATGCGCGAAGTCTTCCCGCCAATACGAGTTACACTTCAGGTTGTTCAGTGGCTAGACAAATGGATCCCCCGAATTCTTCTACTTAAATAGATCCCAAAGATAACGGTCATAGGTAAGGGCGCAGGAAATTTACGTAGAAATGCGCAGATAGTTACTGTCACAATTTGTCAAGGTCTGTGCAAATTTAACCTACAGGAAAATACAATGGAAAAATATATTTTTTAAAATTGTTTATTTTTCAGCGTTAGTGTATATTACCATTGTAATTGAAACCATAAATTTTAGTTTAAATTGATTTCAAGTCATTTGAAATTTCTAGAAATGATTATTTAAACAATATATTAAATGAAAATGTACGTCAGCTATTGATATAAAGGGGGAAAGATCGTCAGTTAGATCATACATTGAAATGCACCATACTCAGATTAAAAGCTCGCTCAGCACTTATAATTCCTCAGCACTTATAATCCCTCAGCTGAAAGAGTAGCTGACGATTGTTTTTATCATTTTAATAATATAACGAGTTAGCTGTATAATTTTCATTGAACCTGAAATGATTTTACATTAATTGTTTTTTAGACAGGTTTATATAAGCGGCTGACGTATAATCCCCCATAATCTACGCAGCTGACTTTTTTTAAAAATTTTATTATCATGTAAACATTTGTTGTACAAATTTTCAAACGACTTGAAACCATTTTTCAATTTTTTTTCGACATAAACGTTCTCTCACGACCAGGTCCACCACGATCCTGACAGCTGACGCTTATTTTGATTACTAGCCATATCTAGACTATCGATTACACACAATATCAAGCGGCCTAAAATCACCATAAAAAATGCAACTCTGCCTCCCGGGCTATAAGGAATCATACCCTGAAATATTAACTCATTAAGGAACACCATGTATAAATTTTATACATTTTGTTTATACAAAATATTGTAAATGATTTTATACATTAATTACTAACATAAAATGTAAATAAATATGTGTGAAATCACCTCGGAAGTCACAAACTCATTGATGGAGCATTAATAACTTCATTAAACATTGAGTTCACAATATCGAGGACTCGCTTGCTGATAAAAAAAATACTAGACAGTATGATAAAATTCATAGAGTGATTTGAAGTTATGGCCTCCAGCTCAATTATTATTATTTCAAGGAAAAAATTCTTTCGTGTTCAAGGAAAATTTATTGTTTAACACTTTGTGGTGAGTGTGAGATTACTTCAAGTTAACATATCGATAGCAATACTGAAGCTGAAGTTGTTAAACCTGTTAGGATAAGAGGGTTTCTGTATGCCATATGGAAAACGCGTGGATTTACGTTGAACAATGAACACATTTAATTACGTCTTTGTCGCGAACTAACCTCGGCGACCAAATTAAGTATGCGAAAGAGGATATCGGTGGCCAAGAGAACTAGGTCCACGTTGAGGGGACACTTTTTATGTGGATTTGGCTTTATATATTTCTGTATGAAGCACGATGCATTTATTTATATTTAAAGGATGGGCCAATTTTCACAATACCATTTGAATACCCAAAATAATATTTTTTAGCACTATTTGGTCTAGCTTTACCTGCAGAGTGGCATGTTTTATGTTCAGGTTGCAGTAAATGATTGTATCGTCTACTGGCCGTGACGTTTTGTAGAGTTGTAACCTAGAAACATTAGACAAATACAGCAAAAATGAAGTGGGCAACAGAACTGTTCCCTGCAGAATGCCACTGGTAATAGAGCGAGTGTGAAAGAAGTGACATTAATTTTCACTTTAAATTAGCGATCTGAAAAATACAGCAAAATTCAAACCAATAAAAGCCCATTAATGCCAATGTGGTGTAGTTTTTGCAATGAACGATTCTTAGGGACTTTGGCAAGCTTTCGAATACGCCTCGTACTGCAAATTTCACATTCGTGAGATAATGATCTTCATGCTCTTGCTACTTGCATAAAAAGCTAAATCTAAATAAAATGACTATTAATTGAACATTGCTGTCGACGTCGGGCAAAAATAGTAATTTTACTGCCTCATATAGTTTTTTACATTTTTCTTTTTCTTTCTTTCTCTGCTTTTGTCACCACGTCAATCGATTTATTAGTGTCTGTCATGCAAAATATCATTTGTATATATTTATTTAGTTCAGGATTTTATCTTGGTGATTTGTTTTAACATGTATTCGCTTGACAATACAACTTTAAATTGGATCTCAATTAATATTATAAGTATTATTTTTTCTACTTCTTCAAGTTGTTTGTAAACAAGAGAAAAATTGGAGTCACGCAATGAATAAATCATTTTTAAAGAGGAAGGACAGATTAGTTAACTTTTTTAATACTCTGTAAGTTTAAGTTGCCTACTTCTTTAAAACTTTGCGAAGGCATTATAACTTGATTGGAAATAGACGTCAAAGTGCATTTGTTCAAGTATAAGAAAGATTTTCCATCTGAATTCTGAGCTATAAACGAGAAAAGAGTTATCGAGCAGCATAACTTATTTTGTGAAATAATACACCGTTTTACATATATTTATAACGGAATTTTTTTTATTCAATCAGAGCAAATTCTTTATATTTTTGTAATTGTCATTATTATAAACATGAAGAAATAGCCGTTTCAGGGTTACTTCCATTTTCAAGTAGCAGGCAAAGGTAGCTTTGTCTGTATAAAATTAAAGTATAAATTCGGTCAGGCGTGGACGACTGCAGATACCTATGACATCATAACTGTGTACTCCGCATAATAAGATCGACAGCCGTCATTTTCCCACTCAGGAGGCCTTATTCAATTTGTCTTTGCTTATTAACCGCATAACCCATCTCAGTCCGGCGAAAATCATTTTTGACAAGTTATTTTATTTTGGCCTCATTACTATTTATTAGTAATTTGTTTTTGTGTTTTAGTGTTGTAATATTTGTATATTTTTTTAAACTGTCAAATATGAAAACAAAGGTGTCATAAAGACAAGAAATTTGACAACACAGTCCCGGCTGCAAAATTTTTCGTTGATTGTTTAACTGGCAGCGAAAACTATGTTCATGCCAAGATTTTAACCTCCCCACGATAAAATTGTGGGAGGTTACTGAAATTGATCCAAAATCGAAAATTGAGATAACATCAAATCTTGGGACCCAAAAAATTGGTTTTTGAAAAATGTCTGTGTGTGTATGTATGTGAACACGATAGCGGTGAAACTACTAAACGGATTTGGATGAAACTTTGCATGAGGGTTTCTTTAGTGCTCCGGAAGATCTGTGTTGGTTGAGATCGGATTACGTTTAGTGCCGTTTTGGCACTAAACCTGCTTATTTTAGGATTACTTACAATTTGTAATCGAACAATGGAAAACCAGTAAAAACTCCAATTTCAACGATGTATCACATTTGCACCCTTTCGATTTAGTTTCCGTGAGAAAAATTTAAAAGAATTCGTTATATGTGCACACATGACAGCATCCAAAAAATATTATTGGTACTTGTTAGGGGAAAATGTATTTTGCCATCTGTCAAAAATATTTGGATTAGTAACTTTTGTGAATATTGATTTATAGGTTATGGTGCACCTGACGTCACAGCTAACCTCAAAAATATATATTTCTTAAGATTTAAGAACATTACGTAGCTGATATTAAAAATTTCTACCTGGTTCCCGTACTTTTAACTAAAATCTAGTGCAGTGTAATATTTATGAAGTTCTAAATACTTTGTCCTAATAAAATAGGACTCTAATTTGTAATTAGCAGTCTATTTTTATTAATCAACAATATAGAAAAATTATTTACGTGAATTTTTAAATATTTGCTTGGAGCCACTGTGGCTCCAAGCTAAAAATGCGTATACAAACATTAAAAATGAGAATAAACTTGAAAAACTTAAACATGATGGATGGTGTATAGGTTATGTCTTATGTTATGTTATGTCTCTAAATATATTTCATAACCTAAAAATCAACATTCGTAAAGGTTACCAGCCCAAATATCTTTGACAGATGTCAAAACTTATTTTGGTTGTTTTTTTTTAAAGGTAATAATTGTTCGGATATTACGTCTGATTGATGGGGCGCATCACAATCGTTCGTTTATTCGTTCGTTCGTTCGTTCGCAAATCGAGGTAACCGAGCTAAATCTGAAACGTTCGAATATGACAAAATAAAGGCCTAGGACAAAGCTCGACTTGCTCGGATCTTTTTGATAGAGCAGGAAGATTTTAATTTGACGCATGCGTAGTCTGCTTGAATTGTCCATAATGTTATTGACTTGTTGAGGTTAGAGTGTCATTTTGGCTAAATTCTGTGTTGTTATTTCTTTTCGCTCTCCAATGTTCTACAAAATCTTCGAAACTGTATCTGTTAATACCTTTATGATATCCGGCAATTGATTAACATGCAACATAAACAAACATGAGAGGTTATGTTTTATCCGATTTCTTGTAGTCCACTTCAGTTCGTTCGATATTTGTTCATTAAATAAATGGCTCCAAAGTCACGTGTAATTTATCTGTTTGCTCAGTGCTCTGATTTTCGATGTAATATCCAAACACAGCTTATAAAGATCCACCGTATGGGGAGGTTCCAGTCACTTCCAGTAGCTGCCGATTTTTTTTTTGTGGTTTTGACATTTTTTTAAAAATAAACAAATTTAAGGTAATGGTTATGTACCGGGTGTTAACGGAATCATTGGACATTACACATAGTTTCCAGTTTTCAAAATAGTAATTAATATATAATTAATAATATAAATTTTTCAGAGATAATATATACAGAAACGGAAAATTTTTCGTAATTTGAAACTTTTCCATCACTTCCCTGGAAATTACTCCAAATTTTTACATTTTGGATTCAGGAGACGATTTTAAGTACGACTGAGTAGGTTTAAAATTTTTTTTGAGACTACTTGATTTTTTTTAGAGCTATTTTTATTTTTGCATCTAGAGTACAGTGAGTGCATTCAAATCAATCAAATAGACGAAGACAATAAGAGAAAAATGTAAACGTGAGATATTTCGAATTGGTTTAGTAGCTGAGACAAATCATAATTTCCAAAATCACTAATTTGTAATTATGTCAATTTTTTCAAATGGCAACATCTTTTAGACACCCAGTAGTTAAATACTAATTTTCATGACAAATCCATCCATTGATACTTTAAAATCATATCAAATTAAATTTGGTGGATAGTACCTAATTAAAATATCGAGAAAATACGCTTATCAAGTAAGTATGCCGTTGAAAGTGAATAAAACTAGATTCAAAACATTCATTTTGCCAACAAAACAACGCTGCAAATAAAAGAAGTGTGCTGTCCGAAATGATTTATTTTAATAATGAAATACATTAAAAGATTAATTGTTACATGGTAGCAAATGTTCAAAGTGCATCTCCCCTTCTTTTTGATATTTTGAAGTGTTTGAGGGGGTGTATAAAAAACTCAACCCACACAAAAAAATCTAAAATGCTTAGATCTGGTGAGTGGGCAGGTCAACAGTTGCAATTACTCGCCCATTATACCGGTTATCTAAATGGGCCATAACTCGAGCGGCATTATGAGGCGAAGCCCCCCCCATCTTATTAGAAATACATTTGTTCAGAAATTGCAAGTGGTAAGTCCATCAATATTTCTTCAATATCGTTTTGTAGGAATTCTAAATATCACTCCCCTGTCAAAGTTCCTTGAAAGAAAATAGGTCGAATAATTTTTGTTAAAATCACCCCAGCCCACACATTTACACCAAATTTTTCCTGAAAATTACCCTGTGTTGATTTTCCTGTACCTAATATCTATTGTTGTGTTTATTGAACATTCTATTATTGGTGAATCTCGACTCATCAGAAAACAATATCAAAGAAACAAAACTCTGATTCTGAAGTACAATAACATAATCTTTCATTGCCATCATCTTCGTACAAATGCTGGTGGACTTGATATTTGAACGAGCGGTAACTATAATTTTTGAGAATCTTTCTTGCTGATTCATGACTAATTTGCACCTCGTAGCCAATTTCTCTATTAGAAGCAGTAGGATTCATTTCTGCAAAAGCCAACACGTTAATTTCTGTCACTTTATCAACGATAAAAGCTGCAGGATCGTAATCAGTTCCTCTCCCGATTTGTTTCTCCACAATTGGAAAATATTGAAAACATGTATGATGTCTGTTCGGATACCTTTGGTCATATAAATCTGCGGCGTTTCTGGAATTTTTGAGATATTCTCCAAAAATTAATAACAATTCCACTTTTTCATCCCTTGTATACATGTTAAACAATAATAACAATAATTGACAAACAACAAACCAACGAATTTAAAAATACAGAGCAAACTTAAGTTAAAAATTCACACGTATTATTATTTGCCAAACTTCTTTTTGTTTCCACAGCACACTTCTTTTATTTGCAGCGTTTTTTTTTGGGTCGACAAAATGAATGTTTGAATTTTGTTTTATTCAAAATCTCATGTTTACATTTTTCTCTTATTGTTTTGGTCCATTTGATTGATTTGTGTCCATTCACTGTACTCTAGATGCAAAAATAGAAGTAGCCCTAAAAAAATCAAGTAGTCTCAAAAAATGTTTAAAACTACGCAGTCACACTAGTCATTTCCAGGGAAACCGGAAATGATGGAAAATTGTCAAATTATGAAAAATTTGCTGTTTTTGGTGCCTGCCAAATTTAAGACTTATATCTTGAAAACTCTGGAAACTATAGTTTGTCTAATGATTCCGTTGACACCCGGTATATTATGTAGAATCATCAGACAACATTCAGTATCGTGGGTCATCCACATAGTCTACATATATGGGGCCTGAGATATAACCTGTTGCCATTGCTGTTATGTTTTAGCAAATATTTTTGTGAGTATTTTATGTTATGTGAGTCAGACCTTACTGACGGGAGTTTCTTTCTGGGAATTTTTTTCTGTGTTCAAAACATTTAAATAAACATGCTCAACCTTAAAAGGTTTGTAACGATCATGTTAGATAACTCCGTTTTTTTACATCTTTGACCTTTCTGGTTGCGCCCCTGATGGCCCACACTATTCGGCGATCTTATTTTATTCATTCTAAACTTAAAATGTGTAGACACAAAAAAAATTGGCTTTGTAACGATGATATAATTTCACTGATTTTTATATCTTGAACCATGGCCAACTCGACGGGCTGACATATGCCAGAAGTCTATTTTGTCGTTATTTAAGTTCGATAGAATTAATCAGCGCATAGAAAATGCTTGTAACAATGAGTGTCCGAAAAAGCCACTTAGCTCCCGCACCATATATGGAAATAATCGTTTATGAAACCTCAATAATATGATATTTGAAATCGTCGACCCCAAAAACTCATAAAGTGATATGCCACATAGGTAATGGGGGTAGGGTAATGGTGGTATTGGTGTTGGTGGGGGTGGATGAACTAAAAAATATATTGAGGCCTTGGGTTCTTGTACACACACTAAATTACAATTTATTTTTTTCACCACTTTTAATAATAGGGTGGGGGTGGTAATGGGAGTGCCTATTGTCTAAACATTTTTTGAGACCTCAGCTTCTCCTATATATACTAAATACTAATTTTATGGACTCTTACTTGCTTATTTACCTATTTACCTACATTCACCCCAATTTACCCAACCCTTCAACGAAATAAGATAAAATTATCTGTTCCAGATCTCGTTAAAATATATACGTGTAACATTTTTTTTAATCTCCTTATTTACATTAAATTTCAAGTCAATATCGTAAACGGTTCCAGAGTAATCGCGCAAAAAAGTTACAGACAGAACGATAGATAGATAGATGACAGACAGATTTTTTTGCTAAAATTTAAAATCTCGACGTTTCATGACATTCTAAGCCTATTTGAACAATACGAATTTTCCAATATTTTTTTTGCATTACTATACTTCCACTGGATGTGGAAGTAAAAGATGTAGGTCGCGTACTTACTCTCAGTGGCACCACGTAAGAGTGAATTGTGCCATATTCGAGCCAAGTGTCAATAAAATATGTGTTCTGAGTCTGCCACGTCCGACTGCAAATTCTGCTCGTTTTCATTAAATACAGCAATGATAATACTGTAATACGGAGACGAGTCTTTAATTAAACTTAACTCAACAAAAAGCAACGAACCAGTCCTGCGTCAAATATTATATAAAGCACCACTCAAATCCCAGTAGGCCAGGTCGCTGATTGGATATTGCGCTGAAAGTTTGATTTCCATTTGCATGCTGACTGTTTTAGTTATTTACCCTAAGCATGCAAACTGGTCTATCAAGCATTGTCTTCTATGTTTTGCTAGTTAAACACTAAAGGGTGTTACACGGTTGATAAATTTAATTATTTTACGGGATTGCGTGTTTAACTCTGCCGCGCCTAAAATAAATTTGAATTGATTTATTTATTTCGTATTTGACACTGTTTATACGATAATTATAGAACATTTCATTGTTTTTTATTTTACTGTTCTAGTTGCTAAAATGTAAATTACGCTATAAACATCTAAATGTGTTGAGTAATTTATAACAGACTGTTTTAAAACACATAAACTTGACGGGAGAAAGCACTCAAGAGGTGTTTAATGCTCTTAGTAATATATCTAGATAATAAAACCGTATGGGTACATTAGTGTAGCTTTGGACAATAATTTACAATTTGTGGTAAAATTAAAATTTCCGTTCAAGACTTTACACGGAGCTTTATAGGTCAGAACGTTATTAAGGGCTAGAAACCATCAACCATACAATCGACGTCTGCAATTTTATTTCCGTGAACTTTACAGCCGGCACATATGACAAACATTATTTTATCGTCTTTTATCATTTATTAATCCTAAATAATAATTTTTATGACTTTGAACTTTTAAATAACAGATTTTAGAAAGTAGTAACGTTGAAAGGTAAATTTTTGGGATATTAGAAAATAAATCTAGTACGTTCTTCAGAAGGAAATTGTTTCCTTATTTTTACAAAACTACTAGGGTAATGGCACCAGTTATTGACAGTGTACCAGTAATTGACAAAATTCATAAATTGGCGCCTAAATCTGTTAAACAAATACCTTTTTAGTTCTGCCACGAGTAGGAGCCACTAGATAGCATTGGCCATCTAACTCTGAAGTCCATTTGTTAGTGAGTTGCAGGCTGAGCAAGTTATATGTGTTTAAAGTGAAAACGGTATATTTTGTTAAGAATTTCACAAGAAAGACTGATCTGAAATCTGAAATCATCTTTATGTAGGTAAGTTTATTTAAATATTTTATGAGAGAGCATAATTAAGTTGGTTTTATTAAAGACGCGTAACCAAGTATTTTTGTTAAAACTTCTAAAATAGTCTAGAAAATAAGACTGTCAATTACTGGTTCTCAAATGTGGCTAGATACCAGTAATTGACAGAATTGTCAATTATTAGAAAAATAGTGTCAATTACAGAATTGTCAATTATTAGAAAAATAGTGTCAATTACTGGTTTGATTGTTTCAGATTGTACATCAGATTGTACATTTTCAAACAACATGCCGAATAATCGTCAGCTTAAAAAACCTAAATTTCTATATACAGAGGCATCAATGAACAAAGCATTAGCTGCCGTTAAAAATGGAATGAAACCCATCCAAGCTAGTAAAGTATATGGAGTCCCAAGGTCAACTTTAATTTATAAATCTACTGGGAAAAGTCCCGTGGAAAGAAAAATGGGCCCCAAGTCTGTTTTATCACAGGACCATGAAATATTATTGGTAAATTGGATCAAAGAAATGGCTAAAAAGGGATTTCCTATTGTAAAATGGGACTTATTAGCTTCTGTAGAAAAAATTGTGAGAGAAATGGGAACACTGATGGTAAACCTGGACGGAAATGGCTCAATTTATTTTTAAAGAGGCATCCTTCAATTTCAAAACGGGTTGTTGAAAAATTGACCACTTCCCGAGCATCCGTAACCGAGGAAGATTTGAAGGAATGGTTTAGGGACACAAAGTCTCTTTTAATGAAAGAGGGCCATTTTGATATCCTAAAAAACCCCGGCAGAGTCTTCAATACAGATGAATCGGCTTTTATGTTATGCCCTAAGTCAGAGAAAGTGTTAGGAATTCGGGGACAAAAGAATGTGTACGAAATTACAGGTAACAGTGAAGGAGTCTCTTACTGTTTTAGTTACCGGGAATGCAGCAGGTAATACTGCTCCTACAATGATTATTTTCCCTTTTGTGCGATTACCAGCAGAAATAGTGAAGACTGTTCCACCTGAGTGGGCTATAGGTAAATCGGATAAAGGGTGGATGAATTCAGAAAATTTCTATGAATATATTACCAACTGTTTTCATCCATGGTTGTTATCCTCCAATATTCAAATGCCTATAATTTTGTTTCTGGACGGCCATACGAGTCATTTAACATTACATCTAAGTAAATTCTGCGCTGAGAATGGTATCATAGTCACATCACTTCATCCAAATGCCACTCACATAATTCAACCGCTTGATGTTGCGGTATTTCGGCCGTTAAAGCTTGGCTGGCAAAGAACAATTCATGCCTGGAAGATGGAGAATATTCATCAACATCTCACCAAATATAATTTCGCTCCTTTACTTGACCGCGCAATAAGAGAATACTTATAAATGAGTTTAAGCTGTGTGGGCTCTATCCTTTCGATGCAGATGCCGTTGACTATTCTAAGTGTGCACATACGAAATCGACAGCAAATTCAGCAAGTGTAGAACATCAACAGTCAAATCTTGTGTCACTGACTTTAAAGAATTTTTTGAAATAAATCCAGAGGAGGAGTGGATAGGTGAAAAACAAGAGCTCTACCAAGTCTGGAAAACTTTCAAATTAGATTACCCAACTCCCAATTCATCTTCGGTTTCTGTCATTGCTGTACCAAATCACCCACTTAGAGAAGTGACAAATACGACTACTTTAGAAGAACCTACTACTCAGGAAACCCCCGTTATTAATGAAAAAACTCCTCCAAAGAGGCAAAATATGGCTGACTGTTCTATAGTTAATACCACCCCTATATCTCAAAATATTACATCAACGTCAATAAAAGAAAATACTGGTGATCGACTTGCCAGAATAATTTCACCATCAACTGATGGTAAGGGCGTTCCTTCTCCATTTAAGAAAGTGCTTTTCTGGCCTGGGACACCACAAAAAAAAAGAGAAAAACTAATAATGTCACTAAAATACCTAGTGTTGTGTCGTCTAAGTTATGGCAAGAGTATTTTGAAAAGAAGAAAAAGAAAAAGAGGAAAAGGAGAAAAAGGTCTTGGAGAAAAGGGCTGAAAGAGAGAAAAAAAAATTAGAAAAGCAGAAACAGAAAAAGAAAATTCCCAGTGATAGTGAGTCGACTGATTCAGAAACTATGTCATTTGCAGAAAACGATGATGAAACATTGACAGAAGTAATGGAGCAATACATAGCTGAAGGTAGCGAAAACATTGTGGAAGAAAATGTTTCACCACAACTTGGCCAGTGGGTTCTAGTTGAACTTTTAACTGAGAGGAACAAAAAACAACACTATGCTGCACAAATTATTGGCGAAGGGGAGGATTCTTTCACTATAAAATACTTAAAAAAAAAATCAGATAATTCTTCTGTGTTCATATGCCTTCTAACGAAGACATATCTGATGTAACTAGCAGAAACATAATTAAAATACTTCCAGAACCTAATGTCGGTCGTAGAGGGGAAGTAATTTTCAATGTAAGATTTGCAGCATATAATATGCATTAATTGCCTCATATATATTTTATTAAAGTAAGTTTATATAGTGGTT
This sequence comes from Rutpela maculata, assembly GCA_936432065.2. Taxonomy (NCBI): domain Eukaryota; kingdom Metazoa; phylum Arthropoda; class Insecta; order Coleoptera; family Cerambycidae; genus Rutpela; species Rutpela maculata. Next base: position 247,177,403 of record OW386285.2, read on the forward strand.
AACTTCTTACTCTAAAAATGTGTAAAGGAATCTATTTTCTAAATAAAAATTTAAGACAAAATTTTATTGTATGTTTACTTAAGTATGCGACTTAAAATAGCTTGTCATTTACTGGATAAATTGGTGTCAATAATTGGATAATTTTGGTCAATTACTGGACTTTTGGTACTTGCTCTACTTTAATTTTTTTTGTATTGTTATTTGAAAAAAGAAATTAAAACTGATCGATGTTATGATTATTACACATATACATGAATTAAGAAAAAAATTGTTATGACTTAAATGCTTTAACCGGAAATATTACTGCATAATTTGGGTTTTGAAATATTTAAAGTGTCAATTATTGGCCCCTTTACCCTAGTTATAGTCCTAGCACAGAAAAGAGAACTACCAGAAACGACACTTGATAGTCCGGGAGCCCGTGTATAAAATGACTGACTATCCGGCGAACTTTGACAATATGAAAAATGGATTGTTCGTATATAAGTTAGCAATGAATGGACCGTCAGCTGGTTGGGTAGCGGTGGGGGTGGCTGTCAAAGGGTTGAAAACACGTAAAAAAAATTGAGAAAAAAAACTATCCGGCGAACGCTGAAACTTATATGAGGGGAAGATTATGTCATATAATGAAAGTAGAACATAGTCAGCTGGACGGGGGGCGTGGATTTACCGTCAGCTGATCGATCAAATAGGTCCAAAAACATGAAAATTTAAATTATTCGGCGAACTTTAAAATTTGGGTATAAGATAATATTTATACTGAAATTCATGAAAAACATAGTCAGCTGCAAGTATGTGGGTGGAAAAGTCGTCAGCTTGTACAGAACAATGCTGAGTATTGATCGCCTGCGAGGCAGCGCGCATCACCTTTCTTGCATCAGCTGACGAATTTTCCACTCACATACTAGCTGACTGTTTATCGTTAGTCTTAGTATGAATATTATCATATACCCGAATTTCAAAGTTCGCCATAAAGATTTAATTAGTAATATCGATATTGATAACTTAATGTTAGAAAACGTGCGTGCGGCATTCCCGAGTTTCTTTTTTTAATTTGATTAAATATTCAATTTATTATTAATATACATTATTATATTCACGCCTTGCTCTCATGATCACAATTGTAGTTCTACTATCGTCCACTGTGTGGCGCCACGAATAACAAAGCTAAAATGTATTTGTCCCTCCCTGTATTACCTTTCTCACTCATCTTCAGCTGTCAGTTTTCTATTTTCGTGTACTGTAATGGTCGGCTACGAAATACTCGCCGGAAAATGGTTGAAAATAAATGAAAATACATTTCATCACCGAAGATTCATAATCTTTTAAAGAGGTATTCGTCAATGAAAAAGAAAAGGTGATGCAACGATGTATATACATTCCTAAATATGACTTATCACTAAACGTCCCAACAAATAGGGAAATGGAGGACGTAGCTAGTCCCACAGTAAGTTGAAAGCAAAATTCAGAATTTAATTTCAGGTTTTGGGTTGAGAATAGGAAATATTATACATAGTGGATTGGATAAAGTGCACTAGAAGGTCGTGAATAAAGCAGACTGGTTATATAAATTATAAACCTAGTTGACTTCGTTATAAGTCTTCTAGAAAGTCATGTATATGACAAGCAGCAGACCCCCTTGTAAAAATTAGAAACCTAGTTAACTTATGTATGTTTTCTAGAAGGTCATGTGTATGACAAGCTGCAGACCCTTATAAAAATTATAAGCCTATTTAATTTGACTAAGTCTCTAGAAGGTCATGGTATGACAAATTGTTGGTTGGCCAGGAAAGAGAAATTTAAAAACAGGTATGTATTTAACATTTTAGGTAGTATATATCGACATAAGAAAAGTACAGGTGCAAAAGAAATAAGCCCATCAAACTTGGACAAAGCCAACGGGCAATTCAGAAAGAAGAAGGGGGGGAGGGGGACAAGCTCTCGCATGTAATTGCCAATCAGTAAATGATGCAGTTAGAGGTTGTTGGCAGATCAGATATATACCATGAGCAGTCTCTGTTCAGCCAACGTGGTTGGTGGTAGCCTCGACAAATTTGTCAGGGGAGTTACTGCAGAACACACCCTTGAATGGTTGGTTATTTGGGGGCAATTTATCAGAAAGATTTGAATTTAAAAACGCCTCGTATGAATTTACAGGAATTCCTTGGTCTCTGTAATACTCTCTTAGACTTTAACAAACTCTTAATAAGGGTAATAATAAAACATCTTTATTAAAAAAATCAAAAAAAAAAAACAAAGTATCCCCCATTATTATTTCTCTTAAATAGTATCAAAATTGATGCTCAGTAATAGTGCCTTTTAGCTTACACTTAAATGGTAAGGATTACAGGATTTGGAGAACTAGGTAAAGAATTATGTTTTTATTGCATTTTATGAGAACGATTTTAAATAAGGATGTTCTAAATCTGGTATATTGAACATTATCTCATGGAATAAGCAAAGGATAAGAGGTGTAATTTTGTCCTATTATTTACATTTAATCAACGTAATATTCATTCTGGCAGATCTTGGCTTGTCATGTTTACGGAGCTCATATATAAGTCTACAACATGAATTTCTGTAATCTGCTTCAGTTTGTTGTGTTCAAACAGAGTTCATAGGTATAAGAAACTACAATAATTTAAGTGTGTTACTTAACACCAACACTTCACAGAGATTTTTAGACGTATTGAAATTTAATATATGTCTGTGGAATGTAAAGGTTTTAAATTCATGTAGATTTTTTGAATTACCTTGTTTACTTGTGAATTGAATTTTAAGGGTTGTCAAATATTACACCCAAAGCTTTCTGCTGATTTAATATGGAAAGAATTTCTCCATTTATTTTATTTGCATCAAACTATTACATCTCTACTTCATTTATGCCACGGAATATCAGTAGCGTATCTGTATATTTTTTCTGTTGGTCAGTAACCCATGGGGAACGGCTTAATAACGTAAAACAATATTACATGTTATGCTTAAGTTTATCGCAAATTTAAGAAAAGTAACAATATAAGTTTCTAGAAATTTATACAATACTGATTTTATGATGTTGGAAGTTTCCCAGAGAAGCACCTTGAGATACATAATTGACTACGTGTCATTCAAAGATATAAGAACTGGCAAATATTTACTATAGATTGTAGAGAAAATAACTAAAATATACCCCATCACTGAGTCTAGGTGGCTTTATGTAAAACAATTTTAACAGGCTAAATACTTGACTTAAAAGCCTATGGGTCATACAAAAATAATATCATAATTGCACGGTATAGGTGCACGTGTGGAATAATTTTTTGACCAGAGATGTAAATATGGTAAATCATTTGAAAATTTATAAAAGATGTAAGTATATAAACATAAAAGTACTTAACAACAACATAAGCAAACTTTTGTTGTTTTTAAGTTAAACTAAAATTTAAAATGATTTTATCATAAACAGTCTCAATTAAATGATTATTTATGTCTGACTTGTACCTAATTAGCATTAGCACATTTTGTAAACAAGTTAAAAGATTGCGATGTTTTATTCAGACTTCAAAGGAATAGTGAGTAAGCTTTCCCTGGTCGCAGGACTATTATGGGACAAATCTTGAGTAATAACAGCAATAATATTTATTGGTGTATATAATATACATTTTTTATATTTTACTTTGAAAATAGGATGTTAGAAAATCTAATGCCATGTCATATAAATAATTAAAATATTTGCAATCATTGTAAAAGAAATTGTTTAGCAATGCTTATGCTTATTCTTGTAAACGTAGGCGTGTCAAATATATACAAATATATAAATTAAAATTCTAAATGTACCATGGCAATTCATCTCACAAACACCTAAGTCCTGCAAAAATTCCAAGGCATATTTTGCAAATGAATATACGGTTAATGTGTGCACTGTTTCCCCAATTTATGATGCCATATCTCAAATGGCAGTGAAAATTTACAATGCCTAGACATAAACCTTAACCCATAGGAGCTAAACTTTAATCTAAAGGGCCTTCCATAGGAGACAATACACATAGTGACGGCATCCAGAAGTGACATCAATGAAAAATAACACAGTGGTTGTTTAAAATTATGGTGGAGATATTGCATATAATAATAATAATAATAAATGTTTTATTGCTTCAGGCTGAAATATACAAACAATAAGATAACAATATACGAAATAATTATGCCTGAATGCAAAAGGCAGAGTTCGCACTTATTCGATGTGAACATCGAAAAAGCAGCGCTCTTACACTCAACCTTAGCCTCGTTGTATATAATATCAACTTATCCCACATACAATTACTTCGTTTATTGAATTCTGCCATTCTTAACAGATTTTTCTGAAAAGGTTTCCTTCCGTAAATTGCTCTCGCTCTGCCTTAGTATTGATGCCTTTTTGATAATTAGAGTATAACAATAAAATTAAGAGATTTTCAAGGTGTACAAACCTTAAGCCTACTGCTTCAAGATATGGTAGTATATTATGGTACCCCACCATAATTGTAAACTACTTAAATACATTTTTGTATACTTTCCTTGAATATTATATGAATTAATCACCCTCATCCTTGTTCTTATAACGATTCGTAAGGCACAAACAATTTCTATGATTGAGCTTAATAACAGTCATCAAATGAAAACAAGTTCTGAGATTTTATCAGCCAGTTTCACAATCGTTATTTAACTAATGGTTATGATTTGACCAATAGTTTTATTATAAAAATCTGTTACATTAACAGCCAGTTTTACAATTGTTGGTTGATTAATAGTTAGGATTTGACCAATGATTTATTACTATAGAGGCAAGGATGTCTGGTAAAGTTGTGTTTACTAATAATTATAACTTTCATAGTACAGGATCCGTACCTATCTTAGACTATCAGGTTCTGGTTTTAGTCAACCAAAAAGATAGCCAGTGATTGTGAGGCTGGCTCTATGACTGATAGGATTTAAAATTTAAGGGCATTATAATGAAATATTTAAACGCTCCACAGGGCAGTACAAATGTTCGGAATAATTTGCAAGGGTTACAACAGGCATATTGTAAAAAAAAACAAAAAATTCAAATATGCTCACATTAAACGAAATACAGGACATGTTTAGCGGAACCTTTAAATTAATATTCTTGTTTATGGAAAAGATTTTAATGCAATCTCTCGAAGATCTCAAATCGCTCTGAACATCTACAATTGTGATCATGAGAGCAAGGCGTGAATATAATTATAAGATTAAACGAACTTACCTTAAGTGAAGTTCGATCTTAATTATATGAATGCCTTGCTCGAAATGATCAAACCCTCCCCGCCCACTCAGAGTTACCTTTTGCGGTACTGAACTTAGAGTTGTTAAGATTGCTATTCAAAATAAAACGATTTTATTTTCAAGATCGAATTGTCAACTCCGTTATTAAAATTACCTATTCGTCTTACATGGAAATATCTACAATTTGTTATGCAATCCCAAATATTCCGTAGGTAGTATGTATTTGGCAGATCAAATAATAATACAAAAAATTATTTATTTTGGTAAAGATTAGATTGAATCGAATCTGAATTTTCAAAGACCAAACTTAACAGCTCTAGCTACTCTAAATAAACCCTTGATCATTTGATTTGAGATCATATTAGGTCCGTTCCTTTGCACGGGAAGTGTGACACTAATTTTGAGTGACAGAGATGGCATCAATGCGGATAGCATAAGTTAAAGAGAGACAATCTTACACCAGTGCAGCTAAGCGCTACACTTGTAGTGCAAAGGAATGAACCTATCTTGCTCTAAAGAAACTGACAGCTGAAGATGAGTGAGAAAGGTAATACAGGGAGGGACAAATACATTTTAGCTTCGTTATTAGTGGCGCCACACAGTGGACGATAGTAGAACTACAATTGTGATCACTTCGAGCAAGGCGTTCATATAATTAAGATCGAACTTCACTTAAGGTAAGTTCGTTTAATCTTATAATCTTATGAGAATACAAATTAATACATTCGTATATTTCAAAATTATACAGAATGATCTGCTCAGAAAAGGACAATGTTAAAAATAGCTAATTTTTGGCCCCTATCCCGGAACGCATAAAACCCAGAGAAAATGGGAGAGGCTCAAGATTAATAAAAATACATCTTTGTGGTACCAAAAGCCTGGGGAAAATTTTATTTCACCCCCAAAAACATAAAAACAACCACTAAAATGCTATAAATAATAGCTTATACCGAATGTGAAAATTATATTTATTTTATGATAACTATTAGGTATCGATTCAATAGAGATAACAAAAAAGGTAAAAACTACCCCAATCCGCACCCTCATCGGGGGATGGAACGAGATACACAGCATCTCATATTAAGAAAATAGGTACCAAGGTGATTAAAAATGTACAAAATGATTTTTTAATATTAGTTGAGCCAGACCTTCAACTGTTCCTGACCTCAGCATCCCCGTTTTCAAAAACAACCCTTATAAGGGTATGAAATAATATTCGCAGCAAGTAGTATTACAAAAAAGCGCTTTAGCTAGCGACCCTGGAAACTACCAAACTACCCTACTATTCGGGGTGCAATTCTATTCACAGTATCGGATACTAAAAAAATGCCGCGGCACTTATTAGTAATGCGCCAAATTATTTTCTACTAGTAAAAGGGACAGATATTCACTTTGTCTTGACGTGAGTATCCTCATTACGAAAAACTACCTCTATATCAATATGAAAAATATTTACCGCACGTAATATAGATCTATTGCAAAATAGATCTTTATGGTTTTAGTCAACACATTTTTTTAATAAAGAACAAATAGCGAGTTATTTAGCAACCTCGAAACAACCAAACTATCCTATTCAGGTGGTAGAATCTTATTCACCGCTACAAATACTAAAAAATAAGAAACAAGGTGATTAAAATGAATCAACACCAACTCCAGTTTAGGGATGACAGGCACTATAGATAACTAATGTTAAAAAAAAAGATTATCAATTTATGAATTGTATAGAATCATATGAAAATATTACAGCAACACTTATATATACTGATTACCTAATAGTATCCCTATAAAGAAAATCTGCCGTTATTTAAAGATGTTAGAACATCATCTAGTACAGAATATTTGCAGATCAAATTAAAATAAAATGAAAGGTTGGTTCTTATGTCTGCATTTAATAGATAGATGTTGAAGATAGTTAATCACTGCAAGGGTTGAAAATGATATTAGTTTATTCTCTGTTACATTATTCCAATTATTCCAATGTAAAGGTACTTCTGGATAAGCTTCAGTTGTTGGAGAAAAGGGTAAATGGATACTTTCAAAGAAGGATTATTTGGCCACTTATTATGTTCTGCAGGATGTACCACGAAGAGGCGATCCTTTTTACATTCAACATTTTTTTTGCTATTTTTTTTTTCTTACTGGTGAACTAACTGTATATAGGTAGCAAAATGTTAACTATAATACTATGTGTATGTGCAGTATTATAGTATAGGTATATATAGGTAAAAATTAAATGTTCACACACTCAAAATCGCAAACAAGTGTCACTAGAATACCTCTGCGAAACCTGAGTGTTTATTTGGTAAACATCTTTATTGATACATTGTGTAATCTTTTAATTCCAAATAAATATTATTATTATTGTTATATTATTATAATGTGAAACTCTCTGATGATTTAATAAACATTCTTCTAAAAATGCAATTATATATAATTACTCCTACATATGTATATGTATATAATAATGTAATAATTATAATATAATAATTTATTATTTATTTTTTATTAATCCCTTGTAGGGGTTGCTTTTGAAAATGATGCTGAGGTCGGATCAGTTGAAGGTCTGCCTCAACTAATATTAAAAAATCATTTTGTATATTTTTAATCACCTATTTTTTTAATGTTACATGCTGCGTATGGCGCTCCATCCCCCGAATAAGGTGTGGATAGGGGTAGTTTTTACCTTTTCTGTTATCTCTATTGAATCGATACTTAATAATTATCATAAAATAAATATAATTTTTACATACAGTATAAGCTGTTATTTATAGCATTTTAATGGTTGTTTTTATGTTTTCAGGGGTGAAATAAAATTTTCCCCAGGCTTTTGGTACCGCGAAGATGTATTTTTATTAATCTTGAGCCTCTTCCAACCATTTTCTCTGAGTTTTATGCGTTCCGGGATAGGGGCCAATAATCAGCTATTTTTAACATTGTCCTTTATTTAGTTTAGAGAAAATAAAAATAAATTTATTCGGCTTCCGATAACAGATCTTCCTCATTCTCATTTTCATCCAACCCATCACTCTCTTGATGCTTAGTGGGTGAAAGATCATTTTTCTCTTTGTCACTCGCATCTAAAAAAAATAATTATTTATAAAAAATTGATTAAGATTATAATAGGATGAAAAGTGAAAAGCACAAATGATATAATACCTTCAGTATTTTCGGCATCTCGGATAATCATTTCCACTTATGGAGGTAATTGATCTCCATCAAACCACTTGCGAGTTAAATTTGTTTTCCTCAAGCTGTCACCCATAACCAAGGGATCTAATGTAGATGGCACTTATTTTTGTGCGTTGTTCCAAATCGTATACATACATACACAGTTCTTAAAACGTACTGTACAATTTCCGATTTCGACGGAGGCGAGAGAGATGCATCAAAATTTTGGTCTGGTAACTGAAATTCGTTATCATTTTCGCTAAATTTAGATACCTTAGTAAAGGTAGCTACACGAGCATTATTGACGTTTTTTATAGCTTTAAACCCATACATCGTGCAAACAAACTTCTCTATTATGTTAACGACATTATTTAGGTTCTCCTCTGGTAAATTATTCAAACTTTTAAATGCTTCAATAACTTCTTTTAGAAGATCTTTCAATGTATTGGGCAAGTGATGAAATGGCTCCGTTCTTAGGTAGTAAAGCCCTAAATGCTGAAACTGCTATAGTTATTGAGTTCGAAACGACGATATCCAATCTAGTGTCACTCAAGAAACCGTCGTGTTCTAGTCACGAGGAGGCGGACACTAAAATGATTTTTCACGTATAAATGAGAACACCAGTGTAGTCATAAGTTCAGATATTGACATTTCTATCATCATGCTGGGAAACATGGAAAATGTACATAATAATGTAAACATTTGGATAAAAATGGAGATAAAGAAACGTAGGAAATAAAGAACGATTTTTATACCTAAACGATTTGTATTCAGCACTTGGCAACGACTTGTGTAACGCATTGCCTGCTTTCCACGGTTTCGCGGAATGTGATTATAATCCCGCATTTTTTAAGAAAGGAAAGCATTTTACTATATTAAGAAAAGATCAAGAGTTTATTGAAGCATTTAAAAGTTCGAATAATTTACCAGAAGAGAACCTAAATAATGTCGTTAACATAATAGAGAAGTTTGTTCGCACGATTTATGGGTTTAAAGCTATAAAAAACGTCAATGATGCTCATATAGCTACCTTCACGAAGGTGTATAAATTTAGCAAAAATGATAACGAATTCCGGTTACCAGACAAAAATTTTGATGCATCTCTCTCGCCACCGTCGAAATTGGAACTTGTACAGCACGTTTTAAGAACTGTATATGTATACGATTTGGAACAACGCGCACAAACAAGGGCCATCTACATTAGATCCCTTGGTTATGGGTGACAGCTTGAGGAAAACAAATTTAACTTGCAAGTGGTTAGATGGAGATCAATTACCTCCATAAGAGGAAATGATTATCCGAGATGCCGAAAATACTGAAGGTATTATATCATTTGTGCTTTTCACTTTTCATCCTATTATTATCTTAATCAATTTTTTATAAATAATTATTTTTTTTAGATGCGAATGACAAAGAGAAAAATGATCTTTCACCCACTGAACATCAAGAGAGTGATGAGTTGGATGAAAATGAGAATGAGGATGATCTGTTATCGGAAGCCGAATAAATTTATTTTTACTTTCTCTAAACTAAATAAATTTTCTGAGCAGATCATTCTGTATAATTTTGAAATGTACGAATGTATTAATTTGTATTCTCATAAAATAATGTATATTAATAATAAATTGAATATTTAATCAAATTAAAAGAGAAACTCGGAAATGCCGCCCGCACATTTTTTAACATTAAGTTATCAATAACGATATTACTAATTAAATCTTTATGGCGAACTTTGAAATTCGGGTATATGATAATATTCATACTAAGATTAACGATAAACACAATCAGCTGCAAGTATGTGGGTGGAAAATTCGTCAGCTGATGCAAGAAAGGTGATGCGCGCTGCCTCGCAGGCGATCAACACTCAGCACTGTTCTGTACCAGCTGACGACTTTTCCACCCACATACTTGCAGCTGACTATGTTTTTCGTGAATTTCAGTATAAATATTATCTTATACCCAAATTTTAAAGTTCGCCGAATAATTTAAATTTTCATGTTTTTGGACCTGTTTGATCGATCAGCTGACGGTAAATCCACCGCCCCCCGTCCAGCTGACTATGTTCTACTTTCATTATATGACATAATCTTCCCCTCATATAATTTTCAGCGTTCGCCGGATAGTTTTTTTTCTCAATTTTTTTTACGTGTTTTCAACCCTTTGACAGCCACCCCCACCGCTACCCAACCAGCTGACGGTCCATTCATTGCTAGCTTATATATATACAATCCATTTCACATATTTTTAAAGTTCGCCGGATAGTCAGTCATTTTATACACGGGCTCCCGGCCTATGAGCTTCCCGCCAAAATTCCATTGCCGCCATTTTGTTGTTAGTACATCCGTCAGTTCATTTATTGTTTTAGGTTAAAACAATAAAGTGCGGTAAATGACAGTCTGTGACATAATACCGAAATAAATTATTAAAATGTTTTAGTGTTATTGTGCTGTGTTAATAGTAATTTTTATTAGCGATATGAGTAAACGAGGTGGAACCGTTCGCTGTTGAGGAATGTACAAGTAGTACGACAGGAAAAGATATTCGTTTATTTAGGTTTCCTAAGGATTCCCAAAGGTATTTTATTATTGATGTAAATTATAAGATATTTGTTGTGAACCTTTCTTCTTTTAAGGTCCGTATTGTGATTGGAAGCATGCGATTGTCGGGATTTGGCAAGTAAAAGTTCAACCGAACTTTATAACAATTTTAAGTTGTGCGCACGACAAATATGTATCAAAATAAATTGCTACCAATTGCACTTACCTACTATTTTTCCTCAACTTGGTAGTTTAAACAGAAAAAAAATTAATATTTCCTCAGAACAACCTCCCAGTAATGCCTGCAGTACACTCTCGCCGAGGCGTTGCGAGGGCAGGCGAGCGCGAGAGTGTACTTGCTGCTCTCGCATCGCCCCGTGCGCCCTCGCCTTGTCTCGTTAACGCACTCGCCTGCCCTCGCAACGCCTCGGCGAGAGTGTACTTGCTACGCTCGCATCGCCCCGTGCGCCCTCGCCTCGCCTCGTTAACGCTCCGATTTGTGTCGGTTTTTTGGCCACGAGTCAAAGGGAACACAAGCCGCGAGGCCGAGGGCACCTAGTATATTCTCACTTGCTCTCGTCTAGGGAGCTGAATGTTTGCAAAAAGGGCAATTGTTAATTAAAAATTTGTTGCAACTTACCTAATTGACGAAAAAAATTTGAAAATTATCGACCATAAAGATCTTACAGATGAATTTAGAAAAAAATATTACGTCGAAACGCGACAAAACTCAAAGGCAAATTTTTACTCTAGTGCTTATCCAGTCGTTCTAATTAATCGTACTAATTAACTAATCGCTCTAATTAAGTTCTATTCAACAAAAATCAGGTATTGTGAGAACGTGAACAAAAATAAAAACTTATTTTATTTTCTCTCATGAAGAGTGACTTTTATTTCAAACTTAACTCATATACAGGTTGTTCAAAATTCACGGAACAAAAAGTGGGTGATAGTGCAGTGTCTTCTGTACACGAATTAATTACAGACAGACAGAAATTGGTACCAAGATTCTTGTTTCGTTCATGGCCCGAAACAATAAAACTTTCTTTTGGCCCAATAAGGAAGATAGGCAGGAGCTGAAGTGCACTGGAATTTTGAGCAAATTAAAAGATGCACCGGTTCCAATTTCATCAAAATATTTTAAAGTTTTAAATAACGATGAAATCGACACACTTTTTAACCAAATATTTAATAAGTAGTACGTAGTAGATTTTGTAACTTCTTGTTTTATTTCATTTTTTTAAATAGGCATTAAACATTATAATTTTGTTCTATTTTGTTTTCATTTGTTTATTTTCATATCAATTCGAAAGTTTATTATACTGTTAGTAATTAGGTCATTCTGATGACGAGAGTCATTCTGTGTCATTCCGATGATACATTGTTAACTTAATTTTTGTACTACATTACACAAAAAAACGTTTGGAAACCATACTTCTTGGAGAAAAATTAAGTAAACTTAACCTGAGAAACCTAAAATCTGGTGCCCTAAAACATCATACAGAGTTTAGAAGCATTTATAAGGCTAATTTGCTTATTAATTTATTAATTTTCTTTAAAAATATGGTCTGGCTGGGTTATTAGGCTACAGATGAGGGGGTTGATTGCCGTTTTGCAAAGATTACCTCATAACTAACATATTCTGAGAATTTTATCGACTTTGGATTTCTGGAATAATATTGTAACAAATATTTTTTTACAGTCAAGGAAATATTTTGATGTCCATTTCATGTAATTTCCTTTATGGGCATTTTTCATATGCTTAACCGGCTACACCCTTTATTAATTCAGGCATGTTTCATTGTTATACAGTGAGGTAAATAATAATAATTAAAATCACATTTAAATTTTCAACACTCACCTTGTTCTATTTCGATGAATTGTTTTCATCCACCATCTTCTTGGTTTCCAAGGATTTTTAATTTTGTATTTTTTGTATATATGCACATAATTAAAATATGCAAACGCACAATAAGCTGCAGCAGCGGCAATTTCAGCAACGTCCATGTCATTATTAGAAAATATTATTTTCAACATAATTTTTTTCTTTAAAATGCTAAGAATCATGTCATGTAATTCAATACTTCGTCAGTATTAGCTAGAAGAGTAGTTGTTTTGATTGATTCTCCAATAATGAGTGTTTTTAAGTATTTACCTAATTAGTATATTAGCGTGCCCAGATTAGGGCAACAATATACAGAAAGTAGGTAATTTCGTAATAAATAAAAAAGTGTGTAAGTTGTGATTTGCTTAATACCTAAATAATATTTTCCAATCATGATAAAAGCAAATAAATAAAATTAATTAATTGTAAAAATATCCATGTCTTTCATTCACATTACTAAAAACAGACATTTGCCGAGCGGTCTCGGCGAGAGTGTACACATCGCTCTCGTGCTTCCTCACCTCTTGGTAAATGTCTCGTCGAGATATTCGCCGAGCAGTCTCGGCGAGAGTGTACTGCAGGCATAAGAAATTACAGATTTTCTCAGGCGAGATATTGTACTGATTTTAATACATTTTGTGACTTTATTTATATTAAGAATACAATTGTTCGTAGAGACAATTTTATCCAGTTTACTTTAATAGTTTTAATGTCCATTATAAGTAGAATTCTTCGAATAAGGTAATTGTTTTCAGCCTGTGTAAAGTTTGTTTATAAACATGCTGTTTAAATTTCCCGCCAAAATTACCAGCAACAAAATGACGAAGGTCACAAAAAAACATCAACGGCGGTGCTGAGAGTGCCGCTTCTGGTAGTTCCTTATTCTGTGGTCCTACTCACGCATATTTTATATTTTAAACAAATATCTGTAATTAAGAGTATATTCCTGTAGATATGTTTTCAAATCACTCATTTTTTTATGGTCATCAGATGTTACAGTAGTGCAAACAACTTCTTGTGATCAAACAATTTCACTTAGAAGTGGCATTTCTACGGCTTCTTGATTAAATGGCAGTGTTTCCTTTTGAGGATAGGGCATCATTCTGGTTATGAAAGGGTCTAATGTCAGAAGTGGCCTGTTTAATAGATCAAAGTTGCAATGTTCTCGTCAAACGTCATTAACGGTTGACCAACTATTGCTCCTTAACAGGTATTTCTAATGTAATTTGCAACCAATCGTAGTTATTCCTAATGAAAGTACGTTCTGTTCTGTTAGCAGCAAACCATTTGGTCTTTATTTCAAACTTCACAAAAGAAAATTTGCCTAGAAATTCTTTTTTTCTTCCTTGGGAAAGGTCCCAAGCAGAAAACAAGCAATACGAACCATTCATTGTGCCAAGAAAAATTTCAAGTCGAGAATTATTTAATTTCGTCTTAGTAGCTGAGTATGAAGTCATAACTGCTCGAAAGTATGTGCTTAAGTTATAAAGTACTTATAATTTACTTGGAATATTTCTTCAGAGTACAAGGGCCTTGAGCGTAATTGTGCTGTGTTAAAAATCATCTAAAACTTCCCCTAATAATATCTTAATATATCATAAATAAATTAAGTTATGTTGCAAGTCCAAATTAACGTAAGTTTTTCTTAGAAAAGTGCCTTTAGTGTCCACAGGCCTGCAAGGTGAAAATTTACATAATATTGATCAGAGAAATGACATCTTAGACATATTATTAGTTTTATTACAAAATTGATATAAGCGTTGCAAATATTATAAGCAATATATTTAATATCGTCATTGCCACAATTAAACCGTCTATAGGACACTTTGGGGTATTTCGAGGTTTTTATGTCAATGGCTCAAATATCCAATCCGGGAAATTACATCTCAATAATTTGGATGTGAGATACGTTAATGGAAACTTACATAAAGATAAAAAATATTACATCTCCTTGGACAGTCCAGAAGCTTGGCAGGTTAATATGATATCGGAAATAAACTAGTTCTAGACCTCACTCATACCCCAAAAGCATTATCTTTAAACAGCTGCATTACTCATATATTGATGATAAAATATTATTGTAGCAGAATCAGACATTATCTGTTGGTTTACGTAGTCACAACTCTTTAATCTTTTTATTTCTGTTATATATTGATGGTGATAATGACGCTGATGAGTGGACAAAAAGAGTATTTGATATTTGACTAAATGAACGTAAGCCTTATTCAGGGTTACCTAAAAGCACCAAAAACTCTAACTAAAGAAGTTGATAGACCACGAAGCTCTATAATACTAGCAAAATACATCAATACAAATACAACTGAAAAGCCAAGTACTTTTGAATTCGAACCAAATTTAGTTTAAATTAAGACATGAAAAACCATAAATGACTCTTTAAGACAACATCAAATCAATTTTTTTTCTTTGGCATTAGGACATAGTCTTATAGCAGTACATTATTTTGCTCTCTACACTCGTTCTCATATTCAACCAGACATTGTATGACCAAGGCAATTAAAGAACTGGGCTGTGACGAGCTCGAGGCTATGACAATAACCTTGATAAAGAAAGCACAACGAATAAAGAGCAATAAAGAGCGAAGCGAAGAGCAGAACATAAAAACTTCAGTTTTTAAAGTCTTTGAGAACCACGGCAACACCCGGAAGAAACCACTTTAACAACCTTGATGCTCTGGCTAGAGGGGGGCTCTCACCGGCCCCTATCGATCCGACTCTCGTTTACCCTAAATCAATTGTTAAGAACTGAATTCATTCCTGGGACTTCGGCAAGCGAATCTGCTTATTTCAGGACCCTTGCCGAAGCGAGAAGAACAAATCCTGCGATTAAACACGAAACACATCAGAATCGTGGTAGGTCTTTTGACTGGTCACGGTTCTTTCAGAAAACACCTGTCCACTATTGGAATGGTTGATAACTTCGACTGCAGGTTCTGCAGGAATTAAGAAGAAATTTCCATCCACATCCTAACTTCCTACCCTAATCTCATGAGTTTAATGCCCAAACTCTTCGGCATTAGTTTTTCCATGCTGGAGAAATAAGGGATGCCCCATATGAAATATTTTGACCTTTGGTTAGAATCCGGCCTGAATGAGAAAATTTTCTAAATTTGTAGCTGAAGCACAATGAGCCACAAGGCCTGAGCGGAATCCTTCCGTCGCCCCGCTAGTAGAAGAAAAACAATAAACTTGCTTCTACCTACCTCACTATTAGGTTCATTAGCAAGTTTAGGTGATGAATGTCCTAATACCTAGCATAACATCATTATCAGTGATCAGTTGTTTGAAAGATATCTAATTTTTTCGACAACTCTTTAATCTTTTTATTTCTGTTATATAAATACTAATAAAATAATCATCCATTTGGTGAGACATTATACTTGGTGGAAACTTCCGACTACACCACATTATGGACAGGATTCGAAATATTCAAGTTACGCAGTAACTTCCTATTGGTGAGTATCTTATGTGGTTCTTGGCTAATTGAGCTCTGGGATGGTTTCCTCAAAAACCGTAAGAGTCTAAAGTCATCTCCTGATATATCAATATCAACGATACCCATCATAACGGATACTTTAGGTTGCAGTTCATCAACGTGGGGAAATAAGGATAAACGTACAAAGTTTTAATGTATAATAAGCACCTTATAACTAATTTTTCAGCATATCAGAAACTAGTTATGAACAAAAGCAAAAATATTAGAACTTCCTTCGTTTACCTAGAAGAAGACTGCAATATATAAATAAAATAATTTTAGTTCAACATTCAGTGCGACATAGCTTTCTGCCGCAGTTGAAATTCGGAAAAGGGGGATAGTGATTAATTGAACTGTCAAAAATGTCAAGCTGCACATGTCATTGAGCGAAGTTGACTTGATATAAGCCCTTTAGTCCAGTCAACGCGAGGTTTCACCTAACTTGAGTACTAATAAATGGATTTTTTCTGAAATCGATCGGTAATGTCTACATTTTCGGTGCGATTTTAGATCGAAAAATGCACAATTTCAGTATTTTAGTCTGTTGCTAAGAAACTATCAGAAAACAGACTGGAAAAAATCCGTTGCCGAGTAACGATCAACAAAACCGTACGGGAATGTTACTTTCCCGGCCTAGGCCGGGAAAGTAACATTCCCGTACGGTTTTTAATGTATATTTTAGACAGTAAATAAATACACGCAGACAAACCAACTCACATTAAACTTGCATTTATTAGTATGCAGTTAGATTGTAATGAAGAAATGTTATGCTTTAATACAAATTCCTTAATTTATAATAATATTGATTGTGATTTCAGCAAAAATAGTATGTGTACTTCGGTGTGAAAGCACCTTCCCGGACTTCGATGCTTGCATCGTCGTCCGGGAATGTATTGCTTTCACACCTAAATACACAATATACTATTGATGAAACCTTGTGCAATGTGCTTGTAATGACGTTGATAAAAATGTTGAAAAAATTATTAGAGTAGCAAATGATCGGGAGAAACACCCCTTTTATCACGGGTTCTGTAACTGATAGAATTAAGTCAAAAATGAAAAAAGAAAATTATATATTTACCTTTTTTGGCCCAGAATAAGATGTTTTTACTCTTGTGAATCTTTTCGAAAAATCCATATTTTTCGAAATATGACCACTCGAAAATTCCTAAAAGTGGGAGAGGGAAATGTAACAGTTAAAAAAGAAATCTGAAAAAAATGAAGTGAAGGTATCATCGAAATACAACTTTTTTTTATTTGCAACTTTTGTGTAAAGTGCATTTTCACCGGGTTTTTCCGGAAAAACATGAAAAACTACCCTTTTCTTTGAAATTGTAGCGCTTTGAAAATAAGTAATTTGAAAATTTGCAAAAATTCAGACACATGCATTGAGGTCTTTTAAACATATTTTATGTCTTTGAAAAATATGCATTTTCCGAAAAAATTCTATAGAGTAAAAACATCTTATCTTCTGTCAAAAAAAGCAAATATATTGTTTTTTTTTTTTTTTTCATTTTTGACCTTATTCTTCAAGTTGCGGAGCCCGTGATAAAAGGGATGTTTTCTGCCACTTCCGATAATTTCCTACTCCAATATTTTTTTCAACTTTTTTATTAACGTCAGTAGAAACCCATTGCACAAGATTTCATCAAAATCCATTCATTACAACTCAATTCAGAGATTGTGGTGATTTCAGCGCTCCGTTGACTGGACTACTTGTAAAAATTAGTTTGAATTACTAGGGGAGTCATTATTTTGGAATAATTACGGGAAGCTTCGATTTTCCTAGAACCTTTTGATATCACTTTTATATAGCTTAAAATAAAAAGTTATAAACATATAATCGTGAGAAAATTGTTTGTTGATTATTTAAACAAAAGAAACTTTCTTTTTAAGAAAATTATTAAAAGTTGAAAAATTTGAAAGCAATTTATTTCAAATTGACATATAAGGAGGTTTTCGAGGTCGCTGAAACAGATTATGATGTCAAAAAAAGTAATTCTAAATGGTTGATCCAGTATGGCAGACTTCCAACAAGCAATAAAATAGTTTAAAACACAATTTAAATATTCACATAAAAACTTAAAAAGAAGCTGAGAAAACGTGATATTGTACAATTGTACATAGCATTACAAGATGATCTGTGAAAAAGTGCCCAAACTACTTTTACAATGCTCTGTGGACACACACACAGCGCAGCGTGCGGAGCAGGTGACGCGCACTGCTTGCCACTTTCAATCTCTTTCTATTATTCAAGCATTATAATTTGACTCATGGCTCTGTACCACGTGAATATTTTTAATATGTTTTCGATATTTTGAACAGGATAGAAATAATCAACATTGAGTCGGTTTACCGAAAAACCTTGATTTTTTCAATATTTTGTAATATATATTCCAAAATTTTTTTATCATCAGATTTACTTATTTTGAGGTCCTACTATAAACGTATGCTACATAGGTAGGTCAAATAAATTTTTTCATAAAAGTTATTAACGTTTATTTTACCCATAATTTCACGAATTTTAGAGCAAATTTTTTTTTTGTTTTCGTAAAATGAAATTTGTACTTTAAGATGCTTCAAGGGGATTTCCCTTGAAAATTAAATGAACCCCCTTGTTCATTTAATTTTCAAGGTAAATCCCCTTGAAGCATCTTACAGTACACATTTCAAGCTTTAAAAATTGCACCTACAGAGATCTAATAACGCGATTTAAACCAGAGAGATAGGTGGTTAAAGTTAGTTATATATCAAATTTTATCATTTTCTCAAAATTTTGAAATTTTGGAAGTATACATCTTCAAAAATAAATTTTTGAGATTTTTTCACTCATCTGGTCTTTTTATATGTTACTTCAAGAGTAAAATGTGAAAGACCCAAGTTTTTATCTTTAAATTTTTAGAATTTTTTTTTACCTATTTCATCGCAAATCTTTTTATGTTCCGACTTCATATATGTGTCTCCGCGTTCAATTTTCGTGCATTAAAGAAAAAAATCTAGAGTCTACATTTTTTATCGTACAAAAAAACTTCATATACATTTTTGATGTGAAATTTCCCGTACTTTCGAATGACGCAATTACTTTTTGAAAGAAAAAAATATTTTAAGATATATTTGACAAAGACTGCTATTTTGCAACTAATTTGTTTAATAACAAATTACGCTGAAGGACTATTGTTGGTAACTTTTGGTATGTTGTTTCTGATATGTTCAGAGATGCATTCTCAAAAGTTACCGCTTCCCGGAATTTTTTCGAAGTGAAAATCTCTTTTAAGTCCACTATAATACACCACCTCCAAATTTAAACGCTAACAGGATCTTGTCACATACACTGATAACGTGCTCATATTACTATCTTCCTTTCCTGGCTAATATATAGTTAAGTTATGGAAAATAATAATTCAGCAGTTTGATTGGTTTTCTCTGTATTATTATGTTTTACCATCTAACAGTCTGCTAAAATTAATTATAAGATTTCCTTCCATTTATCATAAAATTTTACATTACAAAAACTTAAATTAAGTGAGCATCCTCTTGCCACCCAGTTCATTAATAAATCTTCTCTGGATTTCTATCGCTTAGCTGTCAGTAAATTTAGGTCCAAAACAGAGAACCGCAATCTCAATAATTTTTAAATTGCAAATTTCTTAGAGACACAAACCTTAGAATCCAATTATGTTTAGAGCTCTTATTAGAGATTCAGTGATACCTGACATTAAACTAAAAAAGACAGTTCGGTAATTAAGCATCCGTTTTCAAGGAGAATTTAATCGATATCAAAAAGCAGCAAAATTAATATTTCCTGGGTCGGGCTAATTAGAACTACCAGCAAAGGAGCCACATTAATTTACTCTGGAAAGTAAATCATTCCAAAGAAGGGCAAGGAAATGTCTCTTAATTTTCGATTTGCAAATAGAAGCAAGAGAGGGAACAAAAGTGAGCATAATTTGCAAATCCTTAAATAACCATAAATACGAATTTAAGCTACTGTAAATTTTTATTTATATTAAGTAAGATGATCAGTCATTATTATTGACTGCGGTTTCATAATCTGCACATTATGTAGAAAATAATACGGTTAGTTTCCACAAATATAAAAATACTGTGCTGAACACTATGCTTGATGCGGGTTTCGCCACTCAATTTAGCATTATCTGGAGGTGATTCAAACCATTAAAACTAAGAATTCAGTTTTTCAATACCAGTCCTTTATAAGTTATTAGGATCTGTCATGTGGAAGGAAATTATATAAAACCTAGTTAATATGAAGTCAAATATTACTGCGATAGTTATTCTATGCCTAAAATATTTCCAAAATAGGAATATATCTATGGATAAGCAAAGATGACTTAGTTTCTTACTTATACCAAACTAGTCCATTGATATTAAAAAAAAAATAGAGGAAATAAATCGCCCTTCAGGGATTATATGCACCAGACGACTACTTTTAATACACGAAAGAGTTCCCAAGGCACAAGTTCAACTTTGAAAACCACACTTAATGTGCCCCGCCGCGATTTTTTGCATTTTCTCTAGAAGGAGTTGGTACCCCAAAAAATTTCACACTTATTAATAATACTCTACAGTAAATATAAAATTTACTACAGATAAGGTTCTCTGCACATTTTCAATAAATGCAATGGTTTTCGAGTAATAAGCACTCTAGTGGCGTGTGTGAGTCGGACGAACATGTAAATATTTTGAGCAGGAACAAGATTACCTCCCCCCCGTTTTCGAGAATGCTGAACACGATGGCGTTGTCAGAATTTCTCTTTGGGGTTGCGCAACCCCTCAAAACGGCCAAAAACCACCCCCGAGAGGGATAAAACGCGCTTCACTCGATTTCCCTGCAGAAAATAACCTTCCCCCCGTTTTCGAGGATGCTGAGCACGATGGTGATGCTGGATATCGCCTTCGACCCCAACCAACCCCTCCACCGGCCAATACTCGCCCCCGAAAGGGGTGAATTTTTTTTTTCGTAATATCAGGCAAATTGCATTTCTATCCGTTTTCGAGGATGCTGAGCACGATGGTGGTGCTGGATATCGCGTTCGACCCCGACCAACCCCTCCACCGGCTAATACTCGCCCCCGAAAGGTGTGAATTTTTTTTTTTGAAATATCAGCGGGAAACACATTTATTTCCGTTTTCGAGGATGTATTAATATGCACCCATACACATGTATATATAGCATATATATTATACATATATATAAAAAAAATTCACCCGTTTCGGGGGCGAGTATTGGCCGGTGGAGGGGTTGATCGGGGTCGAACGCGATATCCAGCACCACCATCGTGCTCAGCATCCTCGAAAACGGATAGAAATGCAATTTGCCTGATATTACGAAAAAAAAAAATTCAGCCCTTTCGGGGGCAAGTATTGGCCGGTGGAGGGGTTGGTTGGGGTCAAAGGCGATATCCAGCACCACTATCGTGCTCAGCATCCTCGAAAACGGGGGAAGGTTATTTTCTGCAGGGAAATCGAGTGAAGCGCGTTTTACTCCTCTCGGGGGTGGTTTTTGGCCGTTTTGAGGGGTTGCGCAACCCCAAAGAGAAATTCTGACACCGCCATCGTGTTCAGTATCCTAGAAAACGGGGGGGGAGGTAATCTTGTTCCGGCTCAAAATATTTACAATTTTCGGGTTTTTTCCGACTCACACACGCTACTACTCCTAAGCACTCTATGATGGTACCGACATTCAATGATTTTCTAATTTTTACTCGTGAATGGAACGATGTCCGAAAGAACTGAAGGACGACAAAAGTTTTAGTTATAGAAGGTGTATCCAAATCAAAAAAACGTTCGGTTGCAAATATTTCTGTAAGATACTATCATCCCAACCCGCAAAGCAAATGTTTTTAATTTATATCAATTACACAGGTCTACAAAAAAAAAAAGGTCTTGTCCTAAGGTGTTCATATAGGTGAGACGTTAGGTGGGTATGGGACCGGACCTATACGAGATCATCGAGTGCGAGATCACCGAGTGCAGCAACGTAGCGCGCGGCGAGGATTTGGATGGGTGATCGCTCCTGGCTCCCGATCGGACCATCTAAGGGACACCGCGCAGCGAAACAATAGTTGCTAGGGCTATACAGGGTGACCACAATAAGCCCAGGAGGCTGCAGTGCCCCCAGAGTAGTATGCGGGCGAGCCCGGGAGGAGGAAGGTATTCATATAACTTTTTAGAAGTATCTTGACGCGCCGAAGACAATTTTGGGAAAAAAAATGTTCTACCGTCTCATTTTCTCTCTATCACTCCTTTTACCCCTAAAAAGGGCAAAAAAAAGGTATTGTCCTAAGGTTCTGATCTAACTTTTCCGAAGTATTTTGATGCGCTGAAGCCAATTTTAGACAAAAAAAAATTTAGTCAGTTTCCTTCTACCACCCCCTTTTATCCCCTAAAATGAGGTCTTGCTTGTCCCAAGGTTCTGATCTAACTTTTTCAAAGTATTTTGATGCGCTGAATCCATTTTTGGACAAAATATTTTTTTCTACCGTGTCAGTTTCCCTCTACCACCTCTTTTGTCCCCTAAAAAAGGACAAAAAAAGGTCTTGTCCGAAGGTTCTGACCTTTAAAAATACTTTTCTGAAGTATTTTGACGCGCTGGGCAATTTTGGGAAAAAAAAAATTTCTACCAACTCAGTTTCCCTCTACCACCCCCTTCATCTCCTATTTTTTTTTGTCCAAAATTACTTTTAGCGCGGTATGCATATTGCTGCTTCATGAATTATAACATATTTTAACTCAAGCGTGAAAAACCACGGAAGTTTGAAATATTGTTTCTTTAATTTACTTCATAAACAAACACAACGGTATGCAACCAGAGTTACGTCTAAGCTGTACTCAAGGTAGCTGGGTATTTTAACTTAGCTTTAAGAGTGGAAAAGGTAATGAGACGACACGATTTACATACTACGAATAAGCGAACAGAACTAAAAATTTCTCCGTTACATGAAGGTACTTCTTATCTTGTCTGCTAAATTTTTGAATAGTGATGTATCCTCATTAAGCTTCTTTTTATGACTTCAACATGAAGCAGGCCAAATTGTTTTCACCGGTTTGATCCGGTTCTAAAGTTAGACGCAAATCTTCTAAAGTTAGACGCAAATCTTCTAAAGTTAGATGCAAATCTTCTAAAGTTAGATGCAAATCTTCTAATATTAGATGCAAATCTCTTAAATTTGGATGCACATCGTAGATATGCATTTATTTTAATTTGGGTTGGAAACTTTAATTTTTTTTAACCATCCATTGTCTTTCTTCTCCTCTACGTAATTAGAAGATGGAATGTATATATTAGTCTAGGACAACTTTTTACGGAGATCGCGACGATAGTATGGTAGAATGGATGTGATTTGTCCTTATGGAATTTCTGGAAGCGTCGAACATGGTACTGGGAACTTCTTGACTTAATCAGCGATTACGTCAATGTGGGTTGGATTTTACCATCATCATCCCTCACTTGGAGTTCTGTAAAGACTTTGTGATCACAATTTCTACGAAACGCTTATATTTATATTTGAATTAAAAATTTGACCTTTAAACACCATATTGTTGGTTCATGTTTAAGACAATATTTTAAATAATATCTACAAAACATATTATCGTACATTCGTTTTCTCCTTTGTACATAAATTTGTTTAATTTTTAAGGCCTCAGTTTAGTTGTTTTCTAACAAAAACACATCCAGTTTGATTGGTTTATAATAAAATCAATTTTATAATCTCATTGTCCACTTATTTCAGGTATTTTTAAACAAACTATTTTTATACAAACTATTTTGATACAAACCATTTCGATAATATCTTTAGGATTATTAATTTACACGTTCTTTTTAGTCAACAATTTATACTTTCTTTATAATTTGATTAGTTTATCTTTCTTGTAATCAAACTTCAGTTTTAGTGTAAATTACAAATATAGAAAGATTGGCGCCCCATCACTCTGGGAAAAATATCTTTATATAAGTCAAATTAACATCTTTTTAAGAAAAATTATAAAAACACCTGTCATATATTAATTATAATCTATCAAACACGTAAAACCATTTGTAAAGAGTTTTCTGACCCATGACTTATCTCCCGAGTATCTGAGCTACTGGAGTAGTAACATTTTTTTTCTCCAAATAACATAAAGTTCAGTCTAAATCTCGAACACGTTACAAAAAAATAATTAATTTATTAAGCAGCGAGGAATTAATGTTATAATTACTTCAGAAAGATTAGATGAGAACCTTAGGACAAGACTTTTTTTGGTCCTATTTAGGGGATGAAGGGGGTGGTAGAGGAAAACTGAGCCGGTAGAAATTTTTTTTATCCAAAATTAGCTTCAGCGCGTCAAAATACTTCAGAAAAGTTAGATTAGAACCTTAGGACAAGACAATTTTTTTTTGTAGACCTGTGTTATCACTTCCATCATACGATATAGCCCATGCGAAAGTTGCAAAAACCTCAAAAGTGCAAGGGTAGCGACAAAATATGTCTACCCCCTCGTTTTAGAGGAAGGCCAATACGATGGTGATACTCGTGCGGTCTCTACCCCGAAACGCAAAAAACCACCCCTTTTCTTCAATTTTTTGTTGTTAGGCATGCGAGGACTTGTTGGATCGGCTTTTATTTTGAGGAAACTCAACATGTCCTGTAAAATTTCGCAACCAGACATCTTAACGACCCCCACTTATTTCAGGTATTTTGAAACAAACTATTTTTATACAAACTATTTTGATACAAACCGTTTCGATAATATCTTTAGGATTATTAATTTACACTTTCTTTTTAGTCAACAATTTATACTTTCTTTATAATTTGATTAGTTTATCTTTCTTGTAATCAAACTTCAGTTTTAGTGTAAATTACAAATATAGAAAGATTGGCGCCCCACCACTCTGGGAAAATTATCTTTATATAAGTCAAATTAACATCTTTTTAAGAAAAATTATAAAAACACCTGTCATATATTAATTATAATCCATCAAACACGTAAAACCATTTGTAAAGAGTTTTCTGACCCATGACTTATCTCCCGAGTCTCTGAGCTACTGGAGTAGTAACAGTTTTTTCTCCAAATAGCATAAAGTTCAGTCTAAATCTCGAACACGTTACAAAAAAATAATTAATTTATTAAGCAGCGAGGAATTAATGTTATAATTACTTCAGAAAGATTAGATGAGAACTTTAGGACAAGACTTTTTTTGGCCCTATTTAGGGGATGAAGGGGGTGGTAGAGGGAAACTGAGCCGGTAGAAATTTTTTTTATCCAAAATTAGCTTCAGCGTGTCAAAATACTTCAGAAAAGTTAGATTAGAACCTTAGGACAAGACATTTTTTTTGTAGACCTGTGTTATTGTTGTAGAACTCTCCAAAATCGTCCTAAGTTGAAGACAATCAAAATTCGACTTAGGCAAAAATTTCATTTAAAGACATTTTCGGGAGTCTGCAGAGGCGCAGATCAGTCCACAAGGACCGTTTTGGGTTCTATAAGGCGTTGGAAATGACCAGGCGAAAATTCGAAGAAACACCGAATTTTCACTTAGGAAAAATGTTTTTGGTTCAGAATATCAGAGTAGAAGTATATAATGACAAAGATTTATGAATAATATACTTTTTCAAAGGTACCATAAATTGGACTTTGAAAAATAATATTTTTGGAAGGGCGTCAAAATTTGGCCCAAGAATCGATTTATCGAAAGTACGCCAAAGTTTCACTTGCAGACTAATTTTTCAAAACTGCGTTGAAATTTGGCTTGAAGATCGATTTTTCAAAAGTACGCCAAAATTTCACCCGCAGATTAACTTTTCAAAAGTACCTTGAAATTTGGCTTGAAGATCGATTTTTCAAAAGTACGCCAAAATTTCACCCGCAGATTAACTTTTCAAAAGTACCTTGAAATTTGGCTTGAAAATCAATTTTTCAAAAGTACGCCAAAATTTCACCCGCGGATTAACTTTTCAAAAGTACCTTGAAATTTGGCTTGAAAATCGATTTTTCAAAAGTACGCCAAAATTTCACCCGCGGATTAACTTTTCAAAAGTACCTTGAAATTTGGCTTGAAAATCGATTTTTCAAAAGTACGCCAAAATTTCACCCGCAGATTAGTTTTTCAAAAGTACCTTGAAATTTGGCTCGAAAATCGATTTTTCAAAAGTACGCTAAAATTGGTCTTAAACTGGATTTTTCAAAAGTACCACGAAGTCAGTTTAAAAAGTACCACGAAAATATACTTTAAATTATTTTTTATTTTTTTATTCCTCAACCAAAGACATTGACCTTTGAGGTACGATCATTGAAAGCCCAATTCTAAAGTATGAGCATAAAATTTTAACGATGCACTGCATCCAAAAGGCAAAATAGAAGATTTTGTCAAAGCCGGCGTAGTGCCGATAAGCAAAAATTGATAAAAATCAATGCACATGTACAAGGCCGGTTTCTCGCATGGAAAGAGTTTGGATTGACCCAGCGGCTCGCAATTTGGCCGAGCGCGTTGAGTAGTCCAGACAAAGCGATGGTAGAAAAGCCAATAACGGGGCTTTTCAAATGACAAAGTTATAGAGGAAAACGCCTTGTGCATAAAAATCCAAAAATTCAATTTTGCCTAATAGTCGCTCGAAGGTGAGACGCTGCCAAATCGATATTATTAATCGACTGTGATAAGGGTTAGTAAGTCGTGGACTGATCGAACGCCACTCAACTTATGCAGTAATAAGTCCTCAGAATGTGTTTGAGTACGTGAATTTCCACGATACAAGAACTTTAAAGCTAGGTAGTCTCTAGCGAAACTAAATTCATTTAGTAAAACTTTTTTAAGTTAATTTCAGTCAGCCTTAATTATTCATTTACCCAGAGTCTGAAATGATTCTAAAAGCTCGCATTTTGATTCTGAGAAGGTACGTATGAATCTTTTCTACCTAATCGATCGTTAGCGCGAGCGCTCTCGCTTGTATGGTCTGAAAGTCACTACCTTGATTGGGGAAGGCACGATTCTTTCTTGAGAATTTTGTATAACCAATTCTGTTAAATAAACGGATTCTTTGAACTAATGTTTCTTAATTGATCTTGAGGCCTGTTGACGGTCTATAATCCCTGGAACTTTCGTATAGAAAACCGGATGTGTCGAGTTAATTCGCATTAACGTTCGACCTTCTGGTTGTTGTACGGAGGTTCGATAGGGATTTTTTTATGCGTTTTTTGAGAAATATATTCCGTTATTAATGGACCAAAACGCGATTTTCGCGTACCAAAACTAATCCCTCCGCAGAGAAATTCTTCGGTTGGGATTTTTTTATGCAAAAATTCAGGAAATTAAGAGGTGCCTAAACCCCTAACGAGGGAATTCGGGTCCAGAGAGAGCGTAGTTTCCGATCTGTGGTAGTGCAGCCTTGGTCCCGCTTTTCGGCTACCGAAGTCATCTTATCTCGAACCCGCCTGGGAGGTAGAAGAACGGGGTAATACGCGACTGGCGCCCCCTGAGAAATAAATTGGTGTCGCGTCATTTTGACGCCCGGTAGTGCGTTCTTCTACATGGCGCCCAACGTGGGGCGTTGTTAGTCAGCAGGGCTTTCTGGAAAGGATATGGATGAATCAACGCCTTTCCAGTTTTACGACGAGCCGACATCTGTGATGGACAACGTCTCTAGAGGGTTAGAGAGGCCGTGCGCGGAGGATGTACTGGGTAGTTCGGGGGTTGGCCCGAGTACCACTGAAGGAGTCATACAGCCCTCCTCAGAACAAGTGTTCGCCCAAATGGCAGCAGGTCTTGCCAAAGCTCTAAGCGAAGCCACGCACGAGCATAAGTATCGGTCGAAGCATCCAAATGCGGAATTTCATGGCTTCGAACACGAAGACCCTGAAACCTTCATTTATCAAATGGAGGAATTTTTCGTCCGAGTACGAATTACGCAGGATAACGACCGACTATATAAAATATCAGAACAGCTCAAAGATGATGCTAAGAAATGGTTCGAACAATATCGAACCCTAATTACCACGTATCCTCTATTCCTCGAGCGGTTCAGAAGCCGTTATGATTCAGGTGAAGTACTCACCGAAGCAGTAGCTAATTTATATGGCAAGAAACAAGATGCCGAGGAAAATACGTCAGTATTTATTTCAAGGAAGGTATGCCTCTTCAAGAGGATCGATCCGTTTAAGCCGGAGGCGATGAAGGCGGCTACCATCTTCAATCAGTTGAGACCTGATATGAAAATGCTCCTAAAGAGTGCCGTCATACTAGATACAAATACACTAGTGACGATGACCGAACAAATGGCCAAAATCATGGATGAGAATAAAGAATTCGAGATTCTGCAAAATGCAAAGAAAAGCAAAGACCGAGAAGCGTCCACCTCTACCGCTTCAGCTCAAGGGAATCAGCAATCGAGCAGTAACTGGAGAACGGAACCCTCCGCATTAGCGAAGCCGTCCTCCAGTTCCTTTGGTGCATCTAGGACACCATTCAATGGATCTCAAAGAAGAGATAATCCGCCAGCACCAAGGGTGCATTTTGCAAATAATATTTCCTCGCTGCCTAGAGGGGATATACCGAGAAGGGGTACTGGAGACGTAAGGAACTCCCGAGTCCCGTATCGCCCTTGCAGATATTGCCCAACGGAGCAGTGGCATTTTCATGCGGAATGCCCAAACAATCCCTATCGTAATATGAATACGGGAAACCAAGCGGGGGTCAGAGGCGATGGCCCAGGCCGAACTGTACCAGCCCCGCCTACCAGGCCCCAGCAGGCTCGAAGCGACCCTCGGGGAAGCTCCGAAGCAAGAAGTTTAAATTAAAAAACTTCGATGACCTTCCTGACCTTAATTACCTGTTTAAGGATCAAGAAGTCAACCTATCTCCCCACCGATTCACTCCATTAGAATCTATCAATCAAACCAACGACGCTTTCCCTCTGCCTCGCATTAAGATTATAATTAATAATCGAGCGGTTAACGCTTTATTGGATACAGGTTCGACAAGGAATATTATCCAACCGAAATTTTTGAACGACATTGATCAACTTACAGCTCCCCAAACTTTTGTTATGGCTTGTGGCGATGGTTTAGTAGAATCCCTCGGGACTACGACCATAAACGTTAATGTACTAGATGTACCCTTTCAGACCACGTTTCAGGTCATTCAAAATTTAAACGAAGAGCTCATTCTGGGAGCCCCCTTTTTATATGCTCACAATGTCGTATTCGATTATCAACGTAAATGTGTCTACGTCGGCACCGAAGAGCGAATAACCGTCTTCTGGAATCAAGCGGCACATCAGGCAAGGAAGCAATGCCGGCTTCCCGAAGAACTGATCATCGAAAACGATAATTTAAAACCTCTATTCGAGGAATTTGCTGAATTGTTCACCGCGGTGCCTACCCAAGCTACCACGGTGACAACAAAACATAAAATAAAAGTTAAAGACGACCGCCCGTTCAATATCAAACCCTACCCCATGTCTCCTTCTAAGAAAAAAGTTATGTACGATCAAATTGAAGAGATGCTGAAAGCCGGGGTCATAGAACCGAGTACCGCTCAGTACAGTTCGCCTCCCATTATAATTGAAAGGCCCGGCAAGAAGCCTCGCTTCTGCATTGATTATCGTCACTTAAATGAAGTAACGGAAGACGAAGCATCCGTCTTACCAAAAATATACGAGAGTATAAAGGATCTAGGAAACGCCAACATATTTACGGTGTTGGACCTCAAGAGCGGATATTGGCAAATCCCTCTTGAGGAGTCGTCAAAAAACTATTCTACGTTTACAACATTAGATGGAGCATCTTACCGATTTAACGTGATGCCTTTCGGATTGAAGACCGCTCCATGTACATTCCAAAAATTTATGGCAAGAGACGTATTGACCGGCTACTTGCATCATTTCTGCAAAGTATATCTCGATGATATTATCATCTACAGCGAAAATATAGAACAGCATGTAAACCATCTGAGAGCCGTCTTTGAACGCCTGCGTTTGCATAATTTAAAGGTGTCACCGGAAAAATGTGTGGTAGCCACGTCAAGCATAACCTATCTCGGGCATCAAATAAATGCCAACACCACTCAACCATTAGAAAAACACATATTACAGATACAAAATTATCCGGCCCCTACGACAAGGCGCCAGCTTCAGAGTTTCCTTGGTCTATGTAATTGGGTACGTGAATATATCCCTAATGTTGCAATAATTACAAAGCCCTTGACCCGACTACTCTCGAAAGACTGGCGCTTCAAGTGGAATCCGGAAGCCCAAGAAGCTTTTATTTTACTAAAAGAAGTATTGAATAAACCTCTAGGACTGCACCGGCCAGATTTCAATAAAATGTTCATACTGCAGACGGACGCATCCTTAATAGGATTATCTGCAGTATTATATCAATTGGGGGATAATGACCAGAAGCACATCGTCTCTTATGCTAGTAATACGTTATCTCCGACGGAGAGAAAATACCATATTAATGAATTGGAATGTTTGAGCGTCGTTAATTATATAAGAAAATACAAAATATATTTGGCAGACCGTCCATTTATAGTCAAAACCGACAATCGAGCTTTACTATGGTTAAATAAGCATAAGGACGAGAAAACGAAATTTACTCGTTGGTCATTATTACTTCAGGAATACAGCTTCACCATAGAACATTGTCCCGGCAAGGAAAATATATTGGCTGACTATCTTAGCAGGAATCCTCAAGGCCCAAACGTCGAAGCAGACGACGAAGAGGAGAGAATGTACCCACCAAAATTCTCGTACAAGGAACGAATATCAGTGATTACCACATTGGAATTAAACGATCAGGTCAGAGAAGCGCAAACGCACTCCAGAGATATCCAAGACCAAATTGAACGATGGAATACTCTAGTGCGACAAGCAGATAAAACCGAGGCAGAGGTGAAATTCGTCAATACAAGACAAGTGATAGGCGGCACACTTTGGACAAGAGGCGAAAATGTTATAGAAAAATTATACGTACCAAAACGTATGGTCATGAGAGTAATATCTCATTTTCACGACCGACCGGAAGTAGGTCACCCCGGCCGCGATGAAACTGTTAGAATCATCTCGGGCCGCTATTATTTTAATAATTTGTCGAGACTAGTTAACAAATATTTAAATGAGTGCATTATTTGTAATTCCGTAAAAGGCAGACAGTCACAACCGAAGGCTCCTCTCAGAAGCCATGCTCCATCGCATCCGTTCGAAGTTCTAAGCGTCGATGTAATCGGACCGCTTCAGCGAACCAAAGATGCAGATAACCGATATATATTAATGGTAGAGGATGTATTTAGTAAGTGGGTCGAAGCCAAGGCGTTCACCCAAGTCAGTGGAAAAACAATAGCACAATTTATCGAAGAGGAACTAGTGGCGAGATATGGCGTTCCGAGGGTCATCATTTCCGACCAGGGAGGCCACTTCAATTCCGGCTTTTACGATACGTTCTGTACACGTAACAATATTGAAAGATTCTTCACAGCAGCTTACCACCAACAGGCTAATCCAATAGAAAGGAGGGTGCAAGAAGCTAAGAAGATCTTAAAAACCTTATTATATGGTTCACCCAACGACGAGTGGGATCGACATGTTAGTCAGATGGCATATATCTTGAGAACAAGAAAAAACGCCGCTACGGGGCATACGCCCAGTTTCGTAGTACTCGGCTATGAATTACCACAGATTGGTGATTGGAATATGTTCGCTTATAGACAAGAGCGTCGTAATCAAGCGGACGTTCCCCGCCTTGAAAGAGTCAAGGAGATTCGTAAAAATCAAACAAATTACCAATGGCGTTACGCGCCCAAAGTGGCGGTAACGCCGGTCGTATATAAAGTGGGAGATATGGTAATGACTAAAAGGATCAGGAAGGATCATACCTTCACACCGTCGTGGAGTGGGCCACACAAGGTTTTAAAGAGATTGTCCAATGAAGTTTACCTCATTCACAAGGGGGTAACTTCGACGAGATTACATGTCGATGCCATCAGGCCGGCACCTAAGGGAGACCCCGATGTTGAATTGGAATTGTCTGAAGAATCAGAAGATAGTCCGGATGAAATTCATCTTAGTGACGACGCTTCCTCATCAGACAATGAGATCGCGCCCAGGTCAGAGCGACGTAGCGATACCACACTAGTTCAAATCAATGTTCCCGCAAGTGCTCAAGATGAGCCGGATGTAATAAGTCGAGATCCCGAAGATGCTCGAGATGAGCCAGATATAGAAGAGTCACCTCTAGATATTTCTGAGGTCGACCACGGCTAATAGCCGTTTTCGCTTTTTTTTATATTTTTTCTCAAAATTCTAAGTGGCGATTTTGACCTGTATGCGGTCGAATCGAAAATTTAAAGTCTACCCCATGAGCAGACATGGAAAGACGGCGAACCCGACGCAAGAGCGCGATCCGGTAAGCCTAGCTTCTCAAGAGCGAGAGCCGCCAAGTTCGAGTAATGGACGTAGGCATAAGTACGAATCAGTACGAGTTTCGGAAGCTGTTTTTCTTATGCAAGAAGACAACTTCAATTTTAATCATTTTAAGTCAACAAAATTAACGTATACCCCAAATGGAAACTACGAGTTTCAGAAGCCGTTCTTCGCTCAAGAAGACGCTTCAATTTTTTTTTTTATACTTTTTTCACAAGTCGTGATGACCGCACGAGTATCGTAAGCCGATTTAATCTACCTTACGAAGGAGAAACTACGAGACGAGTTTCAGAAGCCGTTCTTCACTCAAGAAGACGCTTCAATTTTTTTTATACTTTTTTTCACAAAGTAGTGATGACCGCACGAGTATCGTAAGCCGATTCAATCTACCTTACGAAGAACCAATTTCTAACCATTATAAGTTAACAAAATTCATGTTAGAAAAATATTTCATTAAAAACAACACATTGTGTTTGTTAGTCGACGCGTTCCAGTCGACGACTTGCTAAAAAGTCAATCTAGTTGCAGAACTGCATTTTCCATGTGCAAAAATGGAAAGATGACCCAGCCTGTCGCAAGGGCGCGGCATGGTGAAGTCTGGAACTCAAAGGCGAGGACCGTCCAAGCTGCGGCATGGAGATATAGACAGCCTCTTCTAGAAAGGACCGAAGTTAAGCAAGAGCGAGACCAGGGCAAAAAAGCGAGTGCAACGAGTTAGTGAGAGTGGACGCTAATCAAAATTGTGCTACGCTTCGCTTCGCTTCGCACCTCGACGCGGGTGTAATTAAGTTGATAAAAATGTTGTATCAACTTGTCGTATTGTTTAAAAAAATGTATTTATTTTAAGTTAGATAGGCGAATCAGCCGTCTGCCCCAATTAAGGCCGTTATTTTTAAACATCTGTACCATAGGTCAGACCGTCAAATGAAGGCATACAGACATACAAGTGAATATGGAAATTAAAGGCAATCGATGAGTAGAAAAGATTCAACCAAAGGAGGGGAGTGTTGTAGAACTCTCCAAAATCGTCCTAAGTTGAAGACAATCAAAATTCGACTTAGGCAAAAATTTCATTTAAAGACATTTTCGGGAGTCTGCAGAGGCGCAGATCAGTCCACAAGGACCGTTTTGGGTTCTATAAGGCGTTGGAAATGACCAGGCGAAAATTCGAAGAAACACCGAATTTTCACTTAGGAAAAATGTTTTTGGTTCAGAATATCAGAGTAGAAGTATATAATGACAAAGATTTATGAATAATATACTTTTTCAAAGGTACCATAAATTGGACTTTGAAAAATAATATTTTTGGAAGGGCGTCAAAATTTGGCCCAAGAATCGATTTATCGAAAGTACGCCAAAGTTTCACTTGCAGACTAATTTTTCAAAACTGCGTTGAAATTTGGCTTGAAGATCGATTTTTCAAAAGTACGCCAAAATTTCACCCGCAGATTAACTTTTCAAAAGTACCTTGAAATTTGGCTTGAAGATCGATTTTTCAAAAGTACGCCAAAATTTCACCCGCAGATTAACTTTTCAAAAGTACCTTGAAATTTGGCTTGAAAATCAATTTTTCAAAAGTACGCCAAAATTTCACCCGCGGATTAACTTTTCAAAAGTACCTTGAAATTTGGCTTGAAAATCGATTTTTCAAAAGTACGCCAAAATTTCACCCGCGGATTAACTTTTCAAAAGTACCTTGAAATTTGGCTTGAAAATCGATTTTTCAAAAGTACGCCAAAATTTCACCCGCAGATTAGTTTTTCAAAAGTACCTTGAAATTTGGCTCGAAAATCGATTTTTCAAAAGTACGCTAAAATTGGTCTTAAACTGGATTTTTCAAAAGTACCACGAAGTCAGTTTAAAAAGTACCACGAAAATATACTTTAAATTATTTTTTATTTTTTTATTCCTCAACCAAAGACATTGACCTTTGAGGTACGATCATTGAAAGCCCAATTCTAAAGTATGAGCATAAAATTTTAACGATGCACTGCATCCAAAAGGCAAAATAGAAGATTTTGTCAAAGCCGGCGTAGTGCCGATAAGCAAAAATTGATAAAAATCAATGCACATGTACAAGGCCGGTTTCTCGCATGGAAAGAGTTTGGATTGACCCAGCGGCTCGCAATTTGGCCGAGCGCGTTGAGTAGTCCAGACAAAGCGATGGTAGAAAAGCCAATAACGGGGCTTTTCAAATGACAAAGTTATAGAGGAAAACGCCTTGTGCATAAAAATCCAAAAATTCAATTTTGCCTAATAGTCGCTCGAAGGTGAGACGCTGCCAAATCGATATTATTAATCGACTGTGATAAGGGTTAGTAAGTCGTGGACTGATCGAACGCCACTCAACTTATGCAGTAATAAGTCCTCAGAATGTGTTTGAGTACGTTAATTTCCACGATACAAGAACTTTAAAGCTAGGTAGTCTCTAGCGAAACTAAATTCATTTAGTAAAACTTTTTTAAGTTAATTTCAGTCAGCCTTAATTATTCATTTACCCAGAGTCTGAAATGATTCTAAAAGCTCGCATTTTGATTCTGAGAAGGTACGTATGAATCTTTTCTACCTAATCGATCGTTAGCGCGAGCGCTCTCGCTTGTATGGTCTGAAAGTCACTACCTTGATTGGGGAAGGCACGATTCTTTCTTGAGAATTTTGTATAACCAATTCTGTTAAATAAACGGATTCTTTGAACTAATGTTTCTTAATTGATCTTGAGGCCTGTTGACGGTCTATAATCCCTGGAACTTTCGTATAGAAAACCGGATGTGTCGAGTTAATTCGCATTAACGTTCGACCTTCTGGTTGTTGTACGGAGGTTCGATAGGGATTTTTTTATGCGTTTTTTGAGAAATATATTCCGTTATTAATGGACCAAAACGCGATTTTCGCGTACCAAAACTAATCCCTCCGCAGAGAAATTCTTCGGTTGGGATTTTTTTATGCAAAAATTCAGGAAATTAAGAGGTGCCTAAACCCCTAACGAGGGAATTCGGGTCCAGAGAGAGCGTAGTTTCCGATCTGTGGTAGTGCAGCCTTGGTCCCGCTTTTCGGCTACCGAAGTCATCTTATCTCGAACCCGCCTGGGAGGTAGAAGAACGGGGTAATACGCGACTGGCGCCCCCTGAGAAATAAATTGGTGTCGCGTCATTTTGACGCCCGGTAGTGCGTTCTTCTACATTATCACTGCCATCATACGATATAGCCCATGCGAAAGTAGCAAAAACCCCAAAAGTGCAAGGGTAGTGACAAAATATGTCTACTCCCTGTGTTCAAGAAAGGCCAACACGATGGTGATACTCTCGAACTACCTCTAAATGCAAAAAAACACCCTTTGTTTATCTAAAATTAGCTTCAGCACGTCAAGATACTTCAGAAAAGTTAGATTAGAACCTTAGAACAAGACATTTTTTTTTTGTAGACCTGTGTTATTGTTGTAGAACTCTCCAAAATCGTCCTAAGTTGAAGACAGAATCAAAATTCGACTTAGGCAAAAATTTCATTTAAAGACATTTTTAAGTCTACAGAGGCACAGATCAGTCCATAAGGACCGTTTTGGGTTCTATAAGGCGTTGGAAATGACCAGGTGAAAATTCGAAGAAACGCCGAATTTTCACTTAGGAAAAATGTTTTTGGTTCAGGATATGAGAGCAGAAGTATATAATGACAAAGATTTATGAATAATATACTTTTTCAAAGGTACCACAAATTGGACTTTGAAAAATAATATTTTTGAAAGGGCGTCAAAATTTGGCTCAAGAATCGATTTATCGAAAGTACGCCAAAATTTCACTTGCAGACTAATTTTTCAAAACTGCGTTGAAATTTGGCTTAAAAATCGATTTTTCAAAAGTACGCCAAAATTTCACCCGCAGATTAATTTTTCAAAACTACCTTGAAATTTAGCTTGAAAATCGATTTTTCAAAAGTACGCCAAAATTTCACCCGCAGATTAGTTTTTCAATAGTACCTTGAAATTTGGCTTAAAAATTGATTTTTCAAAAGTACGCCGAAATTGGTCTTAAAATAGATTTTTCAAAAGTACCACAAAGTCAGTTTAAAAAGTACCAAGAAAATATACTTTGAAATATTTTTTATTTTTTATTACTCCACCAAAGACATTGACCTTTGATGTACGGTCATTGAAAGCCCAATTCTGAAGTATGAGCATAAAATTTTAGCGATGCACTGCATCCAAAAGGCAAAATAGAAGATTTTGACAAAGCCGGCGTAGTGCCGATAAGCAAAAATTGATAAAAATCAATGCACATGTACAAGGCCGGTTTCTCACATAGAAAGGATTGACTCAGCGGCTCGCAATTTGGTCGAGCGCGTTGAGTGGTCCAGACAAAGTGATGGTAAAGCCAATAGCGGGGCTTTCCAAATGACAAAGTTATAGAGGAAAACGCCTTGTGTATAAAAAACCAAAAATTCAATTTTGCCTAAAAGTCGCTCGAAGGTGGGTTGCTGCCATATCGATAATATTGAACAACTGCATAGGAGCAAGTAAATCGTGGACTGATCGAACGCCATTAAACTTATGCAGTTATAAGTCCTCATGAATGTGTTTGAGTACGTGAATTTCCGCGATACAAGAACTTTAAAGCTAAGTAGTCTCTAGCGAAACTAAATTCATTTAGTAAAACTTTTTTAAGTTAATATCAGTCAGCCGTAATTATAAATTACAAATAGTCTCAGACTTCTCTAAAAAGCTCGCATTTTGATTCTGAGAAGGTATGCATGAATCTTTTCTACCTAATCGATCGTTAGCGTGATCGCTCTCGCTTGTATGGTCTGAAAGCCATTACCTTGATTGGGGAAGGCACGATTCTTATCTTGAGAATTTTGTATAACCATTTCTGTTAAATAAACGAATTCTTTGAACTATTGTTTCTTAATTGATCTTGAGGCCTGTTGACGGTCTATAATCCCTGGAACATTCGTATCAAAAACCGGATGTGTCGAATTAATTCACATTAACATTCGACCTTCTGGTTGCTTTACGGAGGTTTGATAGGGATTTTTTTATGCGCTTTTTGAGAAATAGAGTCCGTTATTAGCAGACCAAAACGTGGTTTCCACGTACAAAAATTAATCACTCCGCAGAGAAATTCTTCGGTTGGAATTTTTTTATGCAAAAATTCAGGAAATTAAGAGGTACCTAAACCCCTTAACGAGGGAATTCAGGTCTAGAGAGAGCTTCATTTCCGATCTGTGGTAGTGCAGCTTTGGTCCATTATTCGGCTATCGAAGTGCATCTTATCTCGAACCCGCCTGGGAGGTAGAAGAACGGGGTAATACGAGACTGGCGCCCCCTGAGAAATAAATTGGTGTCGCGTCATTTTGACGCCCGGTAGTGCGTTCTTCTACATTATCACTTCCATCATACGATATAGCCCATGCGAAAGTTGCAAAAACCCCAAAAGTGCAAGGGTAGCGACAAAATATGTCTACCCCCCGTTTTCGAGGAAGGCCAACACGATACTCTCGAACTACCCCTAAACGCAAAAAACCTTTTCTTCAATTTTTCGTTGTTAGCATGCGAGGACTTATTGGATCGGCTTTTCTTTTGAAGAAACTCAATATATCCTGTAAAATTTCGCAACCAGACATCCTAACGACCCCCGGGGGTTGAAGCCACCCCCTCCCTCAATACCGGAATATGCAAAAAACATCCAAATGTGCCAAAAATATTTTTTACACGTTTTGAGGGCGGGGAACACGATGCTGATATTATTTAGCTTCCCACCAACTACCCCCAACTGCATAAAACCACCTCTTTTCTTCCATTTTTCGTGGTTAGGCATGCGAGGACTTGTTGGATCGGCTTTTTTTGAGGAAACTCAATGTGTCCTGTAAAATTTCGCAACCAGACATCCTAACGACCCCCAGTGGTTGAAGCTACCCCCTCCCTCAATACCGGAATATGCAAAAAAAATCCAAACGTGCCGAAAATTGTTTTTTACACGTTTTTAAGAGCGGGGCACACGATGCTGATATCATTTAGCCTCCCACCACTAACCAACTACCCCTATTTAGGGATGGGAAGCTAAATAATATTAGCATCGTGTTCCCCGCTCTTAAAAACGTGTAGAAAATAATTTTCGGCACATTTGGATGTTTTTTTTGCATGTTCCAGGGAGGGGATCGTTAGGATGTCTTGGGGGGTTTTTGCGTTTGGGGGTAGTTCGAGAGATGTAGGAACCCCGCGAGTATCACCATCGTGTTGGCCGTCCTCGAAAACTGTGGGGTAGACATATTTTGTCACTACCCTTGCACTTTCGGGGTTTTAGACTTTTTTTGCAAGTTTCGTATGGACTAATATTTAGGGAGTGCAGCAATAAACATTTTTAAATTCTTCACACAGTTCTGGTTTACAGGAACGAACTATGTAAAATATTTCATCATTGTTTTCATGTTCCGCGTTTATTTCATGTTGATTGCTAATAATTTCACTGCGTTACTTGTCAATTAATTCTTCTGTTTTTAGCGCGAACAGTATGTTCACAATAGAGTGTTTTCCATACATAACAATTCAGTTCGAATGATGCATTAATATGAAGTAATACATAAAGATGATAGCCTAAACGCATTCATATTAATTAAATCGCCAGATTAAAATAAATATTTAATAAACAAATCGGCTTAAAATTCAAATATTTGAATGATTTCGAAAAAGCCACTTCAATGGGTAATGATCCTGGTGACGTCGTCTCGTATATCACATGTTTCTGACAACAAACTTTTTACGCAATGCCAACTTAGGTGATCCGTATATGTATACAGAATTTGTTCCTTGTTAGAATTTTAAGTTGGTACTCGTAATTTAGTAATTTGTGACATCAGAATATCACTAGTGATGACGTGTACCGCTTGATATATTGGTTATTTAAATTAATAAATCATAACCAAGTAATTTAATTATAAAAGCCATCTAGCTATCATCACAACAATAAAATATTGATTTCGATGTGGGAAAATCGCGTCTCGTTGTTTTAAAGCATTTTACTTTCCGCGAATAATTCATTATAAGAACATTTAGGAACTTTTTATTCAGAGAATTTAATGAAATATTTCTGCATCTTGGCACAAAACTCCACTTATTTGGTGCACCACTCGTGTTTCTGACATAATAATAACATAAAGTCATTAAAGTTAGATTCTATAATGTTTGACCTCACTCAGTTTCAAATTTATATAGAGATATGTGATGTCACATATGACCAGTAATACTAGATATGTGTTTCTTGGCGGGAAATATTTAATTTTAATATATATTTCTTTTAAAATTATAAAAAAAAAATGTTTTTGCAGAAAAATTGTTTCAGCTATAATATACAGTGTGTCCCAGAATAGATGTAACAAGAGGTGTAATGGACCAAAAATTTTGGAATTTTGGAATGGTATCTGGGGATTGAGTCCTGCCTGTTGTAAAACTAGAGTATACCAGAGATGACTTGATTTGGTGTGCTACAGGGTGTTTTATAACCAATGTTGTAAAAATCACCACTAATTAAGTACTTTACTTTTCAAAATATGAAAAAATTCCACTAAAAAAAGTTATTTTGAATGCAATTTTATACCTCTATACCAAATTTCAGGAATATAAAATTATTTTGGGCTTCTGAAAATCCAAATTTTAGAATTCATTGTAGAAGACAACATTATAAAAAAGTGAATGTGTGGTGTGCCGTTTCTTATCACGTTGGAGTTATTGGACCTTATTTCATTGAGGGAAGGTTAAACCAGCACACTTATATACAGCTTCTTGAAAGATTTTCTGAAGAACATTTAAATATTTTAAGAGATATGCCTTTAATTCATTTTCAACATGGTTGCCCTGACCACTCCACAGAAATGGTTAATCGGTGGTTGAATTTAAATTTTGGAGAAAATTGGATTGCCACGAATGGACCGAT
Organism: Rutpela maculata; assembly: GCA_936432065.2. NCBI lineage: Eukaryota > Metazoa > Arthropoda > Insecta > Coleoptera > Cerambycidae > Rutpela > Rutpela maculata. The sequence continues at coordinate 247,218,075 of OW386285.2, forward strand.
CAAGTGGCCGGCGAGATCCCCAGACCTATCAATATTGGATTTCTTTTTATGAGGTCGCCTCAAGCAGTTGGTTTACGCTGAACCACTTCCTAACGATGTTGCAGTATTGAAGTAGAGAATTACAAATGCCGTAAACTCCATACCGTTAGATCATATTCGAAACAGTTTTAAGGACTTCAGGCGAAGGATCGAAATGTGTGTGGATGTGGGTGGTAGCTACGTCGAATAATAAAAAAATTGTAAACATTGTTTTGTATTGGTCAATAATTAATTTGTTTGTGAATCTGTTATGTTTTTGACATTTATTACTTGTTATAATTTTTAAACCTAATTAATCTTCTGTTAGTAATTGTTTCTTGTTTCACAATTAGTTCGATTAACATTATACCTTCTTACATCTCGTATATTCAATTTTACCAATAGCTTACTTTTTGAGATGATTAACATTTGCTCCTACACAACTTTAAATATGAATTCAACTCTTAATTCGCAAAAAATGGAAAGTTTCAAAGAAATAATTTTATATTCCTGAGATTTGGTATAGGGGTATAAAATTGCATTCTAAATAACTTTTCTTAGTGGAATTTTTTCATATTTTGAAAAATAAAGGTACTTTATTAGTGGTGATTTTTACAACTTTGCTGATAAAACACCCTGTAGAACATCAAATCAAGTCATTTTTGGTATACTTTAGTTTTACAACAAGCAGGACTCAATCCCCAAATACCATTCCAAAATTCCAAAATTTTTGGTATATTACACCTCTTGTTACATCTATCCTGGGACACACTGACCATACGTATTTTATATTTTTCGACTTCAAAAAAAAAGTGAAAACACCCTATTCTGTAGTGTTCTATAAAACTAGATTCTCAATTTCTAAAGAGATAACTTAATCAGTCCTCGGATATAGGAGCATTGATATTAAACCTAAAATGGGTGAATAGGGGCAATTTTTTTTTAACCAGTGACATCGAAGGTGCCACAGTTTGATATGGAGCAATATCCTCTTTTCTTACTTACAAAGGTGAACAAAATAATGTAAGTTGCATTTTCAAGTGACCTTTGCTCTATGATAATCAAAGTTCATTCTTTGAAACGGCAATGATGTATCTTTTTGACTAACAAAATCGTGTATTTTATTTTTTTAAATTAACTCTGTACTTCGGAAAATGCCCTTATCGGACCAACCATCTAGAGGAGGTGCGTGGGAATTTTTTCTTATTTTCACGCAAAGAATATTATCTTGAGTGTGTGCAGTGGCTTGGTAATTGTAATTTTTTGAATTTGATATTGCAATATGAATAAAGATATAGGTCGTGTATTGGTGCATTAGTCCAATAATTAATAAAAACCGCTGCCCAAGGAATCACCACTTCCACATCCAGATTTTCTATCCAAGTCACTCACAACGAAAAAATTTTGTACCTGGAAATAATTGTTTATGGAACTTTAACAATATAATATTTGAAATCCTCCACCCCAAAAACCCATAAAACGATACCCCACATCGGTAGTGGGGTGGGGGTGGCGATAGGGGTTGGTAGTGGGGGTGGATGTAGTAAAAAAATATTTTGAGGTTTCTGGTTCCTGTACACACACTAAATCACAATTTTTTGCTTCCCTCCCCTTTAATAATGGGGTGGAGGTGGTAATATGGGGTGGCTAATGCCAAAAATTTTTTCGAGACCTTAGCTTCTCTTGTATATACTAAATACCAATTTTATGAACTCTTACCTGCTTGATTTACCTATTTACCCCAAATTTACCCCAATTTACTCCCAACCCTTCGACGGAACAAGATCAAAATATAATCTAGTTCCAGATCTCGTTAAAGTACATACGTGTACCAAATTTCAAGTTAATATCTTAATCGGGTCCAGAATAAACGTGCGCACAAAAAAAGTTACAGACCGACAGACAGAATTTTTTTTTTTTCGCTCAAACTTAAAATCTCGACGTTTCATGACATTCTAAGCCCATTTGAACAATAAAAATTGTCGTTGCTATACTTCAATACAATACATCCAAAAATACAGTCTACCGATCGTCTCATGTTGCTAAAGCTTCAGTAGACGCAATGAAATGCAAGCGCGTGACCGCGGCCGCTGCGCTCTTGGCCATTGCAGTTTGCGGAGAAGTTTTGCATTTTCCGCCGCGGAATATTAATCTACAATGATCTACAAGCAGTTTATGCACATTTCGATTAAAAATCACATTTTACCTCCACTGAAAGGTGGCTAAATCTTTGGTAGACATTGCTGAAATTACAGGGCATAAAAAAGTTAAGAGATTTCTGACGCTCTGAATTTCTTTCCCGAGTACATAAAAATTTTACAGTTCTCATCATATCAACTCCTTCTTTTTATTCAATTTTCAATAGTAAAAAGCATGTATAAAAATTTCAGATGATATAGAAACGTTGTGGACAGAAATATGAGAGATAAAGTAAGTTTATTTTCAGTGAAGCGAGAGTAACTTTTCTTACACCCATTATCGATATATTATGATAGCTTCATGTGATGTTTTTTATATAAATTAATAACACACAATATTTTAATAAATTGAATTAAATTATCATAATTGAATTAGGGGCATACATAGTATTTTATAATCAGATTAACTGTCGAATTATTCTCTACTTATATCAGAATATCCATATTCACTCTCGTAGCTGATTTCATCCTCGGAATCACTTACGTACGAAACACCATCGTTTCCTTCCGAAGTATTAATTGGACTGTCAGAATATGCGGCATTATACGTTGGAGCTCTTCTGTGTCTTCAGTATCTGCAAGAAATAATAATAAATCAAACCTATCTTCACCATGCGCGAGCTCATTACATTTAATGGAAAATATTTTTTGTTACCTGAGTCAACGCTGCAATATTCTTCAAATGCTACACCATCCATAGATTGCGGTACTTGATCCCCACTAAACGAACTGAAAACATATTCGCTTCAAGTTTCCAACCGCAATCAAGGGGGGAAAAAGTTGTTGGGTTCTTCAAATGAGCATTGGTCCAGATTTGTGAAATGTAAGCTGATTTGAGGAGGTGTTACCGAAGCTCTGATTGACAAGGCGGCGCGGCAAAGAAGAGGAATCAAAACTCTTAACGTTTCGAAAAATAATTTTTCATCCTTCAAGTTTTTATAAACTTTTAAAAACATTAATGCCCTTATTTCATTAATTTCATTTGTTTTTTTTTTGCCATACATCTGGCATACAAACTCCTCCAATGTATCAAATTTAGTATTTAATTGACAGTAACATTGGTAAATAATAATACACTTTTAAAGAATGAATGAATTAATTTTTTGAATAAGTTATAAAATGGAGTAAATAAAAGTGATTATTAACACATCTGTAAGAAAACTGTCTGTTCGTTAATATTAATGAAGATATAATTGTCTTGATTTGACTATGTATTGTCATTTTGGCAACTTCTACCAAAGATTTAGCCATCTTTAAGTGAAGGTAGAGTATAATTTTTAATCGGAATAGTTGCATAAAGTGCTTGTAAACAAAAAAAAATCAGCTTTGTAGATTAATATTCCGCTACGGAAAATGCAAAACTTCGCGAAATGCAATGACCCGGAGCGCAGCGGCCGCGGTCACGCGCTTGCATTCCATTGCGTCTACCAAGGCTTCAACTACATGAAACGATCGGTAGACTGTATTTTCTGGACGTCTTATTAAATAAAATATTCCAGAAAAAAATTTCAACCTTGTAGACATAAGTCAAAAATGTTTGTTTTTCCACATTTTGCGTTTCCGACACGACGCGGTGCAGTATTATTTTCTGGTATGTTTTTGTGTCATCTGTGAGTATGTAAAATTTCAATCTTGTAGATTTAATACATTTATGCAACTTTTTGTAACATGTTTGATTTTTACTGTCATCTGAAAAAATCTAGCTTTATGAATATTAACACGAAAATTCTGTCGCTACCTATCTGGCTATTAGAGTCATATTATAAAATCAATGTAACGGCAATCATTTAATTCCTCCATAGCTACATATGATAAGCTTAAGGGAGTATTAATAATGATAAAATTAAATATATTGCATTCTAAAACTTTATCGCGCAATAATATTATAACGAAATCAATGGGTGTAGAGCTGTATAATATAAGGCTTAATATATTTAGCGCTTGCAGTTGTTACATAATCTCAAGCAAACACCTTAAATAGAGTTTCTTGGGTATATTTGCGTTTATATAATAATATGTGTGTTATGTATGTTGTATATTGTAATTATTTCGAAAATACGTGGTATTATTCGTGTAGTGTTAGTAAAACAATTTACTTACTTATTTAATTCAAGGCTCGCACTTATAGAAATTAACTACTTTGGCCTTTATGGAAAATACATTAGAGAAATGATCAATTTGTTAGATTATCACTGCGAAATAGAAATACGTACATGTATATTCGTTTTAATTATGGAAGCGGTAGGAATAAGGCCCCCTTGCGTATAATCTCCTTACCTTTTTATTGCGCCATTAATCACGTCTGCACTGTGTCCGAAATGCCCAATAATCATTTACAAATTTTCAACTTGTTTCATTCGGGAGCATACATGAACCCTATTTTATTCTCTTTGACGGTGACACTATTTATTTATTTATTTAAGCTTGGAGTAACATTTCATTTTTATTTTATCGAAATCGGCCTACTCTAATATTCCAGGCATTAGAGACCATATAGGGCCCTGGAAAAATTCATGGTAGTCCTGGAGATAGGTTTACTTGACGTTTTTTGGAGCGCTGAATCCGAATTTTTAACTTCCCACCAAAAATTCCCTCCGGAACTCCCTCAAATGTAGAAAAAAAAAATGTTTTTTTAATTATTTTTTTTCTTCGTTTTAAGAAAAAAATACCTAGAAATTCGGAAAGTAGACGAAATTTGCAACAAAAAAGTTCCTTTAACATTTTAACGTTCAACGAACTAGCACGCCACGAAACATGAGCCTCGGCGCTGCGGAACTGCATGCACTAAGTTCAGTCAAAGTTAAAGGTTGCAGGTTTGTTGGGGGTTTCTGAAATAATAATGCCATCACCATACTTAGCGACAAGTTTAGCCTTGATTGTTTTAATGTGAGGTTTATAGTCATGTTTAATTTGATCTTCAAGTTGTTTAGACGAAAGTTGACACTCGTACTCATTTTCTTCGAGAAAAAAAAAACGTAATTCATGGCAGCTTGTACTTCAAATCCAAAAGCCCCACGCTTCACAGGTTCTTCAGATTTGGGTTTTAGAATTAGAGTAAAGTTTTTTTATGCAGGACAAATGATAACAGATCTTGTTCCGCCACTAAATCGCCTTCCACAGGAGTCAAGCGACGCACAATTTTATCACCCCAATCTACTTTCCGATTTTTCGCAAAATCTATGCTTTATTCCATATATTTAGCTGACGCACATTATACACATGGTCCCGTCGCTCTGGAGGCAAACGACTTTGCTGTTCAAAATAATTCACCGATATTATTTCACAGCATAAAAAACAATTCTGTTTGAAAGAAAAACTGTGTCTCGGAGCGCCTTCGCGGAATCACGGGATATTCCGGCAATGGTCTGTTTTTTACATTCGATGCGATTAGTTTCTCGTTAACGTATAACCTTTGACACCTCCTATGCACCACAATCGTCGTAAGCCCAGTTAAAAGATCATATTTACTGGTTTTCCGCTTTAAATTCGCGGTCTGGAAAGATTTTAAAACTTTTTCCGTCACGTTCACTGTTGTGTTATCCGATAACGGTTGCTCGCAAATGAAACAATTTAAAGTCACATCAACCATGTTTAAAATATTATAAGAAAATTTGTTTGCTTTCTGAATATCGGTAAAAAAAATTAAAAAACATTTTCTTCCCTAAATTTGAGGGAGTTCTGGGGGGGAACTTTTGGTGGGAAGTCGAAAACTTGGATTCAGCGATCCAAAAAACATAAAGTAAAGTACCATGAATTTTTCTAGGTAAAATTCTCTGGAGTATAAGCCAAGTTTTTTGAAAATCGGTTTAGTAGAACCGGAGATACAGTTTTATCTCTAGAATAAGCGTATTTGGATGCCATAAACTTTCATGATTAATCTTCTGTAATACTCCAGAAAAGAACCCCGCACAAATCCTTTTATAAAAGTGGCTTCCGTTAAATAGGCTGGATTTTTGATATGTAATACATTTTGGGCCCCTAATCAAATGTCTCAATGGGTCAGGGGTCCCAAATCACCAGGGTTTCAAGATATTTGACATGTCATAAAAAATTTGAATGGTGCAACGGTTTGCAAGAACCGTTATAACTTTCTTCGTGTAGGAGATCCTCATTTGCTCCTTGGCACGTAGAAAGAACAGAAGGCGAGCTACAATCTACACGAAATAAATTTCATAATAGTATACAAGTGTTCCATTTTTCACGTTACATTTTGTCAAATTCAAACTCAAAAACTTTTTTAATTCAAATGGAACACCCTGTATTTTTTTAAATCATGTTAAGTAAAATTAAATTCTCTTTTCTAGAATGTTCTAGAATTTTCAATAAAAATTGCCATCAACTTAGCCATGATTGGACACAATCAATAATGTCAGTCATTCTCTTATGTCAAAAAATGCCAGCACTTTTAAATAACACCTACGAAGGCTTTTCAGATTTGCTTCTTATTAAGTTATGTAAAATTAAATTCTCTTTTCTCTAGTATAAGCACTTTTACAACTTTTTGAGATACTCGCGGTTTTCGGTGTTCTAGAATTTCTAGTAAAATTTATCAACGTAGTATGATTAGAAACAATCATCAATCAATCATCTTGATAACTGGAGGCTTGATAAATAAATAGCGAGTGCTTTTACATATGGTAGGTAAAACTGCAACCTTAGCTCGAGAGATTAGAGGTCGACTTGATGATGCGAACGTGGTACAGGCGAGAGTTGAAGCTGAAAATCTCACCAAAAGAAATGCAATCTGGGAACGTTTGGATCAGGTACACGTCCCTAAGTTTTCTCGATTTCATCTCGCATATGTACTTCTATTGACACATGGCCCATACCAAGTGAAATTAGCTCCTGCATATATCCAGGATAAATTGGATCATACCAATGACGAGGTATTTGAACTTGATATGAACCAGGTTTTCTTAGATTTAGGATCTGTTCTCGACACAGAAATGCTACTCACTATCAGCTATGGATATCTTTCCCAATTGGCGAAGAAGAAAATGATAAAGAAGATGATGCAATTGGGAATGGAGAAGACGATCCTATCTTGTATTATTGCACCTGCAAGGCTGGAGCGATGACTTTGGGCTGTTGTGCACATGTAGCAAGTGTCAGATGGTTCCTAGTATCGGCACGATATCAACAGTATATAAAATACCCAAGTCGAGCTCTCCTCCATTTCATCCAAGATGCCGGCAATAGGAACGTTGATAACGAGGGAGCAGGAATAGGAAAATTGATAGTGTATGTCGAAGAGTAGGCATTAATAAAATGAAGAATAAAAGTTGTGAAAGCGCTTATACTAAAGAAAAGATAATTTAATTTTACATAACTTAATAATAAACAAATATAAAAAGCTTCCTTGGGTATTATTTAAAGTGATGGTATTTTTTGACATAAGAGAATGACTGACATTATTGATTGTGTCTAATCATGGCTAAGTTGATGGCAATTTTTATTAAAAATTCTAGAACATTTAAGAAAATCGCGAATATCTGAAAAAGTTGTGACTTTAATCCCTACAATTCTTATACTAGAGAAAAGAGAATTTAATTTTACAAAACATGATGTACAAAAATACAGGGTGTTCCATTTAAATTTAAAAAGTTTTTGAGGTTTGAATTTGACAAAATGTAACGTGAAAAATGGAACACTTGGTATACCATTATGAAATTTATTTTCAATGTAGAGTGTAGCTCGCCTTGTGTTCTTTCTGCGTGCCAAAGAGCAAATGAGGGTCTCCTACACGAAGAAAGATATAACGGTTCTTGCAAACCGTCGCACCTGCCAATTTTTTTATAAAATGTCAAATATCTTGAAAACCTGGTGGTTTGGGACCTCCGACTAATTGAGACATTTGATTAGAGGCCCAAAATATAGAACATATAAAAAATTCAGCCAATTTAACAGAAGCCACTTTTATATAAGGATTTGTGCGGGATCCTTTTAGGGCATTCTGGAATATTCCAGAATATTCTGTAATATTCCAGAAAATTCGAGAGCATTTTGGGTCATTCCAGTATGTTTTGTAATGCTCCAAAAAAATCGAGAGCGTTCTGAGACATTCCAGAAAATTTTTGAGCCTTCTGAAATATTCCAGAATGTTCTATAGTTTTCTAGAAAATATCACCATTAACAAAGCTCAGGGCCAGACGCTGCACGATGCGGATATGCACCTCACTGTCAGTTGCTTTTCTCTCGGCCAACTAGGTACATATATTATGAAATAGGATTAAAATATTACTTGACATGCTTTAATGATCTCTATTTTTCTCGGAAGCGGGTAAAATTTTTATTAAATAGTTAATACAGCGTGGATTAAATTACTCTTCTGCACTTACTCTTGTGCCTGTTGCTGTTGATTGCCTGTCATTATTTCGGAAAGATTGGTTTCCCTATAAACGTTACACAAAATATATTTCCATGTAATGATTAATGATGACTGATTTGAAACTTGAAACTTCCAATAAATCTGAACTTTATAAGTATCTTTTAATGAGAACTCCATTTCAGTATCAACGGAACGGGAATATTTTTAAATATTAATCTAAAATTGCTTAAAGTTAATATGACCCTCCCCCTCTCATTTCGGTTATTAATAAATATAGGTACTCATTACTCAACTTGTCTTTAATAATATTTTGAAAGGTTTGTGCTTTTTCATATTCTAGAAATGAATGAATGGAAAACCTAAAATGTGTTTTCTATCAATTGTAATGCAGTTTTTACTTCACTGAGAGGGTAGTAAGGGGTGGTAGAGGTTGAATGATTCAATCTTTGGTAATATCGACGTCATCATATACTCATAACTTAGCAATATAAATAAAACAAATTTGTTGACCATTGATAAAAAAAAATCAGTTTTTACATACATACATATTTTGTGTCAGTGTCTCAAAGTATTTCAGAAAAGTTAGATCCATTGAACTAGAAAAACAACAGGAAGGGACGCGAAATAGCAAATAAGTGAAACCTATTTCATAATAATGCAACCCGCCGTACTTTGAAAACTCTGTCTCTTTTTATCGCATTGGAACACATGTGTAAAACTCGGATCTCAACAAATAAGATTTATCTATTTTAATTTTGTCACGCAAAGAATTTTTGGAAATTTTTATTGTTCAAATAATTTTAGAATGTCATCAAACGTCGAGATTTTAAGTTTGAGCAAAAAAAATCTGTTTTAAAGGAAAGCTTTAACAAAGTACAAAGTATTTTGTAAATTTATATCCCAAAATCTACTTAGTATTAAATTTACATAATTCATAACCATATTTTTTTTACTAATATTTTCATACTTACGTGTGGAATTATATGCTCTTCCAAGTTTTTGCAATTGTAAGCAACACAGTAGACAACCATATTTCACATTGAAAAAACAAAATACTTTTAGAAAGCGATTTATGCGTATTTCCCTCCAAGTATGCACGCAATTAACACAAACACTAAACATGAAATATACTGCAACGTTCTCATCCATTATAGTGAGGTGTCTTAGAGCTCTATTTCAAGATTACCTTTACCTGGCGGATCAAAGCACCAAATTTGTTGTGAAGGCACCTTAGGGTATACTAATAAATATTAGCCTAGAAGCCCTCTGGAATTTCTAAAAATTGTCATGTGTAGCACTAAAGTCCAAAATGGCCGAGAAATACTACAAAATATCACTTAACACAATCTATTATACTGTTAATTTTTAATTATAGCTTTAAGCCAACTAAGTACACTACACAACTAGCATAGGGTAGTCTACATAATAAAGAAAATACAATGAAATATATCGATATCATTTATTACAGTAACATGTATGTCCAAATATAACGCTAATAAAAGTTCCCAATAGCAAAAAAATATTTAGTTATTCATTCGACAGAATTCAATATGCAACAGTTATAAATAAATTACACTTGCACTTGCAAAGTGGTGAGCAGTCCAGTGGTGTCCACTCCAGTTTTTGCCGTCTCCTTTGCAAGAACATTTAATCAATTCCCTGCATGATCGGGCAACCTCTGGAATTGTCATCCAAACTGGTACCCACGACTCTGAAATCTTATTCCAAGCAAAATCCTGTGGGGAAGGAATCACTTGCTGTATTTGTGTGCTGGTCGTCCAAAGCTTGATAAACTGCCCTTCGGATATGTTGAAGAAGCGCATCCTCAGTCGGTGGAAGTTTGTTCATTGCTCGATTCTCCTGACAGAAAAGCTCCTTTCTTGTCTGGTAGCTACTGCTGAAAGGAGTGGTTTTATCATATAGAACAAGTCAGTCGTTCCAGCTTCTTGAAGTGTTCAGAGTCGGCTTTCAGTAGTTGGAATGGATGAGTAGCCAAATACACAAATGTACCAGTGACATCTTGAAATGCTTGTCATGCTCCCCAAATGGACTTCTTACTCTTACCTTTGAAGGTGGAGGTTGGATCCAAACCTATCCGATCGATATATATATATATATATATATATATATATATATATATATATATATATATATATATATATATATATATATATATATATATATATATATATATATATATATATATATATATATATATATATATATATGTTATATAATATTACACGCTATCTTATTGCGACTTAGCCATAATAAACCTTCACAGGTATATCGTATTTCACGATAACAGCTTCTCTTATTAATTGCTTATCTTCAAGATATCATATTACACCTTTGTTTCTCATAACTTGTGCAGACTGCAGAACTGCAATTCCTTTGTTATATATTTTGCTTACTCAGGTTCTGTGTGTTATAAATATGACTAAACACGCTTTGTTGAATCAGTTATTAAACTCAGTTAGAATGCAACACTTCTAATTTATTATTATATTCCTTCTCCTAGAGCCAACGTTGGCTCCATGTAACTAAATAAAAGTTTTTAAAAAGTCATTCATGTGAACCGTGATCTAACATTGGCGCAGTCGGTAGGATCCGTAAACATCATCAGAACAAGAAGCCTAACTGGTAGTGAAGCGTAAGAGAACAAGGAGAACATCTGCAGAAGGTGCCTAACTAGTGCGTGTACATCTATTAGAACAAGGAGACCTTCCTCACTGGTGGTGGCGGATCCCAATCCCTTGACGGACGAAGAACCTACCCATGGAGATGAAATTAATGTAAGTCATTTTAAGGATCATCTCGTTATTTTCTCATTTTTTACAAATATTATTTATCACAATTATTTACGTGTATTATACCGCTAATACACTCGGCAAATAAAGCCAATTCTGTTATCAAACAAATCCTATACAAGCTACAACGCAACAATTTTAATTTTAAGTTATTTATTTTCGTATTCACGAAACAACTGTGTATTATACAGTTAATACACAATTTATTAACGTACGCAACATAACAAACTATTTCAATCTAATTTCCGTATCATACTGCTGATACGCAACCAACTTTAGTTCAAAAATTTCCAAACAAAAAAAGCAAAATGCCAGACAGAGCTCAACCAGAGCCGGTTCAACCAGTTCAACCAGTAGTGCCGACGACAGCCGAGCAACCAGAGCAAGTCGAGCACGAGGTAGAGCCTTACAAACTCTCAGAAATTTTCTCGTTAATTCCGGAGTTCGATGGTAACGCCATCAACCTCCAAACTTTCCTAAACTCATGTCAGTGTGCCCAACGCATGGCAATTCATGACCAAAAAATTTTATTAACTGTTCATATTAAAAATAAATTGAAAGGCAAAGCTGCCGAACTAATCAATTCTCGTAACCCTGCCACATGGCCAGAAATTAAAGCACTTCTAGAAACCCACTTCGGTGACTCTAGAGATTTAACAGCTCTTATTCAAGACCTACAAAGAATTCACCAATTGCCTGGTGAATCTGCATTAACATTTGTTTCGCGTCTACAAACGCACAATGCGAAAATGCACGCTGCAGTGCAAAAACAAAATCTATCTTCAGAGCAAAGAACCGCGCAAACAAACCTGATTGAAACTATGACATTAAATAATTTGTTAACGGGTCTAGAACCAAATCTAGGCAGAATAATACGTGCCAGTAACCCTCCGACTATGATGAACGCAATTATTAGAATTCGTAGAGAGCTACAACTCTCTTATTTTGAACAGCAAAAATTCCCAAAAAATAGTCCGGTCAAAAATCCAGTAATTCAACAAAAGCGACCACAAGGTCCCAATTTGCAACAAAAGTTTTGTTCCTTCTGTAAACGGAATGGACATGTAATAAGCGAATGCCGCACAAGGCAACAGTCTCAAAACTTCCAGAGACCAAGTTTCCAAGGAAACCCAAACTCACAAAATTTTTCTCATCAAAACTTCGCACAACCGAGTAATAATCAATTTAGTCAGAGGACATTCCCTCAAAATAATCAGCCAAATCAATCACAGCAAAACAGGCCCTCAGCCATAAGGCCGAACCCTAATTTTATGCAACAGCGACCATCAGCTATCCAACCTAACCCAAATTTTAATCGCTTTAACCAGCAAAAAGCTCATCATTTGAATTACGAACCTTATGACAATTATGACAATCAATGTAACTATAATCAATGTAACGACTACTCTTTCGACGATTATCAAAGTTACCAAAGTCAAAATGAATCGTACGAAAATTTCCAGGAGAATTATACTGCTAATTCTCAGAACGAGCAATACGAGGATTATACTGCTAATCCTCAGGATTTTCGTTTAGATCCGGAGTACCCCACGGATACTCCGACACAACAAATAGACCAATTCGACCAAATATCGAACCAAATACAAACAATGAATCTCAACGACAGTTTCGATCCAATGCTGAACTTCCCAGAACAAACGTTCATGTAAATACGCTTTCTCACACCTTATTAACCGTAAATTCAAAAAATCTTTATTACATCAAAGATGCAACCGGCAAATTTAAAATTCTTATTGATACAGGCGCAGGTATATCAATTTTTAAACCTAAAACAGCTGAAAATTATAGACGTAGATCTCCCGAAAATGTAATTATACAGGGTATTACTGATCAAAAAATTTATATCAACGAATCTGTTCTAATCCCATTCTCAGACGAGTCACACAAGGTTTATATCTATAATCTAGATATAGATTTTGATGGACTACTAGGCGCAGACTTTTTAGAACATTACGAATGCCGAGTAGATTTTAAAAATAAACAACTAGTCACAAATTTTAAAACCGTACCATTATTTAAGGTTACGGAAGAAACTACGGTAAATTTACCTTTACAACCAACTATTAATTCCGATACAAAAAATTCAAATTTAAGCAACATCAAAAATTTAATTTCTATTGAACCTCGCATGGAAAAAATTTATAAATTAAAATGCAATCTGCAAAATACCGAGGCTATACTGTTAGCCCAAGAAATTGAAAAGGTACGCCTACCAAATGCCCTCGTAAAAATCGACAGCAACGGAGAATTTCTAACTTCGATCGTGAACGCTAACGCAATACCGAAAACTATAAATTTCTCTAACCTTAAACTAGAACCAGTACAAAAATTCAAATCAATTTTCAATTTAAACACTCAAAATTCTGACTCACACCTACAGACGGACAGATCCTTCGAAATTAGGAACGAATTGCGCTTGGATCATCTAAACGAAGAAGAGGCCGAAATAGTAACGCAGCTTTGTTTAGACTTTCAAGATATATTCTATTTGGAAGGAGACAATTTAACTTTTACTAACGAAATTAAGCATTCCATTGACACGAACGATTCAAAACCGGTTTTTACAAAATCATATCGCTACCCTCATATTCATAAAGAGGAAGTCAAAACACAAGTCTCTAATATGCTTGATCAAGGCATCATTAGACCTTCGATTTCTCCCTGGTCCTCTCCGGTTTGGGTTGTACCTAAAAAACTCGACGCCTCCGGTAAACAAAAATGGCGAGTTGTAGTGGACTACAGAAAACTCAACGAACTGACTATTGACGATAAATACCCGCTACCCAATATTTCAGACCTCCTCGATCAATTAGGCAAATGTCAATATTTTACAACTTTGGACTTAGCCTCCGGATTTCACCAAATCGAGATTGATGCGAAAGATATTCAGAAAACTGCTTTCACAGTTGAAAATGGTCATTTTGAATTCGTAAGAATGCCTTTTGGTCTTAAGAATGCTCCATCAACATTTCAAAGAGTGATGGATAACATTTTATTAGGTATCCAAAATGAACGATGTCTCGTCTATATGGACGATATTATTGTTTACTCCCCTACTATTCACGAGCATATTTCTCGATTAACGGAAGTTTTCAAACGATTACAGAAAGCCAATCTCAAAATTCAACCCGACAAATGCGAGTTTCTCCGCAAAGAAGTCGCTTATTTAGGACATCTCATTACAAAAGACGGCGTAAAACCGAATCCTTCGAAAGTTGACGCTATTCTAAATTTCCCTCAACCAAAAAATCAAAAAGATATTAAATCATTTCTAGGCTTAGCCGGATACTATAGGCGCTTTATCCCCAATTTCTCCAAGATTACCAAGCCTTTAACAAAACTCTTACAGAAAGACATACCATTTCTCTTCGACAATGATTGTATAAAATCTTTTCAAGATTTGAAACAAACATTAACGACAACTCCGATATTAATCTACCCTAATTTTGATGAACCTTTCGTTCTAACCACTGATGCGAGCGCATTTGCCGTCGGCTCAGTGCTGAGCCAGGGGTCCATTGGCAAAGATTTACCCATTGCCTATGCTTCTAGAACCTTGTGCAGTGCAGAAACTAAGTATTCAACGATTGAACGCGAGCTTTTATCGATAGTATGGAGTGTAAAGCACTTTAGACCCTATCTGTACGGTAGAAAGTTCAAGCTTGTAACCGACCACAGACCACTCACCTGGTTATTCTCTATAAAAGACCCAGGAAGTAGACTTGCTCGTTGGCGACTCAAATTAGAAGAGTACGATTACGAAATAATTTATAAACCCGGCAAAATCAATAAGAACGCGGATGCACTTTCCAGAATCAAAATTAATCATTTTTCTGAATGTTCCAAATTCTATTCAAAGGTTCTAGCCGCGAATGACGAAGAGTCAGACGACGACGAAAACCCAGACAATAACGAGATCACTGACGAACAAATTTCCCAAGAATTCGAAACTTTCGCCAACTTATATAAGACAACATCTTTAATTGACTATTCGAAAATCAAAGCCTCGAACAAACAACTTTTGTATCGAGAACACAAAGATATTATAACTTTCTTCCAACAAAATAACCTACAAGACCTCCATCATAAAATTATCGAAGACATATTCGAAGAAAACCCCGAATTTCATAACGATAAAATCAATATTGTATCGAGCAAAACAGTCAGACATAGGAGATATTTTATCATCCCTCTACCTTTTGATATCGAATCTGTAATTGAACATCTATTTTCGGTATTATTTAAAAATCAAGACGTCCTAGATCTCTCTAAGACATACTTTGTCGAAAATAACTTAGACCTCCCCATTCTTGAAATCCTATCATTCATTTTTGCGGAAAAAGACTTAAAAGTAGTAATTTGTCAAGATATCGTCAGAACTGCCGACGAAGATGAAATTCCAATTATATTGGAGCAAAATCATTTTGGTAAAAATAATCTACACCGCGGAATAAATGAAACGATTCGAAGAATTAGAGAAAAATACACTTGGCAAGGTCTAACTAAAGACGTTGAAAATTTTATAAAAAATTGCGAAACTTGCCAAAAGACTAAAGTATGCCGGAAAAACCTTAACAACCCTCTAGTAGTCACAGAAACCCCAAGAACACCATTCGAAAGAATCAATATCGATTTATTTGAATTCCCAACTCGAAATTATGCTTTAACTATTCGAGACGAGTTAACTAAATTTACACAAGCCTATGCAGTCCCGGACAAATCCGCAAAATCCGTCGTAAATACCTTGTTGTTATACTTTCAACATTACGGTACCCCGCTAAGAATCCATTGCGATTACGGTGGCGAATTTGACAACCGTTTGCTCAAAGATCTCTGCACCCTCTACGACATAAAATTAACTTATTCAAGCGTAGGACATCCCCAATCGAACGGATCCATAGAAAGATTTCATGCTACTTTAGCCGAAATGATAAGAATCCACAAAACTGAAAACCCAAACGAACATCCTTTCACGATTTTACCATATGCAGTAATATGCTATAACAATTCGGTAAATAAAACACACGGTTTTACCCCATATGAACTTATCTTTGGTCATACATCTAACAGACCACCCGAAACTTTGTACAACCAAAAAGAATTAATAACTAAATACGTTAGAGATTTAAACAATAGAATATCCCACTACTATAAAATAGCCCGTAGTCGAACGCAATCTCAAAAAGAGAAAGCAAAAGTTCGCTTCGACAGAAATATTCCCCAAAAACGACCTGAATACAAAATAGGTGACTTAGTTTATGTAAAAGAATCACAAATTAAGAACAAACTACAAAACAAATTTAACGGTCCCTTTAAAATAAAAGAAATTTTTCAAAATTCTGCTACCCTATTAAATCTCGAAACAAAACAAGAAACTAAAGTAAATTTTGATAGAATGAAACCATATACTGAAAATTAAATTTATTTTCAGGTTTCTCCTGCTGTTCGGATCAGCACTCTGTCAGTACAAAATTACCCCGATCAATAACACTGTTGGTGTATACTATCACCAAGACACGGACATCGTGGTAACAAATGACAAATGGACTCTGCTAGTGCATAAAAATATTTCATCCCTTAAACTAGCTTTTGACAAAAATCAAAATAATTTAGACAGAATCTTGAACACCCTCGATGGTGCTGACCAAAAATCAATCCTGTTTAGAAGCGAAGTTAAAACAGAGTTTAACCTTTTAATGCAAATAGCTAGTTCGATAAAAACGAAATTTGACGAAGTCTTTTCAGATACAAAGAGATATAAACGCGGAATACTTAACGGTTTCGGAACAATATTCAAATCAATTACCGGAAACTTAGACGCCGAAGATGGCGAGTACTACACTAACTGTATAAACAAATTAAATAATGATGAACATCAATTAGAAAACTTAATCAAAAATCAAATCTCAGTTACAACTTCTGTTATCAAAAATTTCAACTCAACTATACAAAAATTACAAATTGATGAGGAAACATTTAACAAAGATATCAAAGAAATCGAGCACACGATTCAAACCATGACTCAAACGATCCAAGCTGCCAAAATAAAACTAAAATTTCTATACATTTCCGAACAACTAATGGCCAGCTATTTGTATATCGAAGACAATCTAAACGATATTTTAAATTCAATAACATTTGCCAGATTAGGAATTATTCATTCATCAATCATAACACCTGATCACTTAGTAACGGCGTTACAAGAGATTTCACAGAGTTTGCGAAGGAACAATTTACCTCTTCCAATTAAACTATCAGCAGTTGCTCAATATCTGGATATTATTGAACTAAAAGCTTTTCAACTAGATTCTAACTTAATATTTGTCTTAACAATACCTCTCATTGAACCTCAAAATTACAACACCTTTCGTCTGTACCCTATACCTATACTTGATAACAGAACTGGTCTACATCACTTTTTATCTATTTCACAAAAGTTTATCGCGAGAGACGATGATTCTTTAATGTACATACCTATACAAAATTTGAAAGAATGCAAACCACTCTATTTTGGAACCAAACTATGTTCGAACCTGTTTGCATATCCTATCGACCAAAATGCCATTTGTGAAGCTAGAATATTAAAACCATTGCCGAAACTCCCAGAAAATTGTCAAACTTCCTTCATCATTAGTCAAGGATACAACGTCCAAGAACTTGAAGACAACACATGGCTAGTAATTAATTCCGAACCACTTCACATTACCATCAACTGCCCGAAGAGAGAATCCATAACAGAGCTAATTAACAAAAATTCCATCATAAAACTACAACCAGGATGTTACGCCTATGCAGGCATTACTCGAATACAAGCCAGTGCTAAAGACTTTTCCGAAATTAAGGACAATTCACATCCAATCCAAATTCCTTTTGAATGCTGCAATCACATGCCCGACAAAATCGAAATCCCAAAATTAAAACCGCTTAAATTAAACAGTCTCGACGTAGAAGATTTAGATATTGCTAAAAACAAACTAGAGCAATATTCCAAAGACCTAGACGACCTCATAAACGAACCTTTTGTGACCAAACATGTATCTTGGTTCACATACTTCATAATCACTCTCATCATCCTATTAGTTCTACTTTACATAACTTGTAAATGCAGAAGAAGAAGATGTGGAGCATTGCGAATCCAACCCTCAACGGATAACCCTCCTTCACCTCCTTCAGAGCGAAGCAGAGTATTTACCAAATTTCCTAGACTGATCCCTCCAAGAAAGCGACCCGGTATTAGACCTCAAGAAGAAGAGGACATCGAGTTAACATAGACTTTCATGTGGAGTTTTACCCTCGTCTATTAATTTAGACTATTGTATTTTATCCTTATTACGTTATTTAATGTTTTATTATCGCTTACCAATTTTAACTTTCACATTATTTTATTATTTTGCTTTGTATTCATTCAACATTGTTTCAATTTATCTTTGCATTATATTCATTTAACGTTTTAACAATTTTCAAAAGTTGCTGCATAACATCAACTTTTTTATTAAGGGGGAAGTTGTTATATAATATTACACGCTATCTTATTGCGACTTAGCCATAATAAACCTTCACAGGTATATCGTATTTCACGATAACAGCTTCTCTTATTAATTGCTTATCTTCAAGATATCATATTACACCTTTGTTTCTCATAACTTGTGCAGACTGCAGAACTGCAATTCCTTTGTTATATATTTTGCTTACTCAGGTTCTGTGTGTTATAAATATGACTAAACACGCTTTGTTGAATCAGTTATTAAACTCAGTTAGAATGCAACACTTCTAATTTATTATTATATTCCTTCTCCTAGAGCCAACGTTGGCTCCATGTAACTAAATAAAAGTTTTTAAAAAGTCATTCATGTGAACCGTGATCTAACATATATATATATTTTATATCACTTAGAACTTGATTTGCTTTTTAAAAACTTTTATTTTAACTTTTACAAATTATTTATATGATTTTATATGGTTGAAAATATGTAGATATAATTAGTACAGAGATTAAATGAATACTGAACTCAAATGCGTCTGTTGGTCATATTTATAAGGTTTGATATCAACGTAGGCACAGCATTCTGGGAATTGTTGCCGTGCCAGCGTTTCACATGAGAAGTCTAGGAAGTTGTTATCGCGTAGGTGATAAATGTATCAAATTATATCACGTACCATGATAAGAATATAAAGTTACTTATTTAGATAAGATACTTAGATATTTGAATACATTGATGTGGTTTGTTTAGCATATAACAACTCCCTTTCTTTTTGAAAAGTCGGTTATTTCTTCCTCTTCTGTACGTAGATGAGGTCTTCTTCTCAGGAGGGTGCCAATTCTTTTCAGCATCTCATTAGGGGTGGCGTCCTTGGATTCCTTACAACCACAGCATCTTTTCCTGCATTTCCAGGCGATGAAGGCGGCTAGGAGACAGATGGACAGACCAATAACTGTATACATGCTTAAAGAAAAATGTTTAGTTATAAATGGCTCGTTTATTAGTTTGTCTAAGTCTCTAGAGTATTGCTCGAGTTTGTGGTTGGCTATGTCTAGATTTTCGACATTTAGATGATCGAACTGGAGAGGTTCCAACTTGGGTAGCTGGAGTTTTTCGGGAATGTCACTACAACAGTCATAGGGTATAACCACTGGATGTGAATTGTCCGTAATGTTGATGGTATTGCGGCTTTCTGCTTGCACTTTTGTTATACCGACAAACGCGTAACAGTCCGGGTGGAGTTTTAATATAGAGTTATTATTAACACTGGTGATTTTTGTGTCCATTTTATTACAGTTTATGGTGATGTGAATGGGTTCAGAGACAATTATTAACCACACATTGCCTTGTAGTTTCTGAACGTTATAACCTTGTCCATAGACGAGGGAACTTACACAGTTTTCTGGGATTTTTCTGAAGTTTTTCAGTAGCTGGGCTTCGCATGCTGCACTGCTGTCGATCGGGTAGGCGTAGAGGTCTGAGCATAGTTTCTTATGGGAATCTAGTTGTTTGCATGTACTCAGGTCCTTGACGGGAATGTACATTAGTGAATCATCGTTACGCGCAATGAATTTTTGTGAGAATGACAAGACATGGTGAAGGCCAGTTCTGTTGTCTAGTATAGGGATAGGATACAAATGATACAGGGTATAGAGTTGTTGTTCTACTAGTGGTATTCTTAGAACGAAAACAAGATCTGATTTTGATTGAAAGGCTTCTAGTTCGATAATTTCTAGGTATTGAGGAATTTCTGAATATTTTAC
The DNA here is from genome assembly GCA_936432065.2 of Rutpela maculata. NCBI lineage: Eukaryota > Metazoa > Arthropoda > Insecta > Coleoptera > Cerambycidae > Rutpela > Rutpela maculata. The sequence continues at coordinate 247,238,694 of OW386285.2, forward strand.
CGGTAGGGGTAGATTATTTTTTACTAAGTTTTGAGAGATTTCCTGAAGTGCAGTAATCAAACTTTCTGGTGAAATAATTGAAGAGTGTATTATTTTCAGACGAGCAAATGTGATCGCGTTCAAAATGTCATCAAGGTTGCTCTGGAGGTACAAGTAACTTTCAGTCAATTTTTCACATGTTTCGATAAATTTTAGTTCGGCTTGAACCAGTGCAACTCTATCATTTACTTTATGCAGTCCGATTTGAATCTTTTTCATATCCTCGTTAAACGTTACGATATTAATTTGCATATTTTGGATCGTTTCGTTAAAGGTTTTTACGACGGTAGAGGTAACGGATATTTGATTTTTCAGGAGGTTTTCTATTTGATGTTGATCTTTGTTTAATTTGTTAATACTGTCTGTGAAGAATTGTCCATCTTCCGCATCTAGATTGCCGGTAATTGCTTTAAATATACTACCTGCTCCATTTAATATACCGCGCTTGAATCGTTTGGTGTTAACAAAGATTTCTTCAAATTTTACCTTAAGGGAATTTGATACTTGGTTTAGGAGTGTTATGTGTGTTTTGACTTTGACTAGGAATTCTTTCGTTTCGCGTGTATCGGGGGTGAATATATTGACAATTGATTCTAAAATTTTGTTGTTGTTGATAAAGGCTTCTTCGAGGCTTGATAGATTTTTATGGACTAGCAGAGTCCATTTATTATTGGAAATTATTATCCTCGTTTCGTCGTGGTAATAGACTCCGACGGTGTTATTGATGGGTGTTATTTGGTACTGGGACATGGCTGCTCCGATCAGCAAGGTGAACCTGTAAGGCAATTTAGGCTTCAATATATGGTTTTAACCTGTCAAAGTTAGCTTCAGTTTTTTGTTTTGTTTTTTTGTTAAGGAGGGTGGCTGAGTTTTTGTGAAGTTCCAAAATCTCAAATGGCCCGTTATATTTATTACGTAACTTATCGGTGATTTGGGATTCTTTTAAATACACCTTTTGACCAATCTGATATTCGGGGGTTTCCTTTGAAACGTGGGCGTCGAACCGAACTTTCGCTTTTTGTTTTTGTGTTTCAGTTCTGGCGCGCGCGACTTTATAATAATAAGAGAGGCGATTATTTAAGTCTCTGACGTATTTCGTGACTAGTTCTTCCTGATTATATAGCGTTTCTGGTGGTCTACTGGACGTGTGTCCGAAAACTAACTCGTAGGGTGTAAATCCGTGAGTTTTATTAGTAGAGGTATTATAGCATATTATCGCGTAAGGTAATATGTTGAAGGGGTGTTCGTCAGGGTGTTCTGCCACGTGTGCTCGGATCATTTCCAACAAGGTAGCGTGGAACCTTTCTAAGGAACCATTAGATTGGGGGTGTCCGACACTAGACTGCGTTACTTTGATGTCATAGAGGAGACATAAATCTTTTAGGATGGCGTTATCGAATTCTCGGCCATAATCGCAATGGATTCTAAGGGGTGTTCCGAAGTGCTGGAAGTAAACGAGTAGAGTGTTTGCGATTGATTTTGCTGATTTATCTTTGATAGGATACGCTTGAGTGAATTTTGTAAGTTCGTCGCGTATAGTAAGTGCGTAATTTTTCGTTGGGACTTCTAGGACGTCTATGTTTATACGTTCGAAAGGGGATTTAGGCGTCTCCGTAATTACGAGAGGGTTATCTAAATTTTTGCGACAGATTTTTGTTTCTTGGCAGATTTTGCAGGTTTTTATGAAATTTTCGACGTCTTTTGTCAGTCCTTTCCAATTGTATTTCTCTCGAATACGACGAATAGTCTCATTTATTCCGCGGTGGAGATGGGCTTTGCCAGTATGATGCTGGTCGATAATAATTGGGATTTCGTCGTCACTAGGTGTTCTAGTAACGTTTTGACATATTTTGAGTTTCACGTCTTTTTCCGATAAAAGAAATGACAAAATTTCAAGAATAGGGAGTTCAACATTGTTTTCGATACAATACGTTTTGGAGTCGTCGAACTCTTCACGACCTTTGTATAGGGAGATAAATAGATTTTGGATTACGGTTTCGGGGTCGTATGGTAGAGCCACGATAAAGTAATTTCTATGTCGCACCGACTTACTCGATAATTTATTTAATTCTAAATCTCGGAAGTCTTTGTTTTCTTCGAACAAATCTTCAAGGATTTTTTAATGAAAATCTTTGAGATTGTTTTGTTGGAAAAAGGTCACTATATTTTTATTGGTTTTGTCCAGGAGTTGCCCGTTCGAAAATTCAATTTTAGAATAATCGATAAGTGACTTTGTTTTATACAATTTTACGAAAGTTTCGAATTCGTTCAGGACATCTTCTTGTTCGTTTGTTTCCGTCGTGTCGCTTGTCGTGTCCTGACTATCAGGATCGGGTTCTATTGAAGTTGAGGGACTTTGAACGGGGTACGTTACTAGTTTTGATTCTGCTTGAAAGTTAGTGGAATCTTGGATGTGATTTATCTTTATGCGGGAAAGAGCGTCTGCATTTTTATTAATGCGGCCGGGTTTATATTCGATTTCGTATTCGTATTCTTCAAGCTTCAGTCGCCAACGTGCTAGGCGGCTACCGGGGTCTTTTATCGAAAAGAGCCACGTTAAAGGTCTATGGTCAGTTATTAGTTTGAACTTTCGACCAAATATGTACGGACGGAAGTGTTTCACGGCCCATACTATAGCTAAAAGTTCACGCTCTATGGTTGAGTATTTGGTTTCGGCTTTACAGAGGGTCCTTGAGGCGAAAGCTATTGGTAAGTCTTTGCCAATGGGGCCTTGTGAGAGCACGGCGCCGATGGCGAATGCGCTTGCATCAGTGGTGAGTAGAAACGTTTCGTCGAATTTTGGGTAGATAAGTACTGGCGTCGAAGTAAGGGCTTGTTTCAATTCCTCGAAGGATTTGTGACATTCTGAGTCGAAAGCAAAAGGGACATCCTTTTGTAACAATTTGGTGAGGGGCTTGGATAGTTTCGCGAAATTACTTATAAATCTGCGATAATAACCTGCCAACCCGAGGGAGGATTTGATCTCCTTCTGGTTAGTAGGCTGGGGAAAGTTTTCGATGCATTGTATCTTATCGGGGTTTGGTTTTACTCCTTCCTTGGTTATGAGATGGCCTAGGTATGCGACTTCTTTACGAAGGAACTCGCATTTATCAGGTTGGATTTTTAAGTTGGCATTTCGAAGTCGTTTGAACACTTCTGTGAGGCGAGAAATGTGTTCGTGAACTGTCGGGGAATATATGATAATATCATCCATCCAATATATGATAATATCATCCATCGTTTTGAATGCCCATGAGGATGTTGTCCATAACCCTTTGGAAGGTGGAAGGGGCATTTTTAAGGCCGAAGGGCATACGAACGAATTCATAGTGCCCGTTGTCTACGCTAAATGCACTTTTCGGGATGTCTTTCGGGTCTATCTCGATCTGGTGGAACCCAGAGGCTAAGTCCAATGTTGTGAAGTACTGGCACTTGCCTAATTGATCCAGGAGATCTGAGATGTTGGGTAGAGGGTATTTATCTCCTACAGTTAACTCGTTGAGTTTTCTGTAGTCTACAACCACACGCCATTTCGGCTTACCCGAAGCATCAAGTTTCTTAGGGACAACCCACACTGGAGATGACCAGGGGGAGTTAGAGGGACGAATAATATTTTGTTCTAACATTTTGGATACCTGCGTTTTGACTTCTTCTTTGTGTATCTGAGGGTATCGGTACGATTTCGTGAATACCGGTTTCGCGTCATTGGTATCTATCGCGTGTTTAATTTCATTGGTGAAAGTTAGTTGGTCACCTTCAAGATAAAAAATGTCCGCGTATTCTAGGCAAAGTTGTGTTATTAGTTCATTTTCTTCCATGTTTAGGTGGTCTAGACGGAGTTGGTTTTTTATTTCATAATGTCTGTCTACGCAAGTTTGGGAGGTTTCTTCGTCCATATAATTCAGTGAGAAATTTTGGATCGGTTCTAGTTTTAAATTTGAAAAATTAACGGTTTTGGGTACCGCGTTTACGTTTAATATAGAGGTAATAAATTCACCTTTATCGTCTATCTGAACTATCGCGTTAGGGAGTCTTACCTTGTCTACTTCGGTAGCTAGCAGTATAGCTTCCGTACTGGTCAAGTGACATTTAAGTTTGGTAATTTGTTCTATACGTGGTTCAACTGAAATTATATTTGATATATTATGAGTGGTATCACGATTATCTGGGTTTGGGTAATTTTGTACGTTTGGCAGACCCTGGTCTGTGACTTTGTGGATCGGGATTGTTTTGAAATTTGTTACAAGTTTTTTGTTTTTTATATCCACTATACAATTGTAGTGTTCTAAGAAATCAGACCCTAGGAGTCCATCGAATTCTATGTCAAGATCACATACATAAATTTTGAATGGTTCATTGTTGTCAAACGGGATAAAGACGGCTTCGTTAATATTTATTTTTTGGTCAGTTATGCCTTGGATCGTAATGTTTTCCGGACATCTCCTACTATAATTTTCACAAATTTTGGGTTTGAATATGGATAGTCCTGCGCCCGTGTCGATTAATAATCTATGCGTGTTAGTAATGTCATAGATATAATACAAATTTTTGGATTTGACAGACAATAAGGGGCTTATAGGAACTGTTGTTCCGGGAAGTTGAGATTTGGGTTGAAATTGTCCAAGTTCATTTTGCCAAATTGGGTTTGTAATACTGTCATCTCGGAGTCTCCGGTTTTGTGATAAGGCGGGTCCGACTGGGCATGTGGGCCTGATCGAAAATCCCGATTATATACAGGTGTTGTATCGAAAGTCGATTCGTCCGTGTAATAATTTTCGGAGGGACTATTAGCAGTATAATAGTCTTCGTTGCTGTTGTCGTATTCCGAAGTATTAGCTGTATAATAGTTCGGACTTGCGTAGGGGTTATTATCAGTATAATATCCCTCGTTAATATTTTCGTAAGGGTTATCGTGAACGTAATAATTTTGATTTTGTTGCTCTAGATTTTCGGGTTCAGTATTTTGATTGAAATGAAGCGTTTTTCTATTTGAATTTGGTCTATAATAATTAGGGTTAGGTTGAATCGCAGGTGGTCTTGCATTATTGAAATTTGGGTTTGGTGCAATGACGGGTGGTCTTTGTTGCTGGAAGTTTTGTGAGCTTCCAGGATTTTGGTTATAATAGTTAGGTCTTTGTTGTTGGAAATTTTGCGAATTTCCAGGATTTTGATTATAGTAATTAGGCCTAGGATAGATTTGGGGAGTACCAAAATTTGGTGGTCGAGAACTTTGTTGTCTCTGACGACATTCATTAGCGACGTGTCCCGTACGTTTGCAAAATGAACAATGTCTTGCAGGTAAGGGGAAGTTTTGGTTGCGCGTGGGAGTGATTGCACTATTGTTGCGATTGGTTTTTTGCGTTTCAAAGTAATTTAATTGGAGTTCTTTTCGAACTCTCGTTATTGCTTTTAGCATATTCTCAGGGTCGCTTGCCCTAACAACATGCGCAAGTTTGGGTTCTAGTCCCGTGAGTAAGGTGTTCAAAACCATGCCCTCAGTTAATTGCGTTTGGGCTTGTTTTTGTGCCGCTGTTAACCGCTGTTTATGAACAGAAGCATGCATTTTTGCTTCGTGGGTTTGTAAGCGCGCAATAAACGTGAGCGGAGATTCACCGGGAAGTTGTCGCATTCTTTGCAAGTCTTGTATTAAGGAGGTTAGGTCTCTACTATCACCGAAATGATTCTCTAAAAGAGTTTTAATTTCTTCCCAATGAGTGGGATTTCTAGAGTTCACTAGTTCAGCCGCACGGCCTTTTAATTTGTTTTTTATGTGAACAGTTAAAAGTACCACCTGGTTACCAATTGACATGCCAAAAGCAGTTCTACATGAATTTAAAAATGTATTTAAATTTATCTGATTACCGTCATATTCAGGAATAATTGAAAATATTTCGCTCAATTTATACGGTTCAACAGCGTCTGGTTGAGGTTGAGGTTGAGGTTGTGGCTCGTGCTGTTGTTGGTTTTGTTGTTGTTGGTGAGCCATATTTCGAGTAGTTACTGGCATAAACTAATTTGAATTTGAAACTTAGATTTATTTTACTTATAATAGCAATGGACAACAGAACTGTTCTTTTCCACGGACAATACGCAAGAAATGATGCGATTATTATTTTAATTAAATTTGCACTTAAACGGGATGATTCAGTAAGTACTTACACGTAATAAATCCTCATTTGTAGGTTCTTTCTTGATTTAGGGATTGGAATCCGCCGCCCGTCGTCAAAGGTCTCCTTGTTCCAGCGATCCTTTCCTGAAGTTAGGCCCTTTTTGGGGTGTTCCTTGTTCTTCTGGGAGGTTTTCGTTGGTTAGGCTCTTCTTCCAGGCGTTATTACCAATCCTACCGACTGCGCCACTTTTATATCACTTAGAACTTGATTTGCTTTTTAAAAACTTTTATTTTAACTTTTACAAATTATTTATATGATTTTATATGGTTGAAAATATGTAGATATAATTAGTACAGAGATTAAATGAATACTGAACTCAAATGCGTCTGTTGGTCATATTTATAAGGTTTGATATCAACGTAGGCACAGCATTCTGGGAATTGTTGCCGTGCCAGCGTTTCACATGAGAAGTCTAGGAAGTTGTTATCGCTTAGGTGATAAATGTATCAAATTATATCACGTACCATGATAAGAATATAAAGTTACTTATTTAGATAAGATACTTAGATATTTGAATACATTGATGTGGTTTGTTTAGCATATAACATATATATATATAACATATATATATATATATATATATATATATATATATATATATATATATATATATATATATATATATATATATATATATATATATATATATATATATATATATATATATTCAGCTTCTTCCCTTGCTGAGATGTTCCTTTATGCTTTGGTCTCTTGAAGAGTGTAAGAGAATCGCATTTTTTATTATTTTTGCAGTAGTGGTGCTTTGAAAAGAAAGATTCACATGTGATATTTTTTCATATTTGTCTGCCATTTTGGATTTTAGTGCTGTACATGAAAATTTTTAAAAATTCCTAGGCTAACATTTATTAGTATACCCGAAGGTACCTTCATAACAAATTTTTCGTTACGAACCAAGGCATGATACTCTTGATATGACATACATTTGGTAGAAGAAATAGGCCGACGTTAAATATATAAAAAAAAAATCGGTAAAAGTATTTACCGAGAACTTCCTTCTCTATTTATTTACTATCTTTTCTGTAGAATGACTACCCAGTATACTTTTTTTTAGTAAAAGTATATCAGGCTTTGTTCCTGGCAATAGCGACAACTACATTCCAAATATTATTTTCCTGTGACGTTTCTTAGTTATTTTTTAGAGTGGCACCCTGAATACATTTCACTAAAAGTATGTCAGATTTCATTCTCGGTAATTGTGTCAACTACAGTCAAAATATTGTATTCACCATAATTATTTTTCAGTGACCATCTTGTTGGTATATTTTTCATATATTTCTTCCCTGAACTATATTATCCGTCACATTTTTTCATAAATTTTTTAGGTCAGTATATTTTTTAATATTTTTCTTTGACATTTGTGTTAACTACATGCGAAATATTATTGACACCCGTCTCATTTTTTCATAATTTTTTTAGTGACCAGCCTGTATGTTTCTCATGTTTTTCTTCCTTGACAGTTGTGTTAACAAAATACCAAATATTATCGCTCTCCGTCATATTTCTTCATTATTCTTTTTATTCATTATATTTTCTGTAGGATGACTACTAGGGTGGTCCTTAAAAACGAACTTTTAAAATCTACCCGGGGCACCCTCTTATTTTGTTATATGATATAAAAAAAGACTAAATAATGTTTTAGTCCAAGTCTTGAATTTTCAAGATAATCGAGAATTTTTGCAATTTTTTTTTTTTCAACATAAATCAAATGAACATCAAAATGACATTGATCATGAATTGAATTAATAAAATAGGACAGTACATGGTCCCCCACTTTCATCTCAATTCAACTGTATTTTATTAACAGCTTTTTCATTTATATTATTTTATATATATATAAAACATTGTAATTGCTGTACAGTTGTACATATTAATTACATGTTTAATGAACATCATTTCTTTTCTAACTGAATTTAATTATTAATTCCCAACTAGTCTTTTTTTAATTTTGAAATTTTACGGGGCGGTAACGACCTCTAAAACTGAGTTAAAAATCCCAAAAAATTTAAATAGTTCTTTTTAATAGAGTAGATCAAAGAAAATTAAGAAAAAAAAATTACCCTAATTTAAGGACCACCCTAATGACTACCCTGTATACTTTTCTTAATTGAAGGGTTTTCTTCCTGACAGTAGTGACTACATTCTAAATATTATTTTCTTGGGCCATTTCTGAATTAATTATTTATTAGATTGACCACCCTGTATACATCTCACTAAAAGTATATTAGTTTTCATTCTCGGTAATTGTGTCAACTACAGTCCAAATATTATATCCACCATAATTGAGAGGTCTAAAATAAATGTGAATGTTCTTTCATATTTGCGTTAAGTATAGATTTGAAAACCTAAAGTCTACGGTTGTTAGGTGCAAAATAGATCCAAGTGATTTTCTGACTTTATATACGATTTTTTTAACAAGTAATAATTTATTATTATATACTATAGAAACAAAAAAGTTCGGGATAAAGGTACTAGATAAAAGTACGTTTTCAAATTTTTCTTGAATTCTTACTAATTCTGAAATATATTAACTACAATACAAAACAAATTAACAGATTTAGTAACCAATAAAAAAAACCTGCTCAAATTTTCTTCTGGAATTTTTTAAATTCATTCAACTTGGAATGCGAATATCTCAAAAACGTAAAAGTTGCACTTAAACGCCTTTTATTCTAGTCCTTTCAATTATTTTTCATAGTGACCACCTTTATATTTTTCTTGCTTAACAATTGAGTTAACTACATGCGAAATATTATCGGTCACATTTTTTCATATATTTTTGGGTGACCACCCTGTATGATTTCCATATTTTTCTTCCTTGTCAGTTGTGTTTAAATATATACCAAAGATGTCCTCGGTCATATTTTTATCATTATTTTTTTTTTAAGATGACCACACTGTATATTTTTTTCATATTTCGTTTCTTTGACAAATGTGTCAACTGCCTGAGAAATATTATCGTCCTCTATCTGTTTTACTTTTTAGGATGACCGTTTTGTATATTAGATAGATAGATAGATAGACTTTTATTAGTTCTTTGTGCCAATTATACATTGGATAGAACAGGTCAAGAACACAGATAAAAAAGAAATACATTACAGAAACATTACTAAAAAAATAGTATCTACATACACACATATGACTAGATTAAAATTTCAAACAAACATATTGAATTTTATTCATTTAAATATTCATTCACGGAGTAACAGCATTTACTACATAATAATTTGAAAAGTTTAGATTTAAACTGCTGTATATTTTTTGCCATTTTTACATCAGTCGGCAGTTTATTAAATAAATAGCTGCCAGCACATATTGGGGATTTTTTATACAGCGTCAGGTTATATTTATTAATATATATATTTTTTCTATTTCGCGTATTGTGTTCATGTTTGTCGCAGTGTGTTGGTAATTTATTTTTTATACGTAAATCGACGTAACAGTGAGAAATTTGTTGTTTTTGAAGGTATCGCGACAAGATTCCCTGTATCCCATTTTAAATATTACTCATAATACTCTCTTTTGCATCACAAAAATTCTCTGTATATCCACACTTTGACCCCATGTTATTATATTATAAGAGATTTTTTAATAGAAGGGAGCATAATACACGTTTATTAAAGAGTCTTGATCTAAACTATTTTTCAGCATATCGATTGCAAAGCATGACTGACTTAGCTTAGCACAGAGTTGATCAATATGATTTGTTCAACCGAGATTTTCATCTAAAATGACTCCTAGAAAATTTGTGTCTTTTTGTGTGTTTAATTGATGATTATTTAGATGAATATTTATATTTTTGTATATATTTTTTCCATGGGTTTTAAATAATACACATACAGTTTTATCATAGTTAATAATGAGCCTGTTGTTATGACACCATGAATTAAACTCATCTAGGACTATGTTGACTATGTCTTCAAGTTCTTCCAGACTCCTAGACGAAACAATTATTGAAGTGTCGTCTGCATACATAAAGATTTTTCCATGTGTTATAGACTCAGGCAAGTCATTTATGAATAGTAAGAATATCAAAGGGCCAAGTACACTACCCTGAGGGTCCGTATTGATATTTATTTATTTATTTATTTATTTATTTAAATTACACTGTTCTACAGGTGAAATACCCAATTACAGAACAGGAGGGTATGATAAGTATAATATAAAAATTAAAATACTAAGAGAAAAGACTAAGACAGTAGTTGAGGCAAATATAAATCATAATAATATAATCATTTAGAGAAAGAAAAACAAAGTCATTTATTCCAAGTAAATGGCCCTTATGTTACTAAGGCTGCAAGAAAATATATCTAACCGACTTCCTAATAGATTGCAATTATTGCACATTGTATATATATCATATTCATTCGACAGAGCATTCCCATTTTTAACCAGAATTTTCCTATCAGTCAAATACGATATTAACCATTCATTAACCTTTCCTCGAATTCCTATTTTCTCCAATTTCTCTGCAACAAACGGTATATGTAGAGTATCAAATGCACTCGACAAATCAAAAAATAAACCGATTACATGTTCTTTTGAATCTAATCTATCATATACCGTCTGAACCAGATCCGTTGCTGCTGTTTCTGTAGAAAAACAACCCCTAAAGCCATGCTGTGAGTTTGTTAGTATATGGTATTTTTCTAGGAATTTAGTTATTCGTTTCGCCATTGTTTTTTCTATAATTTTAGAAAATGCGCTTAATAATGAGATGGGCCTATAGTTTCTAAGATCATTACTGTCACCTTTTTTAAAAACTGGGATAATCAGGGCAGTTTTTAATTTTTGTGGAAAAACGCCGAGTTCAACAGACTTGTTTATTATGAGGGCAAGGCACATAGCAAACTCGTCGGAACACTCCTTAATTAATTTGATTGGAACTTCGTCTATACCCGTAGATTTTTTATTTGCAAGTTCAAGTATTACCTCATGCGCAGTGACTGGTTCAAAGAATATCGTGTTTAAGTTATAACCCTTGGTCGTAGTACACTTATCAGATAAATTAGTAAAATGTGAATTAAGTTTTGCTTTTATATTATTTGAAAAATGATTTGCAAAAACATTTGCAACTTCCTTAGTGTCCATGACGACAGTGTCATTGTAATTTAGTGTAATGTTTCCTCGAGTTTGTTTATTTCTGTTTAGATTTGAGTTTACTATATTCCATAGGGTTTTTGTTTTGTTTGCAGATACTTCGATTTTGTTTTTATTATACAACTGTTTTTCTTTTTTCAGATTCTGTTCATATTGTTTCTTTTTATTTTTATATAAGGTATTTAGATTTTCGTTATTAGATTGTTTTCTTAAGTAATTTAAGTTTTTTAAATTTGCAGACTCCTCTTTTAACTCTGCTGAAAAATGAAATTTTTTTGCCTTTAAATTCCCCATCAGTTTTTTATTAGGAATGTTTAATTCAGGGAAAGCAGTTTCGAAACTGTATTCAAAATGCGACCAGAAGAAGTATTGAATATATTATCAAGGTTGGCCAGTAAGTCTAAGTGTGCATCTTTAAAAGTGAACTTAAAATTTTTTATGTTGTTGGGACTAATATTTCTATAACTAGTAGTTGGTACACTGTCTTGTCGATTGCTTTGTTCATCAGAATTTGAGCTTAATAATTGGGCAGAGTGATCTGATATGCCAGGATCGGTGATTTTGACTTTAACGTTAGTGTTATTTGTAATCATATAATCAACTGCAGTTTGTGATATGCTAAGAGGGATGACTGCGGTTCTAGTTGGTTCATTTATTAGAGATGTGAGACCAAACAAATCGTGTAACATGCTATTCTCTCCACTTCTTTTTAATTTATTTACATTCGAATCACCACATATATATATATATATATATATATATATATATATATATATATATATATATATATATATATATATATATATATATATATATATATATATATATATATATATATTGATAAATACATTATAGTCACCGCTTGGTGATCTGTATAAAATTACTATGCATGTATTTTTATTAAAACATATGGCAGAGCATTCAAAGGACACATCTACAGATAGATTATTTAATGTTTGGATCTATTTACAGTTTTTTATATATTTATTTTCGTTTTTTATAAAAATTGCAGTGCCACCATGGATATGAGAACGCCTACAATAATTAGAGATAGTTATAATCTTGAATATGTACAAAATTTTCTCTTGAGTTAACCAGTGTTCACTAATGCAGAGAAATATTGGGCTTAAGTCAGAAATGAAATGTTGTAACATATTTACCTTGCGAATTATTTCTGATTTCATTGTTCTGACAATTTAGTGAATCCATTTCTTCTTGTAGACTAGGACCATCCATACTATTATTTGGGAGTTGATTAGAAGTAACTACTTCATTATTAACTTGTTGATCTTCTAGTAATGATATATCTCTTAAGCCGTTATTGTTTTGATTATTTAACAAAATCATTTCTTCTTGCAGTCTAGGTCCATCCGTGCTATTATTTGGCAGTTGATTATAAGTAACTATTTCACTGTTTATTTGTTGATTTTCTAATCACGAATTATTTCGTATTTCCCTGTTGTAAGTACTTCTGATTGTTTTTATAACTGTATTCTTGTTCAGATTCAATTTAAAGGACTTTCGTATACTGTACATTATACTTCTGCCGAGTTTGTATTTGGTTTGTTTAACATTGGTTGAGAATTTAATTGAGATATTCTTGTTTCTACTGCAATAATTATTTAAGTATTTTGTTATTATGTCATTTATCCTATGGTCCTCAGGTTTGTTACACTTCGATAGTAAAAACAGATTTGTCAGTTTACCTAATGGTAATAAGCATTTTAAAGCAGCATGTGAATCTTTCGAATTACTGATATTATTCGTATTGAACATAACTATGACATAATCATCTTGACCGTACTGAATCGTAGTATTAAAAATATCTCTTATGAGTTCCTTGAAGTCTACACCTGGTTTAACAAGTCCCTCAGCTTGAAATTGGGTTTTATCAAGAAATGAGCCTTGCACACGTAAATCTTTGTTCATTAAGGTTGTTAGAATTTTAGCACAGTTAACACCAAATATTTTTTTTTATATTTTACTTCCTTGACAAATGTGTTAATTGCATGCGAAATCCATCACATTTTTAAAATTTTCTTTAGGATGACTTGTATATACAGGGTGATTCTTTTAAGGCGGCCATTAGAATATTTGCCACTTGCAGATGAGATAGACATTTGGAATTTGGTGCCCTACCATAGTCGACCATTGCGAGCCCGAAAATAATAATTTCAAAATGGCGGCACTTATGAAAATACCGGTCGATACCAACTTGCTTATTTTAAATGAAACACCCTATATATTTTCGACTTTTCGAAAGGACCATAAAATTCTGAGTCAAAACATGTAGCACACCCTATACCTAAACCGAGCAGTTTCGGAGATATTTGAAATTTTATAAAAATTTGACAGATGCAACGGTTTGCAAGAACCGTTATAACTTTCTTCATGTAGGAGATCCTCATTTGCTCTTTGGTACGTAGAAAGAAAACAAGATGAGCTACTCTCTGTAAAAAAAAATAAATTCCATAATAGTACACCAAGTGTTTTATTTTTCATGTTACATTTTATCAAATTCAAACATCAAAAACTTTTTTATTTCAAATGGAACACCCTGTATTTGTTTACATCAAATTATGTTAAATTAAATTCCCTTTTTTCTGGTATAAGCATTGTAGGGGTTAAAGTTACAACTTTTTGAAGTATTGGCGATTTTCTTAAATGTCCAAGAATTTTTAATAAAAATTGCCATCAACTTAACCATGATGAGAAACAATCATTAATGTCAGTCGTTCTCTTATATTAAAAAATGTCAGGAGGTTTAAATTACACCCACGAAGACTTTTAGATTTGTTTATTATTTATGGAGAGTGTGATAAAGTAATACCAAGAACATGTAACACATTTGCTACTCGCTACCCACAAGAACAGAAACCATCCACCATACACTGTAAAACCCATATTGGATCATTTTAGAATATTTGGTTCTGTCAAATGGCATGTGCCAAATTTTATTATGGCAATCGATGTAGAATTAAATTTGAGGTAGACTTATATCAGCATACCTGACACATGTACTTTTTGAATTATTCGTAGGTTTTTGTTGAAAATTATAATTTATCAAACAAAAACATAGTATCTTTTTTTTTTATGGCGTTTGGTCAAGGACCATACTGCAATTTTTTTAAAAGTTAATTAAAACCTTAAATTAATTTGTTGCTTATACAACATACATGAATACTATGATAAGTATGAGAAAATGATAAAATATCCTATGTCTATATCTAACCTAAAAAACATAGTATCCTATGAGACAATTGAAACAATAGAAACAAAAGAACAGAAAATAACAACTAAACTTAAATAGGTGTTTAATACAACATACTGTGTAGATATTTACCTACCTAATTCAATTTGCTAATATTTTGGAAATACTTGATTTAGCGTAAAATGACTACTAACTATGTATAATGCAGAAGATGCTCGATATGTGCACCGTTTTGGTTCAAACACTCAACAATCCGACGCTGGACGGCTGTGGTAGCATTTTTGATTTCATTTCCATTAATCCCATTCATGGCTTGTGTTATTTTTAATCTCAAATCTTCCCTAGTCGCAGGTGCAGTTTGATAAACCAGATCCTTAACTCGCGCCCATAAATAAAAATGTAATGGAGTCAGACCCGGTGATCTTGAGGGCCAAAAAATGGACCTCTATTGCCCCACCATCTGTCTTGAAACAATTCTTTCAGTCTTAAGTCTACAGCATTTGTTGAATGTGCTGGTGCTCCATCCATTTGATACCATGAATGGACGGCATGCTGTAATGGAAGATTATCGACAAAATCTTGAACTACATTGTTAATAATCTCTAAATATTTGTTCCCATTCAAATTTTCATCATACATGTACACATGAAGGAAGTTTGACAGTTCTCTGGAAGTTTTGGCAGTGGTTTTAGTATTCTGGCTTCACATATGGCATTTTGGTCGATAGGATAGGCAAACAGGTTCGAACATAGTTTGATTCCAAAATAAAGAGGTTTGCATTCTTTCAAATTTTGTATAGGTATGTACATTAAAGAATCATCGTCTCTCGCTATATAATTTTATGAAATAGATAAAATGTGATGCAGACCAGTTCTGTTATCAAGTATCGGGATAGGGTATAGGCGATAGGTGTTATAATTTTGGGGTTCAACAAGTGGTATTGTTAAAACAAATACTAAGTTAGAATCCATTTGAAACGCTTGTAATTCAATAATATCCAAATACTTAGCAACTGCCGATAATTTAATGGGGAGAGGCAAATTGTTCCTTCGTAAGCTCTGTGAAACTTCTTGTAGTGCTGTCACTAAGTGATTAGGGGTTATGATTGACGTGTGAATGATTCCTAGTCTGATAAATGTTATTGAATTTAGAATGTTGTTTAAATTATCTTCGATATACGAATAGCTTGCCATTAATTGTTCGGAAATGTATAAAAATTTTAGTTTTATGTGAGCAGCCTCAATAGCTTGAGTCATGGTTTGAATTGTGTGTTCGATTTCTTCGAGATCTTTGTTAAACGTTTCCTCGTCAATTTGTAATTTTTGGATAGTCGAGTTGAAGTTTTTAATAACAGAAGTTGTAACTGAAATTTGATTTTTGATTAAGTTTTCCAATTGATGTTCATCGTTATTTAGTTTATTTATACAATTAGTATAATACTGGCCATCTTCAGCATCTTAAGTTAAGTTAAGCAGTTAAGTATTCCTCGTTTATATCTTTTTGTGTCTGAAAGATTTTGTCAAATTTCGTTTTTATAGAGTTGGATATTTGTGTTAAAAGGTTAAAGTCTGTTTTAATTTCACTCGTAAAAATAATTGACTTGTGATCACCATTATTGAGAGTGTACAAGATTCTGTCTAAGATATTTTGATTTTTGTCAAAAGCTATTTTTGAGGGATGAAATGTTTTTATGCACTAGCAGAGTCCATTTGTCATTTGTCACCACGATGTAGTGTCTTGGTGGTAGTATACACCAACAGTGTTATTGATCGGGGTAATTTTGTTTTGACAGAGTGCTGATCCGAACAGCAGGAGAAACCTGAAAATAAATTTAATTTTCAGTATATGGTTTCATTCTATCAAAATTTACTTTAGTTTCTTGTTTTGTTTCGAGATTTAATAGGGTAGCAGAATTTTGGAAAATTTCTTTTATTTTAAAAGGACCGTTAAATTTGTTTTGCAATTTGTTTTTGATCTGTGATTCTTTTACGTAAACCAAGTCACCTAGTTTGTACTCGGATCGTTTTTGCGGAACATTTCTGTCGAAACGAACTTTTGCTTTCTCTTTTTGAGATTGTGTTCGACTACGGGCTATTTTATAGTAGTGGGATATTCTGTTGTTTAAATCTCTAACGTATTTGGTTATTAACTCTTTTTGTTTATATAAAGTTTCAGGTGGTCTGTTAGACGTATGACCAAAGATAAGTTCATATGGGGTGAAACCGTATGTTTTATTTACCGAATTGTTATAGCATATTACTGCATATGGTAAAATCGTGAGCGGATGTTCGTTCGGGTTTTCAGTTTTATGAATTCTTATCATTTCAGCTAAAGTAGCATGAAATCTTTCTATGGATCCGTTCGATTGGGGATGTCTTACGCTTGAATAAGTTAATTTTATGTCGTAGAGGGTACAAAGATCTTTAAGCAAGCGGTTGTCAAATTCGCCACCGTAATCGCAATGGATTCTTAGCGGGGTACCGTAATGTTGAAAGTATAACAACAAGGTATTTACGACGGATTTTGCGGATTTGTCCGGAACTGCATAGGCTTGTGTGAATTTAGTTAGCTCATCGCGAATAGTTAACGCGTAATTTCGAGTTGGGAATTCAAACAAATCGATATTAATTCTTTCGAATGGTGTTCTTGGGGTTTCTGTGACTACTAGAGGGTTATTAAGGGTTTTCCGGCATACTTTAGTCTTTTGGCAAGTTTCGCAATTTTTTATAAAATTTTCAACGTCTTTAGTTAGACCTTGCCAAGTGTATTTTTCTCTAATTCTTCGAATCGTTTCATTTATTCCGCGGTGTAGATTATTTTTACCAAAATGATTTTGCTCCAATATAATTGGAATTTCATCTTCGTAGGCAGTTCTGACAATATCTTGACAAATTACTACTTTTAAGTCTTTTTCCGCAAAAATGAATGATAGGATTTCAAGTATGGGGAGGTCTAAATTATTTTCGACAAAGTATGTCTTAGAGAGATCTAAAACATCTTGATTTTTAAATAGTACCAAAAATAGATGTTCAATTACAGATTCGATATCAAAAGGTAGAGGGATGATAAAATATCTCCTATATCTGGCTGTTTTGCTCGATACAATATTGATTTTATCGTTATGAAATTCGGGGTTTTCTTCGAATATGTCCTCGATAATTTTGTGATGTAGGTCTTGTAAGTTGTTTTGTTGGAAAAAGGTTATAATATCTTTATGTTCTCGATACAAAAGTTGTTTGTTCGAGGCTTTGATTTTCGAATAGTCTATTAAAGATGTTGTTTTATATAGGTTGGTGAAAGTTTCAAATTCTCGGGAAATTTGTTCGTTAGTGATTTCGTTATCGTCTGGGTTTTCGTCGTCGTCTGACTCTTCGTCATTCGCGGCTAGAACCTTTGAATAGAATTTGGAACATTCGGAAAAATGATTAATTTTGATTCTGGAAAGTGCGTCCGCGTTTTTATTGATTTTGCCTGGTTTATAAATTATTTCGTAGTCGTACTCTTCTAATTTGAGTCGCCAACGGGCAAGTCTACTTCCTGGACCTTTTATGGAGAATAGCCAGGTGAGTGGTCTGTGGTCGGTTACAAGCTTGAACTTTCTACTGTACAGATAGGGTCTAAAGTGCTTTACACTCCATACTATCGATAAAAGCTCGCGTTCAATCGTTGAATACTTAGTTTCTGCACTGCACAAGGTTCTAGAAGCATAGGCAATGGGTAAATCTTTGCCAATAGGCCCCTGGCTCAGCACCGAGCCGATGGCAAATCCGCTCGCATCAGTGGTTAGAACGAAAGGTTCGTCAAAATTAGGGTAGATTAATATCGGAGTTGTCGTCAATGTTTGTTTCAAATTTTGAAAAGAATTTATACAATCATTGTCGAAGAGAAATGGTATGTCTTTTTGTAGTAGTTTTGTTGGGGGCTTGGTTATCTTGGAGAAATTAGGGATAAAGCGCCTATAATATCCGGCTAAGCCTAGAAATGATTTAATTTCTTTTGGATTTTTCGGTTGAGGAAAATTTAAAATAGCGTCAACTTTCGAAGGGTTCGGTTTTACGCCGTCTTTTGTAATGAGGTGTCCTAAATAAGCGACTTCCTTGCGGAGAAACTCGCATTTGTCTGGTTGAATTTTGAGGTTGGCTTTTTGAAGGCGTTTAAAGACTTCAGTTAGACGGGAAATGTGTTCGTGAATTGTAGGCGAGTAAATAATAATATCGTCCATGTAGACGAGACATCGTTCATTTTGAATACCTAACAGGATGTTATCCATAACTCTTTGAAAAGTTGATGGAGCGTTTTTGAGTCCAAATGGCATTCGCACGAATTCATAATGACTGTTCTCAACTGTGAAAGCAGTCTTTTGAATATCTGCGGGATTAATTTCGATTTGGTGGAAACCAGAAGCCAAGTCTAAGGTTGTGAAATATTGGCATTTGCCAAGTTGGTCTAAAAGATCGGAAATGTTGGGCAGAGGATATTTGTCACCGATTGTAACCTCGTTGAGTTTGCGGTAATCGACTACAACGCGCCATTTCTGTTTACCAGAAGCGTCCAGTTTTTTGGGAACTACCCAGACAGTAGGGGACCAAGGTGAGATTGAGGGTTGAATAATACCTTGATTTAACATTTTCGATACTTGGGACTTAACTTCTTCTTTATGGACCTGAAGATATCGATACGATTTAGTGAATATCGGTCGGGAATTTTCGGTGTCAATAGGGTGTTTGATTTCATTGGTAAAGGTCAAATTGTCTCCTTCTAAATAGAATATATCTTGAAAGTCTAAACAAAGCTGCGTTACTATTTCGGCCTCTTCTTCGTTTAGATGATCCAAGCGCAATTCGTTCCTGATTTCGAAGGATCTGTCCGTCGTTAGTTGTTGGTCAGAGATTTGCGCGTTTAAGTTAAAAATTGACTTGAATTTTTGTACTGGTTCCAGGTTAAGGTTTGAAAAGTTTATGGTTTTTGGAATAGCGTTTGCGTTTATTATTGAAGTTAAAAATTCTCCATTATGATCGATTTTGACAATTGCATTTGGTAAGCGTACTTTCTCGTTTTCCTGGACTAACAGTATAGCCTCGGTATTTCGCAGGTTACATTTTAGTTTACAGATTTTTTTCCATGCGAGATTCAATAGAAATTAAATTTTTGATGTTGCTTAAATTCGAATTTTTTGTATCAGAATTAATAGTTGGTTGTAAAGGTAAATTTACCGTAGTTTCTTCCGTGACCTTAAATAATGGTACGGTTTTAAAATTCGTGACTAGTTGTTTGTTTTTAAAATCTACTTTACATTCGTAATGTTCTAGGAAGTCCGCGCCTAGTAGTCCATCAAAATCTATATCTAGATTATAGATATAAACTTTGTGTGATTCATCTGAAAAGGGAATGAGAACAGATTCGTTGATATAAATTTTTTGATCAGTAATACCCTGTATAATTACATTTTCAGGAGATCTACGTCTATAATTTTCAGCTATTTTAGGTTTAAAAATTGATATGCCTGCACCTGTGTCAATTAAGATTTTAAATTTACCAGTTGCGTCTTTCATATAATAGAGATTTTTTGAGTTTACGGTTAGTAAGGTATGCTTGGGTGTATTTAAAAGAACTTCTGTTCTGGGAAGTTCAGGGACGGGTCGAAACTGTCGTTGAGATTCATAGTTTGTATTTGAGTTTCTAGTTCCGTAATTGGTTCGAATTGGTCTGGTTGTTGTATTGGAGTATCCGTGGGGTACTTCGGATCTAAGCGAAAATCCTGAGGATTAGCAGTATAATCCTCGTACTGTTCATATTGAGAATTAGCTGTATAATTCTCTTGGAAATTTTGGTTAGTTTCGAAATTATAATTTTCATAACTGTCACTTGCATTTTGATAATCGGGTGAATAGTCATTGTATTGATTATTATAATCACATTGATTGTCATAAGGTTCATAGTTCAAATGATGCGTATTTTGCTGATTAAAGCGGTTAAAATTTGGGTTAGGTTGAATAGCAGATGGTCTCTGTTGATTGAAATTTGGATTCGGCCTTATAGCTGAGGGCCTGTTTTGTTGTGGTTGACTAGATTGATTATTTTGAGGAAATGTCCTCTGATTAAATTGATTGGTTTGAGAAAAATTGTGAAAATTTGGGTTTCCTTGATAATTTGGTCGTTGGAAATTTTGTGAAGTTGACGGAATTGTTTGTGTTTGTTGCCTTGTACGGCATTCATTTATGACATGTCCGTTTCGTTTACAAAACGAGCAGAATTTCTGCTGAAAATTTGAAGTTGGTCGTTTTTGTTGCATAATAGGATTTTTGACCGGACTATTTTTCGGAAATTTCTGTTGCTCGAAATAAGAGAGTTGTAGCTCTCTACGAATTCTGCTTACGGCTTTCAGTACGCTAGGAGGGTTGCTAGCGCGTATAATTCGGCCTAGATTCGGCTCTAAACCTGTTAGTAAATTATTAAGCGTCATGGTTTCTATGAGGTCTGACTGTGCAGCTCTTTGCGTTGTCGAGAGAGTTTGTTTTTGCACTGCGGCGTGCATCATCGCATTGTGCATTTGTAAACGCGATACGAATGTCAGGGCGGATTCACCTGGCAATTGGTGAATGCGCTGCAGGTCCTGAATTAGGGCCGTTAAATCTCTGGAGTCCCCAAAATGGGTTTCCAGTAGTTCTTTTATTTCTGGCCATGTGCCGGGATTACGTGAGTTTATTAATTCGGCAGCTTTGCCTTTTAATTTATTCTTGATGTGGACTGTTAATGGCCATACTTTGTGCACAATGGCATGTTTGTAAATTAATGGCATTGCCATCGAATTCGGGTATCAACGAAAATATCTCAGAGAGCTTGTAAGGCTCAATTTGCTCTGGTTGTGGTTGTTGTTGTTGTTGTTGTAGTTGTAGTTGTAGTTGTAGTTGTTGTTGTTGTTGTTGTTGTTGTTGTAGTTGTTGTTGTAATTGTTGTTCGGCTGGTGCCGGTGGCACTGGTTGAACTGTCTCTGGTTGAGCTCTATCTGGCATTTTGCTGAGAAGTCAGATTGTTGTTGTAAACGGTGTGGAATCTGGAAATAAAGAAATTTTATATGGTGCCCCACAAGGATCAATTCTGGCTCCACTTTTGTTTACAATTTACATATCGGACTTCCAAAAATCTTTAAAATTGTTCTCGTCTCAATACTATGCTGACGATGCAGAGCTATATCATATCACACCCGTGGAAAATTTAATTGAAATAGTTCCACTATTAAATAAGGAAATAGAGGATATCGTGGAGGTTTCTAAAAATCATTCTTTGAATATTAATCCTTCTAAATCAGCAGTAATTTTTTTTGGTAATGACAGAGATCGAGAAAGGGCCATAAACGATGTCTTATTGGTGGTGGAAGGGCAAATTTTACAACACAAAGATAATATAAAATGTCTAGGTTTGATTATAGATCATAAACTGCGCTTTGTCAAGCATATAAATAATTTAGTAAAAAGATCTTACTGTATATTAAAAAGTTTATATGCAAACCGACATAGCTTAAATAAGAAGATCAAAACAATGCTATGTGACACACTCATTTTATCTTTGTATAATTATTGCGACATTGTTTATGGCCCATGTATTGATCAATATACTCGCTCTAGAGTACAAAAGGTACAGAACTCCTGCATCAGGTTCATATTAGGACTAAGAAGGAGAGACCATGTCTCCCTTCATGTAAAAGAAATAGGTTGGTTAAACATGCCAAATCGTATGACATTACACCTTGCCACCTATACACATAAATTATTAACCACTCTGAGTCCAAGCTATTTATTTAATAAGCTAATACCTAGATGGCAAATTCATACCAGAAACCTTAGATCACTAGAACATTTAACAATTCCGCAACATACGACCGCACTTTTCCAGAGATCCTTCTCTTATAATTCACCCATTACCTATAATACAATATCTGATGCTACAAAACGATTATCTTCTCAATCATTTTTTGTCCTTAAAACTAAATTATTAAATGAACAATGACCTTAAATATTCTTCATATATTTTCAATTTTTTGTATGTATATGGAAGTATATGTGTGTGTATGTATGTTTGTATGTAGACGTGGACGTATGTATAAAAATAAATAAAGAAAAACAATCACATATAAATGTCAGTGCGTAAGTAGGAAGGTATGTAGTAGATTATTGTATATTGCGAAATTATTTTTTTCTTGTAAATTGTATACTATATTGTATCGTGTTTAGTTAATAGTTTATATTATATTTTATATTACTTTAAAATGTCCTGGTTGAGTGGTGGAATAGCTATGCTAAACTCCGCCAGGACTTAAATATCAATAAAGGCGATTTATTATTATTATTATTATTCTACAAAGTGTGTTTAGTCATATTTATAACATACAGAACCTGAGTAAGCAAAATATAGAACAAAGGAAATGCAATTCGACAATCAGCATAAAATGTGAGAAACAAAGGTGAAACATAATATCTCTAAGATAAGCGATTAATAAGAGAAGTCGTTATCATGTAATATGATATACCTGTGAAGGTTTGTTATGACTAAGTCTTGGTAATAAGCGTATAATTTTATATAACATATATTGCGTTAATTTTTACCGTAAATATGTTTTTATTAATAATAATAATAATTTATTAAATCCAGTAGACCATTACAATTGGCATAGGATACGCCAAGTCAAATACAAATAATAGTTCTTATTTTACAATTATAGGTACATAGATTGAAAACATTTAAAAAAATAAATAAATATGTATATATACATATATACACACATACACATACATTATACGTGAACATACTTCTACGAACAATAATAATAATAATAATAATATCGTTTATTCCAGTAGACTATGTTACATAGTATAGGAAACGTCAGCAAAACTACAATAATTTTACAGGTGTATAAATAAAATTCCATGTCACAAAAATATAAAACAAATGATAAATTGACAAATAACATTAAATACAAAAAATACAAAACAATGAAAAGTAAACTTACTATAAATATACAGCAACAAATAATGATAAAATATGTTACATAAAAGGTATGGTATATCAGCAATTAAGAAATTCAGAAGTACTATAAAAAACATTATCTAGTAAAAATATTTGCAATTTCTTCTTAAATAACTTAATATTCACTATTTGTTTTAAATCTGGGGTTAATTTATTGAATAGTTTGAGACCTATATAACTAGGACTTTTTTCGTATAATGATAGGCTATGTCCCGGAATTGAAATTAAAGATCCTGATCTTGTTTCGTAGTTGTGAAAGTTACTGTTTAATGCAAACTCATTTAGATTACTTTTAACATATATCAATAATTCGTAAATGAACATAGATGGCAGTGTAAGAAGTTTTAACTTTTTAAAATAAGGTCTACATGATGTTCGCTGGGATATACCTGCCATAATTCTAAGTGCTCTCTTTTGTATTTTGAAAACTCTATTTAAATGACTAGATGAGCCCCAAAACAACAAGCCATAACGCAAACGTGATACGAATTGAGCATGATAAAATGACATCAAGGTTATCTCATTACTAATGTTTTTTAGCCTTGTTAGTGCATAACAAAATGAAGAAAGTTTGCTACAAAGATTTTCAGTGTGTATATCCCAACTTAGCATGTTGTCTATGTACAATCCAAGAAATTTCGTACTTTGAGCTTGAGCTATCGACTTACCTCCAATTCTTAGCAAATAGCTTTCATTCATTGTAGATGTTCGGGGTGTAAAATTTATGAATACCATTTTGGAAGTATTGAGACACAATTTATTTTTGTTGAACCAATTTTTAAAACGAATAATCATTCTTTGCATCTCTGTAATTGCATCTGTAATTGATGATTCATTGCACAAATATGTGTTATCATCCGCGAACATTGTTAAATTTCTTTCACAGTTCTCTATATCAGGAAGATCATTCACGAATATTAAAAACATCAAAGGACCTAAGATAGATCCTTGAGGAACACCAATACTTACATTAACTTCTTTAGAGTGAACACCGTTTATGTCCACGACTTGCTTCCTGTTATAAAGATAAGAAGTTAACCAATCACATACCTTTCCCCTGAGACCGTAGCTTTGAAGTTTTTCCTTAAGCAAAGCATGGTTGACGAGGTCAAATGCCTTGCTTAAGTCCATAAATAAACCTATACATTTTTTACTTTCATCTAAGCATGTATATAGTTTTTCAATAAACCGTAATACAGCCGACTGCGTATTTTTGTTTTTTCTGAAACCATGTTGTGCGTTGTGTAATATCTTATTGTCAGTTAAAAAATTAACTATTTGGTCAAACACTATTTTTTCCAATACCTTAGAAATAGAGCTAAGCAATGAAATAGGACGATAATTTTCAATATTGCCCTTATCTTCTTTTTTATGCAGAGGAACGATTCGTGCTATTTTAAATATTTCTGGAAAAATGCCCTTTTCTAGAGACCTATTAATGAGATAAGTTAAAGGATATGTAATATAGTTCACAGCGGCTTTTCTAGAGACCTATTAATGAGATAAGTTAAAGGATATGTAATATAGTTCACAGCGGCTTTTAAAAGGTTAGAAGAAATTAAGTCTGTTCCGGTCGAATTTGAACTTTTTAAATTCATTATTGCGTTATATACAGTGTTTTCAGATACTGGACTTAAAAACATAGTATTATTTGTCTGTTTCAGCGGATAAGTTATGTTACTATTAATTTCATCCTGTTCTATACCCACTTTGTATGGGATTTCGGCAAAATAATCTGCAAATGAGTTTGCTATAATTTCTTGATTTGTTATTGTGCAGTTGTTTAAAATAATATGTGATATTTCTGTGGAATTTTTATTTTCGTTTATGTTGTTTTTTATTATTCTCCAAACAGTTTTACTTTTGTTATTGGATTCCTGATACAGCCTATCATTATGTAATTTTTTAGCAGCCAGAATGACTTTTTTGTAGATGTTTTTATATTTTTTATAGTATTCTGTATCATACGGGCTTCTTGTTATACGCATTTTTTGGTGTAATTCTTTAAGCTTTTTTGATGAAATTTTAATGCCTCGCGTTAGCCACATCTTAGATTTAGATTTATTTCGCTTTATTTTCATAACTGGGAACGATATATCTACATAATATTTTATAATGTTTACAAAAGTTTCAAACCCGATGTTAACATCATCAGTCTGATAAATTTCGAGCCATGGCTCTCGGCTTAAGTGGTTTAGAAAAGTAGTATAATTAGCTTCGCTGTAAATTCTTGAATAAGTGTTATCTTCTGTATTTATTTCCCAGTTACAATTTAATTCTAAAACTTGTGCAGAATGATCTGATATACCATTAAAAATTATATTGTTAGAAAAATCTAAAACATCTTGGTTGAAATTGGTGCAAATGTAATCTATAGCACTAGAAGAAATAGAGGTGCATCTTGTAGGGCTGTCGATACAATTATTAAAGCCGTAAGAGTGAAGAATATCCTGAAGTTCGTTTTTGTGTGAAGAACTGGTTAGGTAATCAATATTTAAATCACCAGATAAAATAGTACATTGTTCTTTAATATTTTTTGCATTATTCTTTAAAAATGATGATAGTTCTTTTAGAAATAATAAATACATACAATACATACACATTGAATTATACACAGGTACATATGCTAGACTACAAAAAGTTTCATCTTATTTCTAAGTATTCAGCAACACTATAAAAACAGTTTGAAATTAGAAAGTGTTTAACAGTATTTTTAAAATGTATAAAATTATCATGTATCTTAATATTATCCGGTAATTTATTAAAAAGTTTAATGCCTACATAACTTGGACTATTTTCATAAGCTGTCAAATGGTGTTTTGGCAAGCACAAATTTGTCCCTTTTCTAGTATTATAATCGCGATAGCTATTATTGGTACTAAATTTGCCCATATTTTGTTTAACAAATAGCAAAACTTCTAGAATATATATACAAGGTACAGTTAATATATTATGTTCTTTAAATGTATCTCTACATGACGTAAATCTGGATACACCGGCAATTGTTCTGACTGCCTTTTTTTGTAAGCGAAAAATTCGAAGTGCATGGTGCGAACATCCCCAAAATAAAATACCATATCTTATTCTAGAGTACCTACATGCCAGCATAATAATACGATAACATGACATTTACACTACTAACTTGACTTAATCTATATAGAGCGAAACATACAGAAGATAGTTTCTTAAACAGATTAACAACATCCCCAAAATAAAATACCATATCTTATTCTAGAGTACATGCCAGCATAATAAGACGATAACATGACATTTACACTACTAACTTGACTTAATCTATATAGAGCGAAACATACAGAAGAAGTTTCTTAAATAGATTATCAACATGTACTTCCCAGCTAAGGTTGTTTTCAATAAATAAACCCAAAAATTTTATTTCTGTGACTTGTTCAATACTTTTGCCGTCAGTTTGTATTAAATAACTTTCATTAATAGTTTTGTTCCTGGGAGTGAAATTAATAAAAACTGTTTTGTTTTTATCTTATTATATTTTTTATCTTATTATATGTAGGATTTCTATGTATAAATAAAAAAATTAATGATATTGGTTAAAGAACACTGGAAATGCAATTTTTACGATTTTTACACAGTAAAATGTTAACTAGCATGGATGATGACTAGATAACTAGCATGGATGATGACAGCAATTTTAGAAAATAATAAATCAGATTTTCAGTCTAGTTTTTTATTGTTTCGATATAATCTCCGCATGTAACATACGAAGTAACATATCGCAGAATATCAAATTAACATTGTTACTTATTTCGTGCTTACTTATACCTTTATATTTTATAGCGTGTAAGATAATATTTTGGTTTATTAAACATTTTTTAATATCAATGAATATGCTTTATTTTTTATATTTGCTTAAAACTGTCTTTTTACGTATTACTTCTTAAACTTCTACTCAATTCGATCTCAGTATAATACTCGATACCATATTTACCGCCAGGCAACACTATTGCCACACTAGTGATATGCAGAATCGGCAATTTTGAGAATCGGAATCACTGGAATCGGATACTCTCGAGAATTGGAATAATAATCGGCTACTGAGAATCGCAATCCAAGCTGGCTTAGTTCAGGGCCAATTGATGAGCGGGGGGATAGGAAAAAAATTTTTCGTCCGCATCTACAGATTGATGAGCGGGAGAGGGGTTAAGATTAAGAAAAAAATAGGACTGATAAATTGGGGATCGGATAAAATTTATAAGATAATCGGAACGTTCCGATTCTTCCAGGAATTTATAAAATAATCGGAATATTATCTACCGATTCCTTATTCTGATTCTGCCTATCACTAGCATCCATAGCAGAAACGGGGTGCAAATTACTATTGACTAATACAAACTTCTAATGGTTGATTGATGGATTTTGTTAAATAAAATGAAGTTTAAACTAAATTATTGTTCAACTTTTCACATCCAAACGTATGTTAGAAAAATAAAATATTCCTACCTATCTAAGTAGAAGTTATCCGCCGTCAATCAATCCATTTCTCCAGGAATTAGTTTTATTTTTTAAAGTATAGCGTGTGGTAGTCGTATTTACGTTTTGCCAAGTATTCTTCAATTGCTTATACTGTGCCGAATAGAAAGTTTAATTTTTACACAAAATTTATTATAATCCGGTTCGTTTGGAAGGCTGTGCGTGCGAAGGGGGCGCTAAAATCATATAACAAAAATTTGTATATTCACTCATTTTTCTCGTAAATTACTGTAGATATATAGAAAACACTAATAGTCCGGTGATATTAGGAAAATGTCTCGGAAAGTTTTGGGACAAGCCAAAAATTAGTCTACCCCCTACAGAATTTCCTCAGGAATCCGAAAAAAATAGCGTTGACCACTCAAAATGGCGGCTTTAATTGTTATTCAACTTTTTGTAAACATAATGAATTTTGCAACTTACTTGTTTGCTTATATCTTCGCTTCTAAAGGTCATAGAAAAACGGTCGACCCGAAAAAATAAGTTGAATTAAAAAAAAAACGTCCATCTAGCCACTCTTGAAGCCGAGAAAAAGAGAAATAAAGCTGCCGCCGGGGTAAAACTGTCCAAGTACGCCATTAGCAGCGAAGGGGGAGGGGAATCTGGCGTCTAGCGTGAACGCGAGCGTCAAGGATGCAATTTTCTCGATTTTTTTTCCATGGCCCATCTAGATATATAAACATGGCACTTTTTGTAAGTGATAATACACACTCTGAGGTATATTCAGTTAAATTTTCAAGTAAGAATATTTTCAAATTTCGCCATAATCACAAAAAACGTGAAATCTTCATATCTCGGCTCCAAAGCATCGGAGCAAAATTTTTTTTTCTTAAATTCGTGTTTTTTTATGACAATTAAAATGCCGTTAGTTGCAATAAATTTTATGCAAAATCCACTGAGATATTTACATTTAAGTTGCAAAATTGATTTTTTGCGTAAAAAAGTCGCAAATTAAAATTTTTTTGACATATTCTTTTTGATTATGTAAATGTACGTCAAATACAATGTTTCTACCGAAACAGAACTGTAAAATATTAATATGATCTTTTAGTATAACAGTTCGAATTTTTTTTTTATACATTAATTTAAAAAAAAATAATTAATATTTTGCAACGGGACAAAGTGCATTTCATTAAGGGTAAAAATATGTACTACTTCTCATAATATCGTTAACATGCAGATTTTATATTTGTTTCCACAGTACTTCAAAGTTTGAGGATCGAGAAATTCAATTTTTTTAGTTTTTGTCATAAAATGTTATTAACAATCAAAAATTCGTTCTTTGCATGTACCTTCCTTATAGAAGAACTTGACGGGTCGATCGTTTTTCTACGACCTTTAGAAGCGAAGATATCAGCAAACAAGTAAGTTGCTAAATTCATTTTGTTTACAAAAAGTTGAATAACAATTAAAGCCGCCATTTTGAGTGGTCAACACTACTTTTTTCGGATTCTTAGGGAAATTCTGTAGGGGGCAGGCTAATTTTTGGCTTGTCCCAAAACTTTCCGAGAAATCGCTATTTTACTTCCACGTCCAGTGGAAGTATAGTAACGACAAAAAAATTTAAAAAAATTTTTATTGTCCAAATAGGCTTAAAATGTCATGAAACGTCGAGATTTTAAGTTTGAGCGAAAAAAAAATTTCTGTCTGTCGGTCTGTCTGTAACTTTTTTTTGTGCGCACGTTTACTCTGAAACCGTTTAAGATATTGACTTGAAATTTGGTACACATATGTACTTTAACGAGATCTAGAACTAGATTATATTTTCGTCTTGTTCCGTCGAAGGGTTGGGGGGTAAATTGGGGTAAATTTGGGGTAAATGGGTAAATTAAGCAGGTAGGAGTCCATGAAATTGGTATTTAGTATATACAAGAGAAGCTGAGGTCTCAAAAAAAATTTTGGCATTAGCCACCCCCATTACCACCCCCACCTCCTTATTAAAGGGGATGAAAAAAAAATGTGATTTAGTGCATGTACAGGAATCAGAAACCTCAAAATATTTTTTTACTTCATCCACCCCCCACTACCACCCCCCTATCACCACCCCCACCCCACTACCGATGTGGGGTATCGTTTTATGGGTTTTTGGGGTAGAGGATTTTAAATATTATATTATTAAAGTTCCATAAACAATTATTTTCACATACAAAGTTTTTTCGTTGTGAGTGACTCGGATAGAGAATCTGGATGTGGAAGTAGTGATTCCTTAGGCAGCGGTTTTTGAATCTAAAAGAGGAAACGTTCTTTAATTTTTCGTGCACAATTCGAAAATGTAACTGAATTGATTCGAATAGCGTATATAAATTTCGAGATAAATTCACAACCTTGTTCACAGCACACTACAATTTTATTGTTTCAAATGTAATATTTTTGCTGATTCTGATTCCTTATATACTAAATTCATTTTATTCTTTTTTCTTTGACCAACCGTTTTGAGATATATTTTTGCGAGTAATTTTGTGAACCCTCGAGCATACAGTATAGAAAATAGCATTTCAGCTGTACCATTCACTAAAATAATACATATTCAAAAAATTGATTAAAAACTGGTATCATTAGTATTAATCTCGATATTAATAGTTCTTGTATAATGGAGACTTATATTCGATAAAACTGAAAGTTGTCGGTTAGACTATTTGCTTAAATAGT